>CAWUFW010013920.1:0-443916 GCA_963921515.1 Calotriton arnoldi
TTCAGGGTTTAGGGCAGTGCAGTGGTGTTTGGGCAGTGTAGGGGGTCTTGCTGGGGGTAGTGTTTCAGGGTTTAGGGCGGTGCAGTGGTGTTCAGTGCAGTGTAGGGGGTCGTGCTGGGGGTGGTGTTTCAGGGTTTAGGGCAGTGCAGTAGTGTTCGGGCAGTGTAGGATGTCGTGCAGGGGGTGGTGTTTCAGGGTTTAGGGCAGTGCAGTGGTGTTCTGGCAGTGTAGGGGGTCATGCTGGGGGTGGGGTTTCAGGGTTTAGGGCAGAGCAGTGGTGTTCGGGCAGTGTAGGGGTCTTGCTGGGGGTGATGTTTCAGGGTTTAGGGCAGTGGTGTTCGGGCAGTGTAGGGGGTCTTGCTGGGGGTGATGTTTCAGGGTTTAGGGCAGTGCAGTGGTGTTCGGGCAGTGTAGGGGGTCTTGCTGGGGGTAGTGTTTCAGGGTTTAGTGCAGTGGTGTTCGTGCAGTGTAGGGGGTCATGCTGGGGGTAGTGTTTCAGGGTTTAGGGCAGTGCAGTGGTGTTCTGGCAGTGTAGGGGGTCATGCTGGGGGTGGGGTTTCAGGGTTTAGGGCAGAGCAGTGGTGTTCGGGCAGTGTAGGGGGTCTTGCTGGGGGTGATGTTTCAGGGTTTAGGGCAGTGGTGTTCGGGCAGTGTAGGGGGTCTTGCTGGGGGTGATGTTTCAGGGTTTAGGGCAGTGCAGTGGTGTTCGGGCAGTGTAGGGGGTCTTGCTGGGGGTAGTGTTTCAGGGTTTAGTGCAGTGGTGTTCGTGCAGTGTAGGGGGTCATGCTGGGGGTAGTGTTTCAGGGTTTAGGGCAGTGCAGTGGTGTTCGGGCAGTGTAGGGGGTCGTGCTGGGGGTGGTGTTTCAGGGTTTAGGTCAGTGGTGTTCGGGCAGTGTAGGGGGTCTTGCTGGGGGTAGTGTTTCAGGGTTTAGGGCAGTGCAGTGGTGTTCGGGCAGTGTAGGGGGTCGTGAAGGGGTGGTGTTTCAGGGTTTAGGGCAGTGCAGTGGTGTTCGGGAAGTGTAGGGGTCGTGCTAGGGGTGGTGTTTCAGGGTTTAGGGCAGTGCAGTGGTGTTCGGGCAGTGTAGGGGGTCATGCAGGGGCTGGTGTTTCAGGGTTTAGGGCAGTGCAGTGGTGTTCGGGTAGTGTAGGGGGTCGTGCTGGGGGTAGTGTTTTAGGGTTTAGGGTAGTGCAGTGGTGCTTGTGTAGTGTAGGGGTCGTGCTGGGGGTAGTGTTTTAGGGTTTAGGGTAGTGCAGTGGTGTTTGTGTAGTGTAGGGGTCATGTTTTAGGGTAGTGCAGTGGTGTTTGGGTAGTGTAGGGGTCGTGCTGGTGGTAGTGTTTTAGGATTTAGGTTAGTGCAGTGGTGTTTGGGTAGTGTAGGGGGTCGTGCTGGGGGTAGTGTTTTAGGGTTTAGGATAGTGCAGTGGTGCTTGTGTAGTGTAGGGGGTCGTGCTGGGGGTAGTGTTTTAGGGTTTAAGGTAGTGCAGTGGTGTTTTTGTAGTGTAGGGGGTCATGTTTTAAGATGCAATGCTCCAATACCTGACCAGTCTGCACTACATAAAACTGCAAAAAACTAAAAATAAAAAGTGTTTTGCACACTTTTGTCATTGGGCTATATGTGGGCTACATCTGGGTAATATTTGTGCTACATTTGGGCTCTTTTTTCACTGGTGGCCATCTTGGAAGACTTCTTTGTTATGAAATTTCCTAATTTCTTCATTTACTGCAGTCTTCTCAGTAGGAAATGCTTTCAGTTTTTTACTTTGATTCCATCAAGAAGTCATTCAGATGTGTCTCACATCTGCCATAAATTCAGAATGTTAGCACTCTAGTTGCTTATTAGATCACTGGAGTAAAGCTACTGCTCACCAGGGAGTTAACTGGTAGTCTGCTGCTGGTATTGAAAGTGATTGTTTCAGTCTGCATGTCAGAATTTTCTAATGAAATAGAAGAGTATATGAGATCTCACTTAAAACATGCCCTAATTTTTCTTTCTGCAGCATTAACCATAATTTCTATTTAAAAAAGAACCCCTCATTTTGTTCCTTTTTAAATTAAATGTTTTAAGTGTTACCGGTTTATTCCAATCAAGATGGCTTCAGGTGTGCCATACTTTTGTCATAAGTAAGGCTGTTAGCGCTCTAGTTGTTCTTTAGAACACTCTGGGAAGCTGCAGTAGAACACAAAGGCATCAACTGGCAGGCTGCTCCTGTTGAAATATAACAGGAAGATATTTGAGATCACACTTGAAATATGTCCTAATTTTTCTTTCTACAGCACTAACCATAATTTCTATGACAAAATGAACCCCCTCATTTTGTTCCTTTTTAAATTAAATGTTTTAAGTGTTACCAGTTTATTCCAATCAAGATGGCTTCAGGTGTGCCATACTTTTGTCATAAGTAAGGCTGTTAGCACTCTAGTTGTTCTTTAGAACACTCTGGGAAGCTGCAGTAGAACACAAAGGAATCAACTGACAGTCTCTGCCCTTGTTGGATGTACATGTTTTACTGAGAATGTCAGACTTCATTCTCACATGAGTGAGAAAGATAATGTGAATTTACAGAAAATATGCTCTCATTTTAGCTTCTGGAGCACCTTCCAAAACTGTATGGGACAAGCATGAGAAAATAGTGTTCTCTCAAACATGATATCCGAGCAGAAGGTTTTTCACATGGTAAAATCACCTTAGAATACACCACAATTCCTAAAATTAGTATGGTACCATCAACAAATCAATTCTAATGTAACTAAAGCCTGTTATCACCCTTTATAGTTCTCCTTTTGGTGACCCTCAAAATCTTCTATTCACTACAATGCATTTCAATGAGGTACTATCATTTATATTGGTCCCAAGATGGCTGCCAGCAATTCCAGGATGAAGTGCTGACAGCCAATCAGATCTCACGATGTCATGTGTGGTTAGGCTCCGCCCAGATATATATGTGACTTTACTTTTGATTTTCTCAGGAACTACTGAACGGATTTACACCATTTAAGCAAAAGGCACGACACTGAACCAAGGGCTACCTCTTTGCCAAATTTGGTGTAATTCCGTTCAGCAGTTCGGGCTGTAGCTGCGACTAAAGGTTCCTATGGAAAAATGAATGGGGAAAACGCGTTTTGGGACCCCCTTTTTCTCGGCCCCCGCTTGACGTATCACCCCGAGACTTTCAGGATAGGAGCGGACCGGAGCGCCCCAACAAGTTGGAAACTTTCGCGAAGATTCGTCAACCGGCGCCAACGTTATTTCAAATAGAATGTCACGGATTTCCTATGGATAATAGGTTTTAACTATAACTATCTACTGGCGACCGCCAGTAGATAATATACATATATATATATATATATTCACTGAAAAAACCATAGGTTTCAGGGACGTTATAGTTAGTTGGACATATCACTCATACAAAACATTAGAAATTCCACTGTTATAGTTAGTTCAGCTAACTCTAACTCGCGCCCCGCAATGCGCTGGTGATGACATCACATATTACATCATTCATGACATGGTCAGTGACATCACTGATGACATCACTGATGACATCACTGATGACATCTCAAATTACATCACTGATGACATCACTGATGACATCATTCACGTGATAATCTGATGCACCTCCTCATACCCTAATATAACCTTTGATACACCCACTCTAAAATACAGACTACCATTTTCGAAACCTTAGACACACCAATACCAGTTAGTACAAACCCACTCACTAATTCCTAGGTCTACACACACATCCACTCATTCACCCATACAGTCACTCATACATGCAGACAACCATCAATATGGCACTATCATATGCACTCACACATCTCTACAGACACTCACACACCGCCACTCATCCATAGAGTTACTCACACACCTAGTCAGTCATGCAAAGAATCAATTACACTCCCATTTACTCACCTATACAGTTATACACACACCACCTCACTTTTTCAAACATATACTAACACATACTTACACTCTTATACAATAACTAATACAAGCACACACTCATCCATACGGCCACTCTCACAATCACTCACTCTCACATATAGTCATTTATATACTCCAACCCTCACATATACTGCCTTTCACATATGCAGTTACTCACACATGTACCACTTAGGCATCCATTCACTCACCAACACACCCATACGCACACTCACCCACCCATACAACCCTTCACAGATGCACTCTTGAACCCATACACCCAGTGAATCACCCACTCACACATCTATGCACAGAGTCACACCCCCCCACCCACACAGACACTCAGGCACTCATACAGATACTCAGACAACCAATCAATAACCCATATAGACCCTCATTCAGCTACTCACCAACCGATGCAACCGCTTACACACCAACTGACAAACTAAACTGTGTGAATGTCTGTATCAGTCACTAACCCATGCATTCAGTAAGACACATTTAATCACTCACTTATACAGTCAGTCACGCACCTACTAAATCATCCATTCAGACACTTATCCACCCACTCTTTCTTCAAAACACCTTGGCCTATATATATATATAAAACTTATTTAAACTTTACAGAAACACACAGTCACTGGATGATGTCATCAGTGATGTCATCTGAGATGTCATCAGTGATGTCATCAGTGATGTCACTGACCATGTCATGAATGATGTAATATGTGACGTCATCAGCAGTGCATTGCGGGGCGTGAGTTATAGTTAGCTGAACTAACTATAACGGTGGAATTTCTATGGTTTTGTATGAGTGAAATGTCCAACTAACAATAACATCCCTGAAACCTATGGTTTTTTCAGTGAATTTCTAAGGTTTTTTAAATGCTAATTTCTAACTATAACGTGCCTGAAACCTATGGTTTTTCAGTGAATATATATATATATATATATATATTCACTGAAAAAACCATAGGTTTTAGGGACAGTTATAGTTACTTGGACATTGCACTCGTACAAAACCCGTGAAATTCCCCGTTATAGTTAGTTCAGCTAACTATAACTCGCGCCCCGCAATGCACTGCTGATGACATCACATATTACATCACTCATGACATGGTCAGTGACATCACTGATGACATCACTGATGACATCTCAAATGACATCACTGATGACATCACTGATGACATCACTGATGACATCATCCAGTGACTGTGTGTTTCTGTAAAGTTTAAATATTTTTAATATATATAGGAAAAGACGTATTGAAGAATGAGTGGGTGTGTAAGTGTCTGTATAGATGATTTAGTAGGTGCGTGACTGACTCTATAAGTGAGTGATTTAACGTATCTTACTGAATGCATGGGTTAGTGACTAAACTGGATGAATGTCTGTATCCGTCTGTCTGTTGCTGTGTAAGTGGCTGCATGTGTTTGTGAATAGCTACATGAGTGTCTATATGAGTTATTGAATGCTTGTCTGAGTATCTGTATGGGTGCCTGAGTGTTTGTGTGGGAGGGGTGTGTGCAACTCTGTGCATAGATGTGTGAGTGGGTGATTCACTGGGTGGATGGTTTCAAGAGTGCATCTGTGATAGACTGTATGGGTGGGTAAGTGTGTGTAAGAGTGTGTTAGTGAGTGAATGTATGTCCCAGTGGTACATGTGTGAGTAACTACATATGTGAAAGGCAGTATATATGTGTGTTGGAGTATATAAATAGCTTTAAGCAAGAGTGAGTGATTGTGTTAGTGGCTGTATGGATGAGTGTGTGCTTGTATCAGTGATTGTATAAGAGCGTAACAATGTGCTACTATTTGTATGAGTAAGTGAGCTGGTGTGTGTATAACTGTATAGGTGAGTAAATGGCAGTGTGTTTAATTATTTGCATGACTGACTAGGTGTGTGAGTATCTCTATGGATGAGTGGCGTTGTTTGAGTGTCTATATAGGAGTAAGAGTGCATATGATAGTCCTGTACTGAGTGACCGTAAGTATGAGTGACTGTACGGGTGAGTGAGTGGATGTGTGTGTGTAGACCTAAGAATCAGTGAGTGGGTATGTAGTTATTGGTGTTGGAGTGTCTATGGTTTTGCGAATGGCAGTCTGTAATTTAGAGTGGGTGTATCAAAGGTTATATTAGGGTGTGAGGAGGTGCATCAGATTATCACGTGGATGATGTCATCAGTGATGTCATTTGAGATGTCATCAGTGATGTCATCAGTGATGTCACTGACCATGTCATGAGTGATGTAATATGTGACGTCATCAGCAGTGCATTGCGGGGCGCGAGTTATAGTTAGCTGAACTAACTATAACGGGGAATTTCACGGGTTTTGTACGAGTGCAATGTCCAAGTAACTATAACTGTCCCTAAAACCTATGGTTTTTTCAGTGAATTTCAAAGGTTTTTTAAATGCTAATTTGTAACTATAACGTGTCTGAAACCTATGGTTTTTTCAGTGAATTTCAAAGGTTTTTTAAATGCTAATTTGTAACTATAACGTGTCTGAAACCTATGGTTTTTCAGTGAATTTCAAAGGTTTTTTAAATGCTAATTTCTAACTATAACGTGCCTGAAACCTACGGTTTTTTCAGTGATCTTCAAAGGTTTTGTAAATGACAATTTTTAAATGTATTAATTGTTATATTAATTTTTTTCATACTGATTTACTACATTTTTAGAAACAATTTTTTTACATATTTTATTTTTTAAATTACATTGTAATTACATTATACATTACATTACAAAAAATACTTTCTCAGAATGAATTACTTTAGTTTAAATACTTTGCAGATAGGCAATAGACTTTTAAGTTCAGTAGTTACAATTGTTGCACTGGGCAACACATTTTCAAACACAATGCAACATTCAGCTCAATGTGAATTTCTAGTTAAATGCAATTAGTTACTTTATGGATTACTTTTGTAACCACAGGACTGGATCCTAGATTCAGTCCTGGTACATCTCCTGTAAACAGTTGAGTAAAAGCGTTTTGGTTACAGTCGTGATTTTTAAGGAATATTATTGTATTTTAAAAGTTGACAGAAACTTTTTCTCATAGAATCACCAATGTTATCCTATGGAAGGAAATTCACTTAGCAGGTAAAAACTGTTATCGTTACTTTTTCTTACTCAGTGTTGGATCCTGGATCCAGCACTGGTGCATCTCCTGTAAACAGTTGAAAGAATGCGTTTAAGTCATACAGGCGATTTTTAAGGAATATTTGTAGTTTGTGAAAATCAACACTTTGAAACTTTTTTGCTGAAAACCAGTCAATCTTAGCCTATGAAGGAAATTCAAGTTACCGGTAAGTACGGTTAAAATTACTTTTCAGGACCAGTACTGGGCTGAAAGATGCAGCACTGAGGTCTCTCCTGATAACAGGTGAGTAAATCGGAATTCGTATTTCGGCTGATTTTAGAGGAATATTTTAAAGTTCCAAAACTCCACACTTAGAAGAATTTCCAAGTGAAACCAGTCAATGTTAGCCTATGGAAGGAAATTCAAGTTACTGGTAAGTAAGGTTAAAATTACTTTTCAGGACCAGTACTGGGCTGAAAGATACAGCACTGAGGTCTCTCCTTATAACAGGTGAGTAAATCGGAATTCGTATTTCGGCTGATTTTACAGGAATATTTGTATGTTTCAAAAATCACCTCTTAGAAACTTTTTCAGCAAAAAGCAGGCAATGATATCCTATGGAAGGAAATTCGAGTTACTGGTAAGTACGGTTAAAATTACTTTTGAGGATCAGTACTGGGCTGAAAGATGCAGCACTGAGGTCTCTCCTGATAACAGGTGAGTAAATCGGAATTCGTATTTCGGCTGATTTTAGAGGAATATTTTAAAGTTCCAAAACTCCACACTTAGAAGAATTTCCAAGTGAAACCAGTCAATGTTAGCCTATGAAGGAAATTCAAGTTACCGGTAAGTACGGTTAAAATTACTTTTCAGGACCAGTACTGGGCTGAAAGATGCAGCACTGAGGTCTCTCCTGATAACAGGTGAGTAAATCGGAATTCGTATTTCGGCTGATTTTAGAGGAATATTTTAAAGTTCCAAAACTCCACACTTAGAAGAATTTCCAAGTGAAACCAGTCAATGTTAGCCTATGGAAGGAAATTCAAGTTACTGGTAAGTATGGTTAGAATTACTTTTCAGGACCAGTACTGGGCTGAAAGATACAGCACTGAGGTCTCTCCTGATAACAGGTGAGTAAATCGGAATTCGTATTTCGGCTGATTTTAGAGGAATATTTGCACAATGGTGAAGGGAGGGGCGGGGCCTGAGGTGACATCTGTGCAAACGCGCCCCGTGGCGCGTTTTAAGTTGGGGGATTAAGTCCCCTTGAATCCTGAGGGTCCCTAGGGGCCAACTAGCCCACCAGGAACCTCCAATATGTGCCAGGGGCTGCGTTGCAGAGACGTGTAGAGAGGCCACACCCCTTTTACACCTCTCTGCAACGCAGCTCTGTGGCGCTTTCTGGATGTACCTGTTGGGCTAGTTGGCCCCAGGGACCCTCAGGATTGAAGGGGATTTAATTCCCATCTTAAAACGCGCCACGGGGCCTGTTTGCACACATGTCACCTGAAGCCCCGCCCCTCCCTTCACCACTGTGCAAACGCGCCCCGTGGCGCGTTTTAAGTTGGGGGATTAAGTCCCCTTGAATCCTGAGGGTCCCCGGAGTCCAACTAGCCCACCATATACCTCCAAAAGCGCCACAGAGCTGCGTTGCAGAGAGGTGTAAAAGGGGTGTGGCCTCTCTACACGTCTCTGCAACGCAGCCCCTGGCGCATATTGGAGGTTCCTGGTGGGCTAGTTGGCCCCCAGGGACCCCCAGTATTCAAGGGGAATTCGCCCCTCAGCAAACGCGCCAGGGGCGAGTTTGCAGAGTGGTGAAGGAAGGGGCGGGGCCTGCGGGCCCGATCGTTTAAAAAAATAATAATTTTGTCCCCTGAAGGGGGCTGTGTGGCCCCCTTCCTTTTCCTGTTTTTATGCCCTGGGGACCCCATCCCCCAGGGCCTTACCCCTTTTTTAATTTTTAATTTAAAAAAAAAACGGGAAGTGGGCCGCGTGGCCCCCCTTCCCTGGGCCTGTATTGGCCCGGGGACCCTATCCCCGGGGCATGGCCTTTTATTTTTATTCTTTGGAGGGGCTGCGTGGCCCCCTCCTCTGGCCATTTAAGGCCCGGGGACCCCATCCCCGGGGCCGGCCTTTCCATTTTTTAAATTTTTTAAATTTTTCTTTTTTGGGGAGGGGGCGCGTGGCTCCCTCCTGGGCCACTACTTGCCCGGGGACCCCATCCCCGGGGCTGGCCCTCTCCGTTGGGGACTGTGGGGGTCCCCAATCCCCACACAGTCCCGCCGGCTCCCCACGTCCCTTGGGAGCCGGCATTGCTTTTCCACATGGGGAGCAGCTGACATGCTGCTCCCCATGTGGAAAGCAATGTGCTTTGGATATTGGAAGAGAGCAGGTTTCCTGCTCTCTCTTCCAATATCCAAAGCAGTTTGCTATGGCAGGACGGGAGCCGCGAGGCTCCCGTCCTGCCATAGCAAACTACAGTGTCCCGGGGTAGGCACCCCGGGACACTGCAGGAGCCGGCCCTGGGGGTGGCGGTCCCCAGGGCCATCAAGGGCTCCAGGAGGGGGCCGCGCGGCCCCCTCCCTACATCAGCACAGCCCCGGGAGGTGGTGGTCCCCGGGGCTTCGGGGTCCAAAACGGACCCCATTTTAATTTGTTAGTGCCCGGGGAGGTGGCGGTCCCGAGGCGTGTGGGGGCTGGAGCCCCCACACAGGTTGTTAAATTAATAAAAAAAGCCCCGGGAGGTGGTGGTCCCGGGGCTGCGGGAGGCTCAGAGCCCTCCCGCACCATTTTTAAAAGCCCCGGGGGTGGCGGTCCCCGGGCTTGGGGGGCCCTTTGAGGCCCCCACACATTAAATTATCCCCCCACCATGCCCCCGGGACTTGGGCCACCCGGGGGCCAATTAACTATCGAAGCGTGGGAGACCGCGCTTCGATTTTTTTCGGCAGGATTCGTGCACCCTGAGCGCATCCTGCCGATTTTTAAAAAAACAAATGCTTTTTTGCCCAGGGGGTCCTTGTGGGACCCCCTGAGCAGGCCTAGGGGGTTAGGGGGTTTCTACCCTGCCCCCTTTGTGCGTTTTGCGCACTTGTTTCTTTTTTTTTTCCGGCAGGATTCGTGCACCCTGAGCGCATCCTGCCGATTTTAAAAAAAAAACAAATGCTTTTTGCCCAGGGGGTCCTTGTGGGACCCCCTGAGCAGGCCTAGGGGGTTAGGGGGTTTCTACCCTGCCCCCTTTGTGCGTTTTGCGCACTTGTTTCTTTTTTTTTTCCGGCAGGATTCGCGCACCCTGAGCGCATCCTGACAATTTAAAAAAAAAAAAATGCTTTGCCCAGGGGTCCTTGTGGGACCCCTGAGCAGGCCTAGGGGTTAGGGTGTTTCTACCCTGCCCCCTTTGTGCGTTTTGCGCACTTGTTTCTTTTTTTCTCGGCGGGATCCACGCACCCTAAGCGCATCCCGCCGATTTAAAAAAAAAATCTTTTCTGCCCAGGGGTCCTTGTGGGACCCCTGAGCAGACCTAGGGGTCAGGGTGTTTCTACCCTGCCCCCTTTGCGCTTTGCGCACTTGTTTCTGTCCCTCGGTTCTACCGAGGGACAAAATGGCTGCCAACACTTCTTGATTTGGAGTGTTGACAGCCAATTAGCATGCAGCTCGTGATCGGGAGGGTACGCGGATCCGACGCAGTAGATAATATATATATATATTATATATTATCTACTGGCGGTCGCCAGTAGATAGTTATAGTTAGGACCTATTATCCATAGGAAATCCGCGACATTCTATTTGCAATAACGTTGGCGCCGGTTGACGAATCTTCGCGAAAGCTTCCAACTTGTTGGGGCGCTCCGGTCCGCTCCTACCCTGAAAGTCTCGGGGTGATACGTCAAGCGGGGCCGAGAAAAAGGGGGTCCCAAAACACGTTTTCCCCATTCATTTTTCCATAGGAACCTTTAGTCACAGCTACAGCCCGAACTGCTGAACGGAATTACCCCAAATTTGGCAAAGAGGTAGCCCTTGGTTCAGACTGGTGCCTTTTGCTAAAATGGTGTAAATCCGTTCAGTAGTTCCTGAGAAATTCACAATTAAAATCACATATATATCTATGGGCGCGTCGGATCCGCGTACCCTCCCGATCACGAGCTGCATGCTAATTGGCTGTCAACACTCCAAATCAAGAAGTGTTGGCAGCCATTTTGTCCCTCGGTAGAAACGAGGGACAGAAACAAGTGCGCAAAGCGCAAAAGGGGCAGGGTAGAAACACCCTGACCCCTAGGTCTGCTCAGAGGGTCCCACAAGGACCCCTGGGCAGAAAAGAATTTTTTTAAATCGTCGGGATGCGCTTAGGGTGCGCGGATCCCGCCGAGAAAAAAAGAAACAAGTGCGCAAACGCACAAAGGGGGCAGGGTAGAAACCCCTAACCCCTAGGCCTGCTCAGGGGTCCCACAAGGACCCCTGGGCAAAAGCATTTGTTTTTTTAAAATCGGCAGGATGCGCTCAGGGTGCACGAATCCTGCCGAAAAAAAATCGAAGCGCGGTCTCCACGCTTCGATGTTAATTGGCCCCCGGGTGGCCCAAGTCCCGGGGGCATGGTGGGGGATAATTTAATGTGTGGGGGCCTCAAAGGGCCCCCAAGCCCCGGGGACCGCCACCCCCGGGGCTTTTAAAAATGGTGCGGGAGGGCTCTGAGCCCTCCCGCAGCCCCGGGGACCACCACCTCCCCGGGGCTTTTTTAAATTAATTTAACAACCTGTGTGGGGGCTCTAGCCCCCACACGCCCGGGACTGCCACCTCCCGGGGCACTAACAAATTAAAATGGGGGTCCGTTTTGGACCCCGAAGCCCGGGGACCACCACCTCCCCGGGGCTGTGCTGATGTAGGGAGGGGGCCGCGCGGCCCCCTCCTGGAGCCCTTGATGGCCCTGGGGACCGCCACCCCCAGGGCCGGCTCCTGCAGTGTCCCGGGGTGCCTACCCCGGGACACTGTAGTTTGCTATGGCAGGACGGAGCCTCGCGGCTCCCGTCCTGCCATAGCAAACTGCTTTGGATATTGGAAGAGAGAGCAGGGAAACCTGCTCTCTCTTCCAATATCCAAAGCACATTGCTTTTCCACATGGGGAGCAGCATGTCAGCTGCTCCCCATGTGGAAAGCAATGCCGGCTCCCTAGGGACTGGGGAGCCGGCGGGACTGTGGGGGGTTGGGGACCCCCCACAGTCCCCAACGGAGAGGGCCAGCCCCGGGGATGGGGTCCCCGGGGCAAGTAGTGGCCCAGGAGGGGGCCACGCGGCCCCACTCACCAAAAAAATAAAAAAAAAAATTAAAAAATGGAAAGGCCGGCCCCGGGGATGGGGTCCCGGGGCCTTAAATGGCCAGAGGAGGGGGCCACGCAGCCCCCTCCAAAGAATAAAAATAAAAGGCCATGCCCCGGGGGATGGGGTCCCCGGGGCCAATACAGGCCCAGGGAAGGGGGGCCACGCGGCCCCTTCCCGTTTTTTTTAATTAAAAATTTAAAAAAGGGGTAAGGCCATGGGGTCCCCAGGGCATAAAAACAGGAAAAAGGAAGGGGGGCCACACAGCCCCCCTTCAGGGGACAAAAAAAAAAAAATTTTTTAAAACGATCGGGCCCACAGGCCCCGGCCCTTCCTTCACCACTCTGCAAACGCGCCCTGGCGCGTTTGCAGAGGGGAACGAATTCCCCTTGAATACTGGGGGTCCCTGGGGCCAACTAGCCCACCAGGAACCTCCAATATGCGCCAGGGGCTGCGTTGCAGAGACGTGTAGAGAGGCCACACCCTTTTACACCTCTCTGCAACGCAGCTCTGTGGCGCTTTTGGAGGTATATGGTGGGCTAGTTGGACTCCGGGGACCCTCAGGATTCAAGGGGACTTAATCCCCAACTTAAAACGCGCCACGGGCGCGTTTGCACAGTGGTGAAGGGAGGGGCGGGGCTTCAGGTGACATGTTTGCAAACAGGCCCCGTGGCGCGTTTTAAGATGGGGAATTAAATCCCCTTCAATCCTGAGGGTCCCTGGGGGCCAACTAGCCCAACAGGTACATCCAGAAAGCGCCACAGAGCTGCGTTGCAGAGAGGTGTAAAAGGGGTGTGGCCTCTCTACACGTCTCTGCAACGCAGCCCCTGGCGCATATTGGAGGTTCCTGGTGGGCTAGTTGGCCCCTAGGGACCCTCAGGATTCAAGGGGACTTAATCCCCCAACTTAAAACGCGCAACGGGCGCCTTTGCACAGATGTCACCTCAGGCCCCGCCCCTCCCTTCACCATTGTGCAAATATTCCTCTAAAATCAGCCGAAATACGAATTCCGATTTACTCACCTGTTATCAGGAGAGACCTCAGTGCTGCATCTTTCAGCCCAGTACTGGTCCTGAAAAGTAATTTTAACCGTACTTACCGGTAACTTGAATTTCCTTCATAGGCTAACATTGACTGGTTTCACTTGGAAATTCTTCTAAGTGTGGAGTTTTGGAACTTTAAAATATTCCTCTAAAATCAGCCGAAATACGAATTCCGATTTACTCACCTGTTATCAGGAGAGACCTCAGTGCTGCATCTTTCAGCCCAGTACTGATCCTCAAAAGTAATTTTAACCGTACTTACCAGTAACTTGAATTTCCTTCCATAGGATATCATTGCCTGCTTTTTGCTGAAAATGTTTCTAAGTGTTGATTTTTGAAACATACAAATATTCCTGTAAAAACAGCCGAAATACGAATTCCGATTTACTCACCTGTTATAAGGAGAGACCTCAGTGCTGTATCTTTCAGCCCAGTACTGGTCCTGAAAAGTAATTTTAACCGTACTTACCAGTAACTTGAATTTCCTTCCATAGGCTAACATTGACTGGTTTCACTTGGAAATTCTTCTAAGTATGGAGTTTTGGAACTTTAAAATATTCCTCTAAAATCAGCCGAAATACGAATTCCGATTTACTCACCTGTTATCAGGAGAGACCTCAGTGCTGCATCTTTCAGCCCAGTACTGGTCCTGAAAAGTAATTTTAACCGTACTTACCGGTAACTTGAATTTCCTTCATAGGCTAACATTGACTGGTTTCACTTGGAAATTCTTCTAAGTGTGGAGTTTTGGAACTTTAAAATATTCCTCTAAAATCAGCCGAAATACGAATTCCGATTTACTCACCTGTTATCAGGAGAGACCTCAGTGCTGCATCTTTCAGCCCAGTACTGATCCTCAAAAGTAATTTTAACCGTACTTACCAGTAACTTGAATTTCCTTCCATAGGATATCATTGCCTGCTTTTTGCTGAAAAAGTTTCTAAGTGTTGATTTTTGAAACATACAAATATTCCTCTAAAATCAGCCGAAATCCGAATTCTGATTTACTCACCTGTTATCAGGAGAGACCTCAGTGCTGCATCTTTCAGCCCAGTACTGGTCCTGAAAAGTAATTTTAACCGTACTTACCAGTAACTTGAATTTCCTTCCATAGGCTAACATTGACTGGTTTCACTTGGAAATTCTTCTAAGTGTGGAGTTTTGGAACTTTAAAATATTCCTCTAAAATCAGCCGAAATACGAATTCCGATTTACTCACCTGTTATCAGGAGAGACCTCAGTGCTGCATCTTTCAGCCCAGTACTGATCCTCAAAAGTAATTTTAACCGTACTTACCGGTAACTTGAATTTCCTTCATAGGCTAAGATTGACTGGTTTTCAGCAAAAAAGTTTCAAAGTGTTGATTTTCACAAACTACAAATATTCCTTAAAAATCGCCTGTATGACTTAAACGCATTCTTTCAACTGTTTACAGGAGATGCACCAGTGCTGGATCCAGGATCCAACACTGAGTAAGAAAAAGTAACGATAACAGTTTTTACCTGCTAAGTGAATTTCCTTCCATAGGATAACATTGGTGATTCTATGAGAAAAAGTTTCTAAGTGTCAACTTTTAAAATACAATAATATTCCTTAAAAATCACGACTGTAACCAAAACGCTTTTACTCAACTGTTTACAGGAGATGTACCAGGACTGAATCTAGGATCCAGTCCTGTGGTTACAAAAGTAATCCATAAAGTAACTAATTGCATTTAACTAGAAATTCACATTGAGCTGAATGTTGCATTGTGTTTGAAAATGTGTTGCCCATTGCAACAACTGTAACTACTGTACTTAAAAGTCTATTGCCTATCTGCAAAGTATTTAAACTAAAGTAATTCATTCTGAGAAAGTATTTTTGTAATGTAATGTATAATGTAATTACAATGTAATTTAAAAAATAAAATATGTAAAAAAAAATTGTTTCTAAAAATGTAGTAAATCAGTATGAAAAAAATTAATATAACAATTAATACATTTAAAAATTGTCATTTACAAAACCTTTGAAATTCACTGAAAAAACCGTAGGTTTCAGGCACGTTATAGTTAGAAATTAGCATTTAAAAAACCTTTGAAATTCACTGAAAAAACCATAGGTTTCAGACACGTTATAGTTACAAATTAGCATTTAAAAAACCTTTGAAATTCACTGAAAAAACCATAGGTTTCAGACACGTTATAGTTGCAAATTAGCATTTAAAAAACCTTTGAAATTCACTGAAAAAACCATAGGTTTTAGGGACAGTTATAGTTACTTGGACATTGCACTCGTACAAAACCCGTGAAATTCCCCGTTATAGTTAGTTCAGCTAACTATAACTCGCGCCCCGCAATGCACTGCTGATGACGTCACATATTACATCACTCATGACATGGTCAGTGACATCACTGATGACATCACTGATGACATCTCAAATGACATCACTGATGACATCATCCACGTGATAATCTGATGCACCTCCTCACACCCTAATATAACCTTTGATACACCCACTCTAAATTACAGATTGCCATTCGCAAAACCATAGACACTCCAACACCAATAACTACATACCCACTCACTGATTCTTAGGTCTACACACACACATCCACTCACTCACCCGTACAGTCACTCATACTTACGGTCACTCAGTACAGGACTATCATATGCACTCTTACTCCTATATAGACACTCAAACAACGCCACTCATCCATAGAGATACTCACACACCTAGTCAGTCATGCAAATAATTAAACATACTGCCATTTACTCACCTATACAGTTATACACACACCAGCTCACTTACTCATACAAATAGTAGCACATTGTTACGCTCTTATACAATCACTGATACAAGCACACACTCATCCATACAGCCACTATCACAATCACTCACTCTTGCTTATAGCTATTTATATACTCCAACACACATATATACTGCCTTTCACATATGTAGTTACTCACACATGTACCACTGGGACATACATTCACTCACTAACACACTCTTACACACACTTACCCACCCATACAGTCTATCACAGATGCACTCTTGAAACCATCCACCCAGTGAATCACCCACTCACACATCTATGCACAGAGTTGCACACACCCCTCCCACACAAACACTCAGGCACCCATACAGATACTCAGACAAGCATTCAATAACTCATATAGACACTCATGTAGCTATTCACAAACACATGCAGCCACTTACACAGCAACAGACAGACGGATACAGACATTCATCCAGTTTAGTCACTAACCCATGCATTCAGTAAGATACGTTAAATCACTCACTTATAGAGTCAGTCACGCACCTACTAAATCATCCATACAGACACTTACACACCCACTCATTCTTCAATACGTCTTTTCCTATATATATTAAAAATATTTAAACTTTACAGAAACACACAGTCACTGGATGATGTCATCAGTGATGTCATCAGTGATGTCATCAGTGATGTCATTTGAGATGTCATCAGTGATGTCATCAGTGATGTCACTGACCATGTCATGAGTGATGTAATATGTGACGTCATCAGCAGTGCATTGCGGGGAGCGAGTTATAGTTAGCTGAACTAACTATAACGGGGGAATTTCACGGGTTTTGTACGAGTGCAATGTCCAAGTAACTATAACTGTCCCTAAAACCTATGGTTTTTTCAGTGAATATATATATATATATATATATATATTATCTACTGGCGGTCGCCAGTAGATAGTTATAGTTACAACCTATTATCCATAGGAAATCCGCGACATTCTATTTGAAATAACTCTCTTGCCGGTTGACGTATCTTCGCAAAATTTTCAAACTTTGTGGGGCGCTCCGGTCCGCTCCTACCCTGAAAGTCTCGGGGATTCGTCAAGCGGGGGCCGAGAAAAAGGGGGTCCCAAAACGCGTTTTCCCCATGCAATTTTCCATAGGAAACTTTAGACACGGCTACAGCCCGAACTGCTGAACGGAATTACACCAAATTTGGCAAAGAGGTAGTTCTTAGTTCAGAAAGAACCCTTTTTGTTAAATGGTGTAAATCCGTTCAGTAGTTGCTGAGAAAATCAAAAGTAAAAGTACATATATATCTATGGGCACGGAGGATTCGCGCACCCTGAGCGCACCCTGCGCGCACCGTCCCGATCACGAGCTGCATGCTAATTGGCTGTCAGCTGGCTGTCAACATTCCGATTCAGGAAATTTTGGCAGCCATTTTGTCCCTCGGTAGAACCGAGGGACAGAAACAGGGTAGGGTAGAAACACCCTGACCCCCTAGGTCTGCTCAGGGGGTCCCACAAGGACCCCCTGGGCAGAAAAAAGCATTTTTTTTTTTGTAAATCGGCAGGATGCGCTCAGGGTGCGCGGATCCTGCCGATATAAAAAAAAATCGAAGCGCGGTCTCCCGCGCTTCGATTGTATTTTGCCCCGGGTGGACCAAGTCCCGGGGGCATGGTGGGGGGGTTAAATTTATGTATGGGGGGCCTCAAAGGGCCCCCCAAGCCCCGGGGACCGCCACCCCGGGGCTTTCTTTTTAAAATGGTGCGGGAGGGCTCTGAGCCCTCCCGCAGCCCCGAGGACCACTAACAAATTAAAATGGGGGTCCGTTTTGGACCCCCGAAGCCCCGGGGACCACCACCTCCCCGGGGCTTTGCTGATGTGGGGAGGGGGCCACGCGGCCCCCTCCTGGAGCCTGTGGTGGCCCTGGGGACCGCCACCCCCAGGGCTGGCTCCTGCAGTGTCCCGGGGTGCCTACCCCGGGACACTGCTGTTGCAATGACAGGACGGGAGCCTCGCGGCTCCCGTCCTGTCATTGCAAACTGCTTTGGATATTGGAAGAGAGAGCAGGAAACCTGCTCTCTCTTCCAATATCCAAAGCACATTGCTTTCCACATGGGGAGCAGCATGTTAGCTGCTCCCCATGTGGAAAGCAATGCCGGCTCCCTTAGGACACGGGGAGCCGGCGGGACTGTGGGGGTTTGGGGACCCCCACAGTCCCCAACGAGAGGCCAGGCCCCGGGGATGGGGTCCCCGGGGCCATAAGTGGCCAGGGAGGGGGCCACGCGGCCCCCTCCCCAGAAATGATTAAAAACATTTTTTAAAAGGCCTGCCCCGGGGGATGGGGTCCCCGGGGCAAAAGGAGAGCCTGAGGAGGGGGCCACGCAGCCCCCTCCTTAAAAATGAATGTTAAAGTGTGGCCATGCCCCGGGGGATGGGGTCCCCGGGCAGTATTCGGCCAGGGGAGGGGGCCACGCGGCCCCCTTCCCGTTTAATTTTAATAAAAAAAAAGGGGGTAAGGCCCTGGGGGATGGGGTCCCCAGGGCCCAAAAATAGGAAAAAGGAAGGGGGCCACACAGCCCCCTTCAGGGAAAAAAAAAACGATCGGGCCGCAGGCCCCGCCCCCTTCCTTCACCACTCTGCAAACGCACCCCCTGGCGCGTTTACAGATGGGGAAGTAATTACACTTCAATACTGGGGGTCCCTGGGGGCCAACTTATACACTTATACACCCACTCATTCTTCAATACGCCTTTCCCTATATATATTAAAAATATTTAAACTTTACAGAAACACACAGTCACTGCATGATGTCATCAGTGATGTCATCAGTGATGTCACTGACCATGTCATGAGTGATGTAATATGTGACGTCATCAGCAGTGCATTGCGGGGCGCGAGTTATAGTTAGCTGAACTAACTATAACGGGGAATTTCACGGGTTTTGTACGAGTGAAATGTCCAACTAACTATAACTGTCCCTAAAACCTATGGTTTTTTCAGTGAATATATATATATATGTAATTACATTCACAGATATACAAAGAAAATGACAGAAGGGTCAAAATTAATTTCCTCACAAAAAGGAAAACTACTTTTGTGCTACATGGGATATACTTATACATAAGAGAAAGAAAACAAAAATAAAACCCATTGGAAATGTTGTAAATACTACTCCAATTCTTGCTATGGGAGACCAACAATAGAAAGAAGTGCTATTAATGATAGAGAACACAACCACACCCCCCAATGCCACAGAAATTAGGGTGAGAGATTCTTGAGAAAACATCAAAAAAGCAAGCACCAGCTCAAAACAAACCAGTACCCAAATATTAAAAAATGTACAAACTCATGAACATGTAACAGGACAATTACCTTCTATCCAAACTCTAAAACGCCTCATAGCCAGAATTAAAAGATCTACTGCTCAAACACCACCACCCCCAAACGTTTGCAGAAATAGACATTTTACAAGAATACACAATCACACACAAAAAAGAAAAATTAATTCTTTATGACAACAATAGTCATGAAAAACTAATTATCATCTTTGCCACCAACACCAACATTCAAAAGTTAAAACAATGTGAAACATGGATGATGGATGGGACATTTAAAGTTTGCCATAAACCTTTTTATCAACTCTATACCATCCATGGCGAATATGAAGAAACTAACATCCCCTTCAAATACGCCCTACTCCCCAACAAACAAAATACTACCTACATAGAACTCCTTACAACAATTAAACATCAAACAGAAAACTACTTCCCACAAAAAATAATAATAGATTTCAAGTAAGCAATGATTCAAGCAATTTTAAAAATATATCAACATACTGCAAAACAAGGTTGCTATTATCATTTCAACCAAAATATATGGAGACATCTCGAAAAATCTACCCTAAGTATAGAATATGCCACAAACAGCAACTTTGCTTACCAAATAAAAAAACTAATAGCCCTGGCCTATGTACCAACAAAAGAAGTAGCCAACCACTATAATATACTTATCAAAAGTCCTATCTACCAAGCCAACGAAGCAAAACTAACACCCTTGCTTGACTACTTTGAAGACACCTGGGTAGGAAGACTACATAAGTCAGGGCACCGAAGACAACCCAAATTCCAAATACCCTGGTGGAATGTCCATGAAGCACCCCAGCACAAAAAGCTAAAACAAATAAAGCAGTGGAAGGAAGGCATAATGCTTTACAAGCCACAATAGGAAACTAATAGAAGTCATCAAAAAAGAACAAATTTAGGCTAGAACAATCCCTCACTAAAATAGGTCCTAAACTTAGAAAGCAAACAAAAACAATGTACGAACACCTACAATACAAAACTAGACTCTACCCAAACATAAAAGGACTAGAATACATAGACAGAATAGCCAAATCTATACTTTAAAAATAAAATAATAGCAAACACCATGCAGCATTTAAAAATTACAAAACAATAAAACAACATATTTTTACTCTTTTTTAAATTAATAATTACAATTATGTCATTTAATAATTAAAAACAAACATAAAAATGTATGACGTAATATAATTATTAAAATAAAAAGTAAACAAGCAAACATTTCTCACCCATAATAATGTCGCAGTAGATGGTGCTCAAAAACGAACACATCCATAGCAGTTAAAAAGAAATACGAATCCATGAAAAATAGAATCCCCCACAAAAATGTGAACATACAACTGTAGGAAAAAGGCTCCAGCGATGCAATCCTCTCAATAACAAAACCCTCAAAAACCCGAAAATTGGGGGCGTGGCTTAGCGCCAAGGAAGATAGACACACACTAGAGAGGCTTCATGACTCTCTAGCTCCTGCCATCAGTTAATCTGGACCAATCATCCGCACCATACCTCAGCCCAGTTGACAAAAGACTCGAAGGCACTGGCGAGGGGATCCCTGAGCCGGCACGATCGCTGGAGGAGCAGTACGGGACCAGGAGGTGAGCTGCAGCCCGACAAGGCCTAAAAGGCGCGGACTCGATTTGTTGGCAGGGCCGCAAAGAGCCAGATGCTGAAATCTGCCCAAAGTAATCATAGCATGATGAAATACGGCTGCATACGACAAAGAAATCGGAGACACTGGGGATCTCTGATCTGTCGTGATCGCCGAATGAACGGATCGTGCGAGGAGGCGAGCTGCGGCCCGGAACGGCCTGAAAGCTGCGGGCTCGATTTGTGTGCTGGGTCGCGAAGAACCGGATCCTGAGACCTGCTCAAGGGAACCGCAGTGTGAAGAGACACAGCTGCATACTGTGATCGCTATACCGTTTGGCGGCCCAGGAGTCACAGGGATAGACACGGAGGTGAGCCATATCGGGGGAGAACAAGTGTGGGCGTGCTTCCTTGAGGGAGGAGATGGTGGGCAGCCATCTTGATCGGAAGACCTGGCAGCAGTGCTGGTGAGGGACCTGGAGGCCCGGAAAGCAGATGCTCGATCATACCCGAGCGGGGGCAGTGCCAACGGCGAAGGAGCCCAAAGGGACTGTATTGACATTGGGCCTGGGTCAATCGGTTACAGGACTGAAACTTAGCAGTGCTAGGAGGGCTGGTGTGGCTGAAGGTCAGAGCCGGCGCCCATACCTCAGAAGCTTCCCCCCTTCCTCGAGATAATAAATAGTGCACATAGAAGGGCATAGCAGAGATTGAGGCCCCACCACACACCCGAGGTACCAACACCAGGGCCAGGGTGCAAACAACCAAGACAGCTTACACCACCATAGCCGGCAAGCAAGGAGCAGTGCCCCAGATGGGACGTCCAAAGGAGGTGAGAATCCGGTAGCAGAGGAGGGGAAGGAAGTGTTGAGAATAGCACCAATAAACCCTTGGCACCTCAGAATCCCGTCAGTAAAGAAAAAAATTATACAGGAAATAGAGCTTTACTTTCAGGAGAATAAAAGCTCAGTGGGGTCAGCCCAGATGCTCTGGGAGGCCTTCAAGACAGAAGTGTGGGCAATGCGATCTCTCAAATAACAGGGGCACAAAGGGAAAAAAATGCAGAACTAATCAGGCTAGAGGAAGAAACCCTACAATTAGAGGGGGAGACGAAGAGAAACGGGGAGGAGGAAACTAGGCACACATTAGAGTTGAAAAGGAAAGAATATACTCATTTTGTTACTGATATGGTGAAAGCACTTAGCAGGGACAGGCTTAGCAGATTATGCGAAGTAGGGGATAAAGCAGGAAAATGACTGGTTTGGCTAGGCAAAAGGGACCACGTGAACCGCTTAGTAACAGAACTCATCTTAGAGACAGGAGAAACGTTAAGAGACCCGCAGGAAATAGCAAATAAGTTTGCTAAGCACTATCGACAAATATATAAATCAAAGACTACCCTCCCAGAAGGGGAATCAAGGGCCTTGTTGTCGGATATGGCTCTCCTGACTCTATCAGCTGATGACCAGACACTACTAGAAAGTGATTTCACAAACAAAGTGGCGCAACCATTAGGGGCCTTCAGTCCAGGAAAGCGATGGGTCCCCACAGCCTCCCCATAGAATTGTATAAATTAACGGCCAACGAAATAGCCCCATATCTCAAAGCAATGTACTCAGAGAGTTGCAAGGTGGGTAAACTCCCCAGAGATCAGAGACTTGCCACTTTGGTAGTCATATGTAAAGAAGGCAAGCCCAAAAATAAATTCTCTTCGTATCGGCCCATCTCACTGCTCAATTTAGAGGTCAAAATCTTGGCAAAGTTACTAGCCACACGCTTGGTACAGGTAATCTCAAAATTGGTCCACACCGATCAATCAGGCTTCATGCCGACAAGAAATACATCACTAAATCTCGGCCGACTGCACTGGGTAATGGGGAGAATAGATATGCTGTGGGAGGACACAGTCGGGATGTCCCTGGATGCCACCATGGCATTCGATACAATGCCCTATCTTTTCGCTGTGGTGGGAGAAATGGGATTTGGTCCCAACTTCATGAACTGATTAAAACTTTTATATACTGACCCGCTGGTGCAATTGGTAGTAAACAATAAAAAATCCCCAGTCTTTGCTCTCAGAACGGGGACAAGACAGCGCTTCCCCCTTTCCCCGTTGCTCTTTGCGTTGACGTTGGAACCACTGGCATTGTGGATTCAAAATGACCCTATAATAAGGGGGCTGAGATAGTCGGAGGGATGGGAGGACCGTATCTCCCTTTATGCAGATGATATACTGTTATATCTGGCGTCGCCCAAAACATCGATACATAGAGTCCTAAATATATTCACAAATTTTGGTAAATATTCGGGCTACACAATCAACTGGACCAAGTCAGTGATTTTTGTATTGAAGGGGAAGTTCCCACCCCTGCCCACAGGATATGAGTTGACAGAAGCCCAAGAGGGATTTAAATACCTCGGCATATATATCACCAATGACCCATTTTTGCATCACACCCACAACCTCCTACCCCCGTTGCAACGACTAAGGGCCCGATTCCGATGTCGTTCGGAAGGCCTCCGAATCAGATTTGGCTTTACCGGATCCGATTCGTAGGCCTTGTTTACGACCGAATCGTACACAAGTCCGGACAACCAAGCACGATGCGAAGATCGCCTAAGCGCCAACCGAATCGTTTCCAGACCCGAACCGCTCCATACGTCTCGTTTGTAGACAAATCGTGCCGCGCAATGGAGCCGATTTCCGACCGAGCGAGTACTATGCACGATTCGGACAGCTGCTTCGCCTCGGTCTCAGCGAGACGAAACGGCTGTCGGAAGCGTACTTTGGGGGGCTGAACCAGGCCCCCCTTCACCCGGGGCCCTCCGCATCTATCATGGGGGGGTGCCCATGGGTCTCCCCGATCCAAGCATGCACAGTGTGGCGGGCACCATGGGGTGCCCGGCACAGGGTGTACGCTTTTCTCCACCCACCCCTTTTCTGCTATGGGAGCCTGTGTACGCGTCTGTACATGGGCTCCCATAGTGTTCAATGGGAGACTGAGCGAACCGAGTCCATAGGCATACAGCATCATCGTACTCGCTCGTTCGGACTCCCGGAGCACGTCTCGCTCGAAAAGCCCCCCGAATCCGAGTCGTACGGAGGGCTTTCCGAGCGAGATCGGAATCGGGCCCTAAAGAGTGACGTAAAACACTGGAAAACTCTCCCTTTGTCATTATTGGGCCGAGTAGCACTATTCAAAATGATGTCCTTGCCGCGCTTTTTATATGTCTTGCAAAACTCACCCAACCCGGTCCCAACCAACTATTTCAAAGCCATCGAAAGCGAGCAGAGGGAGTTCCTCCTGGTGGGTAAACCACCCCAGATAGCGTTCCAAAAGCTGGTGAGAGTGTGGTATGATGGAGGCATAGGACTCCCGGACATCAGAAAATACTACTGGACAGCACAGTTGACAGCCATTAATCACTACACATATCGGCCCCATAACGACCCTGGGTATAGAATGGAAAATTGTGGCTTCTCCCGGGGGGAGTTATACCAGGGCACTTTATTCTACAACTACAAGACTACGATTAACAGGACCCACCTGGCACTCTGTCCAAGTGTGGCACACAGTTCACAAGAGCTTGGGATGGGCAGGGAAAATCACACAAGCCACCCCTCTGCGGGACTCGGAACGACAGGGTACACTGAGGACAACAAAGGGTTTTGACAGCTGGGACACTATTGGAATATCTCGAGTGGAGAACTTGTGGAAAAGGGGGGGAGTAATTCCCTTTTCGCAATTGCAACAAGAACACGAATTAGCAAACACAGAGAGGTTTAGATACCTACAGCTATGACACGCCCTACAAGCGTACATCCCCACGGGAGAACTTCCCCTGTGAGTCCTCACCATTGGAAGATAGAATTCTTGATGAATACATGCCCAAAAAGGCAATCTCCATAACCTATCAGAAACTAGTCAATAGCGCACCTGAACCACTTGCACAACTCCGTAGGAATTGGGGAAACGAGATATCAGACCTGGAGGAAGACGAATGGCAGGAGGCTCTGGCCTCTCCCCAAGAAGTGGCAATTTCTTCCAGGCATAGACTGGTGCAACTCACAGAATATACCTCTCGGGCCGGGCACTGGTCAAGATAAGCTACAGGGTGGATCCTAAGTGTGGGTGGCAATGTAACCGGGAGGGCACGTTTATACATATAATTTGGGAATGTGTCCACATTAGAAGATATTGGGTAGAAGTGCTCCATTACATGGGAGAAACACTCGGAACAAACCTGGAACCAGAGGCCAAAAGGTGCCTGCTAAATATTTGGCAACCCATGGACCTAAGTAGCAAAGAAAAAACTTGGACGACCCTGGGTATGATAGTTGCTAAGTGCAATATAGCATGAGCGTGGGGGGCACAAGAGGCACCAACAGTGAAGGCATGGAAGAAAGACTTAGGGGCCGATTCCGATCTCGGCCGGTAGGGCACCGAATCGGATTCGGCTGAACCGGATCCGATTCGGAGCCCTTATTCCCGACCGATTTGTACGTGCGTCTGGGCGAACGAGTACGATGCGAGCGCGTGCAAATTCGCCGACCGACTCGTACGCCCGTCCCAACCGCACCGACCGACTCACACGGATGCGCAGCGCACCTCGCAATGGAGACGTTCCCCGGCCGGGCAAGTACGATGCGCGCCGCGAGCAGTCCGACCGACTCGTGCCATCCGGCTCAAAGAAGCAGTCAGAGCCGTACTTTGGGGGTCCGTGTCAGACCCCCCTGTACGCGTAGCCGCGCGAGTCGCACACAGGGGGGACCCATGGGTCCCCCCTACCTGTGCGTGTACGGCGCGAGTCGCTTCGCCGCGTACACGCTGTTGGGGGCGCCCTTGTCCGCCTCGCACCCATTGAGTCAATGGGAGCCCGCGTACGCGTTGTACGACAGGCTCCCATTGACTTCAATGGGAGTCCGACTGACTCGAGTCCGATGGCATACGTGCGCATCGTACTCGTTCGGTCGGGCTGCTAGGGTCCGATTCGGTCGGAAATCTCTCCGGGTCCGGCTCGGTCGGAGAGATTTCCGATCGGAATCGGCCCCATAGACTGGTGCATGTTAAGAGAAAAAACAGTATTTGAATCTCGGAGATGCCCTAAGAAAGGGTCGCAAATATGGGGCAAGTGGAATGTATATAGGGGGAATATTTGCACTTCCCCCACCCTTTCTCCTCCTCCCTCCCGACCAGCAAGGAGCACTGAAAGATAGGAGTAGCAGACCCGCATAGTATGTAACCAAGTGAAGGGATAAGCGAAACGATCATTGTATTGAAGTTGATCCCTGTCTGAAGCAATGCCATGATGTTTGTACTGTATCAACACTGTCATCAATAAAAAGTATTTTTAAAACAAAAATTAGTTTAAAAAAAAAAAAACGCTCCAACAAACCTGAAAAATAAAAATAAATGTAAAAAAGTAATTTGTTTCAAAGAAACAAAATAAATTTTCCTTTTTTTAAAAAAAGAACATGTCTTCAGCACCATAGCTTATTGAAACCGGAAACCTGCAAAAAGAAAAAACAACACCCTCCCATATAAACTCATACAAACACACACACATTAATTACAACATTAAATACAACACAGCATAATTAGATATTACATAACTAACACTATATGACACTCTACTACTCTTCAAAACCACGTTAAACACATCAAACACTAAACTAACAAAACAACACCAAAATACACAAAAAACTGACATTTAACACTCTAACAAGTCGAACTACACTACAACTACATTCCCCCTGCCCTAAAATTACCTTAAAAGTAAACTAAATCAAACTTACCTTAAACGACGAAACGCAGCTCCCAACTGCGAGGTTCCGTCTTCCAAAACGACCTAAAAACCAAATAGATTGACAGAAAAGTGAGCAAATAGAAACTAAAAAGGACTGCGTAATAAAAATGAAAAAAGACTACCTCCCCAGAGAAAAGAATGGAGAAATGAAAAAAAAAATGACATATATTTTTATACTTTGAAAAAGTAATACAAAAATATAGAAAGCATTTACAAAAACTGTAAAATATATAGTAAATATTATATTATCACAAAACATAAAATATAATATTTAATATATGTTAAAATATATATTTTATTTTATTTTATTTATTTATTTGAAGAGTTTTATATAGCGCTGGCTAGACCCGGAGGTATCAGAGCACTTTACATGAGGATCAGCGAGTTACAGGTTACATAATTACATGGCTAAGTATAGACATAGGAGAAAAACATGAGATTACACAATAATAGAAGTTATTAGCGCGTACACACGTCTTATGGGGAGTGAAAGGTCGAGGGGGAATGGTAAAACAGGGGGAAACACAACGGGGAGATGAGGAAAACAATGTCCGATGTCCGGCTGAGTAGGTGACGGCTGAGGGGTGAACCAGAGCCAAACTCCTCTATAGCTGCATAGGACAGCTCCACCGGGCATTAGCCAACGTTGCTCGGGCACCGCGGTAAGTACAGAACAGTTATGGTTTCCGCCCAGGGGGCATCGTCAAAGTTCCATTGAGAGCATCAGTCACGGTGTTACAGGGAAGCGCGTCCGCCTCATCCTCCAGCTCGCCCCCAGGTCAAGAGTGGTGAGAGGAGAGGAGGAAGGGATAGTTCCAAAGTCTGCAGATCATCCCCATTCCCAGCAGCAGTAGTGAGTGTTGGGCATTTAAAATTTGGGCATTTCTTAATGGGTGAAACAACTCTGCCCCTGTGATCAACTCACTGGTTGCACAGCCCCCAGCAAGGGTATCAATCCTGTCCCACTCTATACAATCCGAACTCAGCAGCCTCATGCCGCCGGCTAGAACATACTGTCAATATAGTGCACAGGGGAGCAATATGCCGCTAGCTCCGATATCTCACACAGCCACGAAGTCCTGTATCTCCAGGCTTGGCATCAACGGTGCAGAACATCTTTCAGGTAGGGTGGCAGGCAAAAAAGATTTATCCTCGGGTAGCAGGCCTCAGACACTCGCCCACACTTCAATGCATCAGTCCCGAATCACCGCACCTTCTCAGGGTGCGCAGCCTGCTGTGTGCATCAGTCAGAGCGATGTGGTGAATTAAGGTCGTCTTTCTAGAAATTACGCTCATCCGCCATATTAGGGTCAGGCATGGGGTCAGGCAGTCGTACTTTGGCCGGAATACACATTTAGTAGATACAAAAAACAATCTCATTCATCCCAGAACATCCTTGAGTACGGTTATCTTAGAATAAATTGAAGCAGCGGGCTTTCCGTGTGTGACCATGCTTCTAGAAATCACGTCTAGCCGCCATGTTGGAGTCAGTCAAGCCGGCAGGCAAGTACGCGCTGGTAAGCACTAATTAATTATTATTAGAGTCTTACTTTTCCATATTCTTTTTTTTCAAATATTCCATATTTGATGTACATATTTTCAACATATAAAATTACAATAAGACTATTGTGAATGTGCAAACAATATAACAATGTTTAAATAAAAAATATACGGTACAAAAATATATTTTTTTAAACAAATTTGTAAATTAGTTATTATATCAAATATTATTGAAAAAATATAATATTTAATATACTAAATAATAACCCAAAAAATGTATAAACTATAACAATGTAAAATACATATTATATAATTTTTTTCAAAAATAAAATGATCTAAAATGTATTTAAAAAAATGTGGAAAAAAAAGTACTAAAATGTAACAAAACGTTAAAACTCTATAATAAAACTACAAAAAACATACTTATTTTACTAATGCATAACTGGGTTTGGATAAAAATGTAACAGATTTTCCAAACTATTAAAAAAAATATAAATGTATTTAACAATATATTTATAATTTTGAAAATGTACATTACAAATATTTGTAAAAATGGTTTATGCGTTATAATTTATTCTGATTAAAACCAAAATGTATTAAACTTTTTTATTATTATTTTCAAAATCTTTAAAATAAAACTGAATAAAAACAATTTAATTGTGAACAACTAAAATAAATATACTTTATTGTGAATAAAAATTATAACAAAAAAACTCATACGTCTCCTTTTTTATTTATAATTTCTGTATAAAATCAAAGAAAATGCTAAACAATAAAACTGAAACAATTTCTATTCCAACTCCAAACAAACTAAACTCAGGGAAAGTGCTGGACAATAAATCATTAAAAATTACAATTGCAACTCCAAACACACTAAACTCAGGGAAAGTCCTGGATAACAAACAATAAAAAATTACTGTTTCAACTCCAAACCAACTAAATGCAGGGAAGGTGCTGGATAATTAGCCATAAAAAATTACTATTCCATTTCCATAGATATAAAATCCAAACAAACTAAACTCAGGGAAAGTGCTGGATAATAAACCATTTAAAATTACTATTCCAACTCCAAACAAAAAACTCAGGGAAAGTGCTGGATAATAAACAATAAAAACTTACTATTCCATCTCCAAACCAACTAAACGCAGGGAAAGTGCTGGAATAAGCCATAAAAAAATTACTATTCTAACTCCAAACCAACTAAAATCAGAAAAAGTGCTGGATAATAAAATATAAAAAATTACTATTCCAACTCCAAACCAACTAAAATCAGGGAAAGTCCTGGATAATAAAATATAAAAAATTACTATTCCAAATACAAACCAACTAAAATCAGGGAAAGTGCTGGATAATAAACCATAAAAACTAATATTCCAACTCCAAAACAACCATACACAGGGAAAGTGCTGGACGATAAACCATTTAAATTTACTATTCCAACTCCAAACAAACTAAACTCAGGGAAAGTGCTGGATAATATAGTATAAAAATTACTAATCCAACTCCAAACCAACTAAACTCAGAGAAAGTGCTACATAATGTAAAATCCAAACATTTCTAAAAATTTTATATATTATAAATGACAATCTTTACAAAAAATAATACATTTTAATATTTAATTCTAAATTTCCCAAGTTATTTTTTATAAATTTACATTTCAATATGTATTACAATTAAAAACTTTATTAACATTTTTTGATAATAAATTATATTTTTTTCCATTTGTAAAAAAACACAACAAAAAATAATATACATACAAATAAATGTTTAATTTTAGTTAAATCATTTTATAATTTTTAACAAACATTTTAAGAAATGTTTTAATTTTCAACCCAAAAATATTTACACCTCTAAAAAATTGCAATTCTTTTTAAATATTTTTTTAATTTACATTTCTAATTTTGATTTTTTTTAATTTTTCCTTAATATATTAAAAAATACTTTAAACAAATATTTTTATTTACTCCCCACCTTTATCCCCTATAAACCCAACATCCAGCTCCTAAAAATAAGTGAAAATACATTAAAACACATATATACCAAAATAATAAAAAAGACTTCAAACATTAAACAAAAAAATAAAAAAGTAGTTGATATTATTTACAACGTTATTTTTAATATCAATATTTTCAAAATAGATATTTCTAACTTACACAAAAATCGATATTTTTAACAACAATAAAACTTACCCCGATATTTTACACCCTCGATATTCCTGACTCGATATTCATGACAGTCGATATTTGTCCATCGATATTCTGGGGCCGATTCCGATTCAGGCCGGAAATCACTCCGACCGAGCCGGACCCAGAGAGATTTCCGACCGAATCGGACTCTAGCAGCCCGACCGAACGAGTACGATGCGGACGCATGCTATCAGACTCGATTCGGTCGGACTCCCATTGAAGTCAATGGGAGCTGGTCGTACAACGCGTACACGGGCTCCCATTGACTCAATGGGTGCGAGGCGAACAAGGGCGCCCCCTACAGCGGGTACACGTCGATGCGAATCGCGCCGTACATGCACAGGTAGGGGGGACCCATGGGTCCCCCCTGTGTGCGACTCGCGCGGCTACGCATACAGGGGGGTCCGATACGGACCCCCAAAGTCCGGTTCCGACTGCTCTTTTGAGCCGGACGGCACGAGTCGGTCGGACTGCTCGAGGCGCGCATCGTACTTGCCCGGCCGGGGAACGTCTCCATTGCGCGGTGCGAACAGTGTCCGTGCGAGTCGGTCGGAGCGGGTCGGACCCGCGTACGAGTCGGTCGGCGATTTTGCGTGCGCTCGCATCGTACTCGCTCGCCCGGACGCACGTACGAATCGGTCGGGAAAGAGGGCTCCGAATCGGATCCGGTTAAGCCGAATCCGATTCGGTGCCCTACCAGCCGAGATCGGAATTGGCCCCTCTGTCTCTTCACCAACCGAATCGTATCTGGAAGCATCCGGAAGCATCGTACTCGGTCGGTCGGTCTCTCCTGATCCGAGTCGGTCGGAACTCATTCCCAAACCCATTCGGTCAGAATGATTTACGAACCGCATCGGAATTGGCCCCTAAATGTGTAGCCATAACTCTTATGATCTGATATTTGGAATGCACAACTTTACCATATGTACACATCAAAGGAAATAAGCTCTTTAGACGCCTCTTGTCATTGCCTCATGGATGTTCCTCATATGTTATGCATGCGGAGTGGGCCAGGGTTATTTACTGATCATAATAAATTATGTCACCTATTACTCTGGCTCTCTATATGACTTAAGCCTGAGACTGTACTTAATTTGCACATCATTAAAGATTTTTGGGGGATAGACTGAGTAGACAAAATTCCTTGGCTAAATATTAGGTCCTCCATCTTGGAACTTGTTCATACTGACCTGTTTTTCAAGCCAGACTTAATTGTCAAAACCTATGCACAATGGACCAGAACAGCTATTTTAATGTGTAGATACGCAATTAGTGAAGAAGTAGAACCGAAAGAGTTGTTGGTCAAATATTTTATTCTTTTGAAAGCGGTACCTTCGATTGAACATTTATTAACTTTTGTGATACACAGCAGATATAACTTTTTAATAACTCGTTTTAGATTGAACTTGCTGCACTGTCTCCTTTGTGTCCATTAGTGGTGGTCACATATTTCTTCCCTCCGCCCTTGTTGCCTGAATTATATTTTGTCCCAAAGCATGAAGCACTTAATTTTGTTCTGTAGCATCTACAAACAGTGGAGGACAAGTTTTCTTATTCTATTACTTAGGAAGTTGCATTTTAGACAATTTAGGCCAGCTTTAAAATATTTGCATAAGCATTCGGACTCTCGTTTTTGTTTGTGTTTGGACGATTTTTCTGGGACAGTTAAACTGAGATCCTCTTCTAACTTTTGTTTCAGAACATTTTATTAGCATTTTAGATGAAGCGTGTACAATCACTCATCCTTAAAGGCACAAACAAGAGAGGTCAGTCAAAACGGACACCGCCACTGACAAAAGTTAAGCGCAATCTTCATATTTATCGTTCTTTATGGGGCGTGTGTCTTTGTCCCCTCTCCATACAATGTCCACATGTTCATCCTCCCTACCCTCTCCTCCTGCCTGAGCATTGAGGGCCATCTCATCTCCGACATTGAAAGAGGTCTATGCACTCCAGTTCGGAGGGGAGGGCCAGGCTGGGCGTCCCCTCAATGAGGTGCCTGTTTGAAGTTTCCACTGGAGTTCAAATACCTTATGGGATCCCTGCATCTTGCTTGTCACTGCTAATATGGCCCACAATCATGGTGTCATTGTATGGCAGGTGAGGTTTCTGCTTTTTTCGAGTAGTGTCCTATTTGAGTTTTGCCCTGCAGAGGCAGTGTAGGCACATGTGGCAGGTTAGATTAGGGAGTTTCAGGCCCAGGAGCATCAACTCTGGAGTCTCAGAGAAGGGAAGGCTAGAACACTCTGTAGTAATGTAGTGACCTCTATCCAGAAGGTCTTAATTAACGGACAGTTCCACTATATACGGAGAGCCTCACTGAGCATGCCCCAGCCCCTTCACCATCTGGGGTAGTGTAGTGCCAGCCGAACCAGACTTTATTGTGTATCTCCCATCCATGAGTGGATGCTGAAGAGGTGCATATGTCCCTCTGTAATTTATACCATCTCTTAGGGTCGACTGATATCCTCAACACTCACTCCCATTCGCTATTGTGTTGCCATGTCTGTGGGAACTCATGCCCCAGGAGTAGCTTATATATTGCCAAGATTGTTCTCCAAATGCTAATCAATTTGAGGAACTGTGGTGTGGAACCCAATGGCAGATCTGTACATAACGCAGTCACTCTGAGTTGGGAAATGGCATACTTGGTTCTACATTGCTGAAAGGCTTTGGGTTTGATGGAGTCATACATGTCTGTGATCATTTTGCAGCCTCCCTTCCTTCAGCTAAGGAAGGAGCAGCCATCAAGGGCAGGCAGGAAATCCGGGTTGAAATAAATTAATGTGTAGAGTGATGGGTAGGACACCAAGCCTGAGCAGTCACATATTTGTACCATGTCTTTAACTTTGTTGCAACATGGGTACTGAGGGAGGAGTTAAGTGGCCTATGATATTTCTCAAACCACAGGGGTCAACGAACTATGGTGAGGTCCATCTGCTGCCAGTTTTTCCCAGATAGTATGGTGGACCGGTCCACTCCTAGGGGCCGATTCCGATTCAGGCCGGAAATCACTCCGACCGAGCCGGACCCGGAGAGATTTCCGACCGAATCGGACTCTGGCAGTCCGACCGAACGAGTACGATGCGCACGCATGCAATCGGACTCGAGTCGGTCGGACTCCCATTGAAGTCAATGGGAGCCGGACGTACAACGCGTACTCGGGCTCCCATTGACCAATGGGTGCGAGGCAAAAAAGGGCGCCCCCTACAGCGGGTACGCCTCGATGCAAATCGCGCCATACAAGCACAGGTAGGGGGGACCCATGGGTCCCCCCTGTGTGTGACTCGCGTGGCTACGCATACAGGGGGGTCCGACACAGACCCCCAAAGTCCGGCTCCGACTGCTCTTTCGAGCCAGACGGCGTGAGTCGGTCGGACTGCTCGCGGTGCGCATCGTACTTGCCCGGCCGGGGAACGTCTCCAGTCTCCATTGCGCGGTGCGAGTCGTGTCCGTGCGAGTCGGTCGGAGCGGTTCGGACCCGTGTACGAGTCGGTCGGCGATTTCGCGTGCGCTCGCATCGTACTCGCTCGGCCGGATGCACTTACGAATCGGTCGGGAAAGAGGGCTCCGAATCGGATCCGGTTAAGCCGAATCCGATTCGGTGCCCTACCGGCCGAGATCAGAATCGGCCCCCAAGTCGTACTTGCACAGCTGCATATTAGTTCTGAATACCAGGGGTTACCAACCCTCCCTCCCTGCTTAGTTTGAGTCATAAGTTTTTGGGAAAGTCTTGGGGTTCTATCTTTCCAGATGAAGGTCATTAATTCACATTGGATATTCTTTAAGTAGGAGGGGTCAAGCTATATCAGAAGTGCCTAAAACAGGCATAGTAGGGACAGGTGTATATTCTTTTTAATAGCATTGATTCTACCAAACCAGGAGAGCATCAAGTTCCTCCAGTAGTGCAAATCTTTTGTAATAGTTGAGAGAAGCGGGGAGCAGTACGTTGCCTCAAAAAGATCTGTGACTTGCTGCGTGAGCCGGACTCCAAGATATTTAATTGATGATCTGGCCCAAGGAAAGGGGAAGCGAGGGGACAGATCATCTATTTCTCTCCTCTCGAGATTTAGGATTTAGGATTCATCATTATTGTCCTTATAGCCAGAGACCTTCTGAAAGGCTTCGAGTATAGTCAGTACTGCTGGAAGTGAGTTTTGTGGGCAACCTAGCATCAAGAACACATCATCAGGATAGAAGGAGATCTTAAATCCCTTTGTGCTGAATTTGATCCCTGGTGTCAGTTGGATTAAGCACACCAACGGCTCTATGAACATGGTGAAGAGAAGTGGTGACAGGGGGAAGCCCTTTCTGGTACCTCAGGAGAGTCGGAAGGACCTGAAAAGGTGCCTATTGAGTGTAAACCTAACGAGGGTCTTGGCATAGTTAGAGAATATAATTAATATGAATGTGGGGTATATACCCATTTTCTGGGGCGTGATCCACAGGAAGTTCTAGTTCACCTGGTCGAAGGCCTTCTCTGCATAAGAGCGAAAGCAACGCCCCAGGTATTTTATTTATGAGAGGCTTTCGCGACTAGGTAGATGGTTGGTTGTCTGCACATTATCATGGGCCTGGCAGCCTTGGATGAAACCAATCTTGTCTGGGTGTGTCATTGTGGGGAACACTTTATTGAGGCTGGTTGCCAGGATCTTTGTATATAATTTCACATCAATGTTCAGACAGGCTATGGGTTGATAAGATGCACAGTGTCTGATGTCCTTATTGGGTTTTGCTAGCACTGTGATCCACTGCCACACCCATTATCGATGCCACTGCTCCCACAGTGGTGCAATGGTTATATAGGGCTGTGAGCCTTCGGATCAGCTGGGTCGCAAATATGGCGGTATGTCTACCTGGCCCAGGGTTTTTGTTCGGTTTAAGGGTTGTAATAGAAAATGTAACCTCTGCTGGGAGAATCGGGCTCTCTAGAGAGTCTCTTTGGATGTTTGTGAGTTTAGAGAGGGGTATGTCCTGTAGAGAAGTCATGCCAACCCCATTTGAGTGAGCTGAGCCCTGGTAGAGAGTCTCAAAAAAGGAACTGAATTCATCCATGTTAGACCAGACATCCTTAGGGTGGTCTTCCCCCCAACTTTTTCCTGCCTCCCTCCATTTGTCTGTACTTGGTTATGCTGGCTTTAGGACTCTGAGCACTTTACCACTGCTAACCAGTGCTAAAGTGCATGTGCTCTCTCCCTTAAACATGTTATGATTGACTAACAACTGTTTGGTATATTTAATTTACCTGTGAGTCCATTGTAAAGTGGTATACCATACACCCAGGGCCTGTAAATTAAATGCTACTGGTAGGCCTGCAGCACTGAATGTGCCACCCACATAAGTAGCCTTTCAAACCTGTCTCAGGCCTGCCATTGCAGGGCCTGTGTGTGCAGTTTACTGCTACACGGAATTGGCACTTAAAACTACTTGCCAGGCCTTAAACTCCCCCTTTATTACATATAAGTCACCCCTAGGAGAGGCTCTTGGTAACCCAAAGGCAGGGTACTATGTAAGTAAAAGGTAGGACATGTACTTTTATGTTTTACATGTGCTGGTAGTGACAAACAGCCTATTTCATTTTTCTCTACTGTGGGGCCTATTCCTCTGATAGACTACCATTGGGAATTCCTTAATACACTTTTAAACTGTAATTCTTGATCAGAGAGGAGTAGCTTTTTCATGTTTCATATGTTTGGAATGATCTTGATGAATCCTCTGTACTGGTGAAGTTGGATTTAACATTACTGCTTTAGAAATGCCACTTTTAGAAAGTGGACATTTCTCTGCTCTTAGCTCTTTTGTACCTTATAGCCTGTCTCCAATACACATCTGGGTAGGGTGACAGCTGCACTTTGTGCATTCCCTCTAGACAGTCAGAAACACAGAAGGTGAGGCTCATCTGCTTTTTGAGCCCTCACCTGTATTCATCTGCATTCTGATAGGTCTTCCTTGGAAAGGAGGAATGGGAGTGGCTGATACTTACACTTCAATAGGCAGTGTCCTGTCAGAAGGACTGCTGTACTGATCAAAGGACTCAACTGGACTGCTTTTCTAGAAGGACTGCTTTTCTGCATGTTGCCCTGTTGCCTGCTGCGCCTTGACTCTGCTGAAAGAGAGCTAGACTCTGGCTTCCCTCCTAGTGATCGCCAAGGGCTTGCTGGCTTGCATCCTGTTTTCTGAAGTCTCAGGGACACAAAAGTCTTCCTGCAATCCTGTTGGTGCTGCTGGACTCTGCCTTCTGTGAGTCCTACCCTTGCCTGAGGTGCCCCCTCCACGTTTTGGGCCTCAGAAGTGGGTTCTGCAGATGTTTTGCTACAAAATCGATGCATAGTCACCACTGCATCAATCGGAACTGATGCAGCACCCTTCGACGCCAATGCAGTGCAGATCCGGAGACAGCCCTGTGCGTCTCAACAATGACACAGGATCTGACTTCGAGGTTCGACGACGATGGAACGCCGATCCGAGGTCCATGCCCTGAGGCTCGACTCTGGTGCATCGACCCGACTGTGAGGTTTGACGGTGACGCAGCGCTGAACTGAGGTCCAAACCGCAAGGCTCGCTTGTGACGCATTGACCTGCCTGCGAGAAGCAGAACCAACGCGTTGCCTTCACTGCATGGAGAAGATTGACGCATTTCCTTGCTTGGGACTAGGAAAGGTAATTTGTTCACCGAGGCCTGATTGGGTCCTGTAGCAGGCCTACGCTTCCATGAGCTCGGCCCAAACTTTGACTTTGCCCCATCCAGAGTGACCTAAAGTAACCTTGTTAGCGCTACTTGCTTCTAACACTGCAGTTATTTGTTCAAAATTCAATATCTCAACTTCTACATGTTGTATGTTTGTCATTTTGGCCTTATTTTACTTAGATAAATGCTCTTTGTTTTTCTAAACTGTTGTGGAGTCTTTTTGGTGGCGTTTTCACTGTGTTACTATATGAGTTATTGCACAAATACTTTACACATTGCCTTTTAAGTTAAGCCTGCCTACTCTGTGCCAAGCTACCAGAGCGTGAGCACAGGATAATTTAGGATTGTTTTGTGACCTACCCTGACTAGGATTGTGGTCCCTACTTTGACAGGGTGCATCTACTCCCAACTTGAGACCCAATTTCCAACAATCTACCTTTTGGGTATCATCAACTAGCGGGGTCCACAAGGAAGTTATGATTTCTTTGATATATTCTCTCTTGTTTTCCCCATACGATTCTGGCAAGAGGGGTGTCTACTTTTTCACCCACAGTGTATGCATGGTTTTTGAAGTGGAGCAGTGAGAGTTCCATCTTATTAGTATAGTGCACTTGTAACTGGCATCTGGCCGTCATACGTGTTTGGTTAATTGTACTGGATGGCTGCTTGCAATGCTCAGTTCCTAAGTCACGGATCTCAGCCTCCAGTTATGCTCCTCTAGAGTGCAGAGGCACGAACATTCTGCTGCTACTGCTATGAAGCATCCTCTAATGACTGTTTAAAGGCTTCCCATACCCCTGGGATGTGCACCTCTCACCTTCATTGTGTTCAAAATACTTGTTAAATTGCTATCCTATTTTCTGTTTGGTGACTAGGTCTCTGAATAGGGATGGGAGTGGTTTCCAGTTTCCCTTCAGCTTTCTTATCCCTAAGTTGAGCTCGACCGTGATTGGGGCATGGGCTGATACCAAAATTGACCAGATATCTGCGAAGCAGGTCATTCTTAAAAGGGAGTTGCTCAGTAATACATATTGTCAATCCAAGAGTGTGTGGTGTGTACATGGGAGTAAAAGGAAACAGCTGTAGAGGATGTGTTCTGTTCTCACCAGATATCCCACAGGCCCAATCCCCCAAATCCCTTTTCAAGCTTTTGGAGAAAGTTCTAGATTGAGTGTCCTATTCCCTTTTCCTGTCTTGGTGTGGGTCCCTTATTGAGTTAAGGTCCCTTCTCAGGGAAATTTCACCCTGGGCTATTTCTGGTACTATCTCCAAATAATCAATGAGGTAGGAATCTTGGGCAGCGTTAGAAAGGGGTCAGCATCTGAAAGACCCCACCAAGATGAGGTATTGGCAATCCTTGTTGGTATGGATTTGTGACACTGTCAAGAATACATTTTGGCTGAGGTAGTGCCACTCCTCTTTGTTAGGTAGAAGCCGAGGCATGATAATCCATAGGGTACGCCCTGATCTTTGTGAAGAAGATGGGTTTTTTGGAGGCATATTTTATCGGGTGTGGAGTGCCCAAGTGCATACCAAACTGCTTATTCAGGGAACTCAGCCCTCTGGCATTAAGTGAGATGATTTGAATCATTGCAGTGTACAAGCGAGAGGCCACCCCCAAACAACATACACCCCAAATACAATACAAACATAAACAACTCTACAAACAAAACACAACACATGCCTGTATTACAAAAACATACAACTACTACTACCAAACTATATTTAGGCCTACTGCCTTATAGCATATAACAATGCAACACATGCCATAACCTAGGCTAACTAGACCTAACCAAATCCTCCCTACCTCTAAAACCCTAAATACATTTTTTTTTTTAAAGTTATCTGTTGAACAGCAACAGCGAACTGTGACCGTCACAAATAAAAAATCACCTCAAATGTCACTACTACAGTACAATAGAGTACAAAATCCAGTTAGAGGTAAAAAAAAAACACCGTTAAATGAAAATAAAAAAAACTAATATTTTCCTATAGAAATCATTCGAAATGTTTTTGAAATTTACTAAAAAGTGTTAAAAAATGTATGTCAAAAATTAATTCAATTAAAAAAATGATAAACAACACTTTGAACTAATACAAATACATTTGAAAGTATAAATATAACTGTATATTAAATAGTACTTATTAATATTTATATCAAACGTAAATCTACATGGTCATACGTATAGAAAAGTATTAAAAGAGTTTATGTACCATATTGTACAAAAGTTTAAAGATATGCATATGTTAAAACTGTTTAAATTACAGTATGTGATTAACTACATAAAAATGTTGTATCACTGTACCTTGTGAAAATAATTTTTATCTTTGCACAAAAATTGTGAATGAAAAATAAAATAAAAAATGTAAATTCAATAATATAAACGCTAAACAAGAGCACAAACTACAAACCATTTTATTTATGGTAACATTTACTATTCCAACTTCAATGTTTTGGTGACGGGGTTCCACACAAAGGGGCAGATTTACAAGAAACTGACGCACGCTGTAGAGATGCGTCAGTTTCCCTGCGCCAGTCTGTGATACCCTTGCGCCACCATGGATAGCCGTATTTATAATACGGCGCACCATGGAGCAAGGATTGACAGATGTGTCAGAAATTCTGTCGCATCTGTTGGCCCAAAGGTCATACTTTCCTTGAGTCGTGTCGCAAGCGCAACACAACTCCAGCAATGCATGGTGAGGCTATACTCATCATACTGTGTCACTCCTTACGCCTGCTTCAAGCAGGCGTAAGGTTTTGATGCAGTGGCATCCTAGAAGTGGCGCAGTGAAATCTTGTAGATTTTAGTGCGTCACTTCTACGTGGCTTTCCTACGTGGGAATGCCCACTTTCCATACATTATACCTGACGCAGGTATAATGTGACGCAGGGCTTTACAACACGACGCATCTCCCTAGATGCGTCACATTGTAAATTGGCCACATTGTTTACGCCGCTGCTGCGTCACAAAAGTGATGCAACGGTGGCCTAAAAGTGTCTCAAGGGGCTTGAAAATCTGCCCCTAAAGGGGTGAGGTTTGCTATTCACACTCCAACATAAACCATTTTGAGGAAGGGTAAGAGACTAAAAGGGCAAAACTTACTATTCCCACTCCAATCTAACCCATTTTCGGGAAGGTGTTGGACACTAAGGGGCCGATTCCGATCTCGGTCGGAGGCGCACCCAATACCATTCGGTCGGGAAAAAAGCCATGCGAAAGCCTGTTTCCCGACCGATCCGTACAGCACACAGAACGAGCAGGTACGATGCGCACAACAGCAAAGAATCCGGCCGAGCCGTACTCACCCAAACCAGGTCCTGTTCTCCGACCGAGGCGAATCCGGAAACGCCGAATCGAGTCGCACGGAAGGAAAAATGCAGCCCCGTCCGGCCGGACAAGTACGATGCGCTTTCCGTACGCGCCGAACCCGTCGCTACGCACGGCACGTCAAAGCATCCGGGAGAGGCGCACATAGCTCCGATTCGCGCCACAACACGATCCACGGCTCCGAGGCGAACACGGCAGCGGCGAGGGCGACGCGAGCGGCGAGGACGAGGCGAGCGACGAGGACGAGGCGAAGCGACGAGGACGACGCGAAGCACCGAGAAGGACGAGCGACACGAACCAACCATGAATCCCTTCGTCCCGATCATACCAATATTCTACATTTACTACCGGAACAGGCACGGACGCGTACGGCGCAGAAGGTAAGCCAGACACCAACCACAAAACACATACAACACGTACACGACACATCACACACACACACAGGGATGCAGAATATACTTACACCAGCAACAGCAGCACCATAGGGGCGGGATGCCCATCACCAATGCCACATATGCACACAGGGGCCTGAATGCGCACCACCACCCCTACCCAGGGGTGGCATGATGCCTACCACCACTACCACCCTTACCCAGGGGGGCAGGATGCTTACCACTAGTACCACCCTCACCCAGGGGGCAGGATGCCTACCACTACTACCACCCTTAGCCAGGGGGCAGGATGCCTACCACTACTACCACCCTCAGCCAGGGGGCAGGATGCCCACCACTACTACCACCCTCACCCAGGGGGCAGGATGCCCACCACTACTACCACCCTCACCCAGGGGGGCAGGATGCCTACCACTAGTACCACCCTCACCCAGGGGGCAGGATGCCTACCACTACTACCACCCTTAGCCAGGGGGCAGGATGCCTACCACTAGTACCACCCTCACCCAGGGGGCAGGATGCCTACCACTACTACCACCCTCAGCCAGGGGGCAGGATGCCCACCACTACTACCACCCTCACCCAGGGGGGCAGGATGCCCACCACTACTACCACCCTCACCCAAGGGGGCAGGATGCCTACCACTAGTACCACCCTCACCCAGGGGGGCAGGATGCCTACCACTACTACCACCCTTAGCCAGGGGGGCAGGATGCCTACCACTAGTACCACCCTCACCCAGGGGGCAGGATGCCCACCACTACTACCACCCTCACCCAGGGGGCAGGATGCCCACCACTACTACCACCCTCACCCAGGGGGGCAGGATGCCTACCACTACTACCACCCTTAGCCAGGGGGCAGGATGCTTACCACTACTACCACCCTCACCCAGGGGGCAGGATGCCTACCACTACTACCACCCTTAGCCAGGGGGGCAGGATGCCTACCACTACTACCACCCTCACCCAGGGGGCAGGATGCCCACCACTACTACCACCCTCACCTAGGGGGGCAGGATGCCTACCACTACTACCACCCTTAGCCAGGGGGCAGGATGCTTACCACTACTACCACCCTCACCCAGGGGGCAGGATGCCTACCACTACTACCACCCTTAGCCAGGGGGCAGGATGCCTACCACTACTACCACCCTCACCCAGGGGGCAGGATGCCCACCACTACTACCACCCTCACCCAGGGGGGCAGGATGCCTACCACTACTACCACCCTTAGCCAGGGGGCAGGATGCTTACCACTACTACCACCCTCACCCAGGGGGCAGGATGCCTACCACTACTACCACCCTTAGCCAGGGGGCAGGATGCCTACCACTACTACCACCCTCACCCAGGGGGCAGGATGCCCACCACTACTACCACCCTCACCCAGGGGGGCAGGATGCCCACCACTACTACCACCCTCACCCAGGGGGGCAGGATGCCTACCACTAGTACCACCCTCACCCAGGGGGCAGGATGCCTACCACTACTACCACCCTTAGCCAGGGGGCAGGATGCCTGCCACTACTACCACCCTCACCCAGGGGGCAGGATGCCCACCACTACTACCACCCTCACCCAGGGGGCAGGATGCCTACCACTACTACCACCCTTAGCCAGGGGGCAGGATGCTTACCACTACTACCACCCTCACCCAGGGGGGCAGGATGCCTACCACCACTACCACCCCCACCCATAGGATGGACAATGCATGACACAACCAGCGCACCACAACCTAGGGAATGCAAGAAGAAGACATCCCCCAACACCATGACAAGCGTGTGTAGACTGTGTCAAATGCCTACAACACCGAACATGACTTCTAACATACAATGTGACCCCCTAGCACATGTGCCACACAAATATGTGTGTGGCACACACAACATAAGCAGGCCATGACCATTGTGGCAATGGGGTCTAAACCCCCATCATCACAGTGAGCAAAAGGCAAGTGTGGGGTCCATAGCTGCGGCACATTTTGAACATTGTGGCAATGGGGTCCAAACCCCCATCATCACAGTGACCAAAAGGCAAGTGTGGGGTCCATAGCTGCAGCACATCTTGAACATTGTGGCAATGGGGTCCAAACCCCCATCATCACAGTGACCAAAAGGCAAGTGTGGGGTCCATAGCTGCAGCACATTTTGAACATTGTGGCAATGGGGTCCAAACCCCCATCATCACAGTGACCAAAAGGCAAGTGTGGGGTCCATAGCTGCAGCACATCTTGAACATTGTGGCAATGGGGTCCAAACCCCCATCATCACAGTGACCAAAAGGCAAGTGTGGGGTCCATAGCTGCAGCACATTTTGAACATTGTGGCAATGGGGTCCAAACCCCCATCATCACAGTGACCAAAAGGCAAGTGTTGACAAAGTAAGAGGTGCAACTGCCAAACTGCATGGATGATTCCTGGTCACAGAACAACAAACACATCAGTGGCAAAGTAGTGTATGTGTCCCATTGCAACATAAATTGGGGAGCCAAATCCTGCAGTGCAAATAAGACATAACTTTGGCCATGTGCAGACAAACAACACCCATGGGGGCTGACACCGTCAACAATCATCAATGACACAATGACAGAAGTGACCATCCGAATGCAGACCCACATATTTGCACCAATGGGCACACACATGCAGATACCCTGGGGAGACTGCAGATGTGAGGCGAACAGATACCATACCATGGCAGCAATGGGACACTCAATCAACAATTAGCAACAAATGAGGGCTCCCGTCCCATCAGCCTGGTCATGGAAGTGCCAACGGAATCATCAGCACAGATCCAACACACTTGTATAGCAATGTTGCACTGACAACACAGATGAGTCCTTCCCCATTGATGCCCAAACCTGCATGTTCACTGGAGATGGCCACACGGTCAGGGAAGTAGAGCGAATAGAACAATGGCAGGCACAACAGATGTGCAGGGGTGGAAGCCACAGATGTGAAGTTGCCAATCTAAGTAGGACATCTCATTGCCAAATACTGAACACATGACACCCTCAGATGCTGCTATGGATGACATGGATACACCACAGGATAGGACACATAACCCCTGGACCACATGGGTTCCTGCACAGTAACACTTCATTATCATGAGACCAAATATCACCATCACTGCAGCAAGGGCATTGTTAGCATCATCAACATCATGTACATCAGAAGCAAAAGCACTAGAGAACAGAAAGTTGCTTTATTCAGCATATGTGGCATTAAAAGTAGAAGTCCGGTAGAACATAAACAAAGGCCAATGGCCAGTCCATCAACAAAGTCACAAGTGGGTGACAGTGGCAGATGCCACCCTACACATGCCTGCACAAAACCAGGGACAATCCACTAGGAGGGGCAACCGGGAGGGTAGGCCAGGCACCGCAGGGACAGGATCAGGGCTCACCAGGAGGAAGCAGGGAAGGGGTGGTGGGTGCTGGAGAGCCACTGACAACTGCAGTGGAGGTGTCTGACATGGTGTGTGCCGGCACAACTGGGGGCATGGCTCAGATGTTGTGGGTGCCGGCACGACTGCAGTGGACCCTGCAGATGGAGTGGACAGGTCCGCCACTGCAGTGCCCAAGTCAGACAGGGTGGTAGTGGACTCCACTGCAGTGCCTACCACCAGGGGAGGAGAATGGGGAACAGGCAAGGTGGGCTGGACAGAGGGGAGGACACCCTCACCACATCAGTGGCACAGACAAGCGCAGCGGGGGTGTGGTGCCGGGAGAGCAAGTGGCAGGGGAGAAGGCCGGAGCCTCTTGGGGATGGTATATCTGTGGGTGGGGAACCTGGGGCAGGGTGTGGCGGGGGCACCTGTGGAGTGGGGGCCTGAGGGATGGAGGAAGGTGACCTGGTGCTTGAGCTGCAGGGGCGGCGGCGGGGTCTTGCTCTTACCACTCCGGGGGGACTTGCGGGTGGGGGCCTCAGTCTGTCTGCGCCTGGGGGAGGGTGTCCGGGGGCGAGGGCACTCTGCATCCGTGTGGGGGGCTTCCTCTTCCCCCTGGATGCTGGGGCAGCTGGATCGGAGGGAAGAGGCCGAGGTCACTGAGGAAGAGGCGCTGGGTCTTTGGGGTTGCAGGTGAGGCAAGGGAGGGTGCTTTGGAGGAGAGGCAACTGAGGACTGTGCAGTGCCCGTGGATGCGTGTGTGTGTACCAGGGCCCCATCCCCTGTGAGTCTGGTTTCAGTCCCCTGACTGTGCGTGCGTGTGCGTTTAGTTTGTGGCGTGTGTGTCTGTGTGCTGGATGTGTGTGTGCTGGTGTGTGCCTGTGCCGGTGTGTGTGTGCTTGGGACGGGCAAGGTGCTGGGGAGTGTGGATGGAGCAGAGGCAGGAGGGGTGAGGGACTGTCTGAGGAGGGACACTGCTGCCGTCAGGGAGGAGTCCATGGACCTGTTGCCCCTCTGTAGGTCAGACATGCCCGATGAGATGCCCTCCATGAACGACACCAGCTGAGTCAACAGTGCGGTGTGCGCATGGAGGACACTCAGCATGGCTGTCTGCCCTACATGGAGCTGGCGAAGGAGGTACACAGACTCCTCACTCCAGGGCAGCAGGGGACACAGGGGCAGGGGTGCGGTGCCTGGGCCAAAGGAGACACGCTCCCGAACATGGGAGCCTCCACGGACCTTGGGAATGGGAGCCGATGGGAGGGCGGTGGTGGTGCTGGTGGTGGCGGGGACAGCAACACTAGCTGGGGTGTGGTGGCTGCTGACACCCGCCTCCACAAGGGAGTCATCCTCCGAGTTGCTCTGGTCCTCAGCTGAGGTGGATGGTGCTGAGGATTCCTCGGTGTGGCTCTCCTCGCCCTCCGTGCCACTGGGTCCCTCCGACCACTCCTCGGCTGCTGACCCAGTCTGGCTCTCTGGCTCCTCCTGGTCCGTGGAGCTGTCCCCTTCCGTGGCCGTGGATGTATCTGCAAACAATGGGGAAACAGACAGACATCAGTCACCTGCACCAAACGCACACACCACTGTGAGCACAGCACATCACAGAGCAAGCCCTGGCATCATTAGTTGTACATTGCTAAAAGTGCCCTAACTGAACAGGAGAAGCCAATTGTCAGTCTGATGCCAAGCATGGCACTCACATCCCACATGGCCTTGCACCCATCTGTCTGGTGTCTGTTGGATTGCAACACCACAGTGTGGACACATGCACCAAGTACACAGTAGTTGGACAGTGCAGAGGACACGGTGTGGACACATCACAGCTCTTGCCACTGAGTGAGTACAGGTTTCTGGATGAAAGGGATGCCCAGAGTCAAATAGGAAATGCATGTGATGCATACCAGCGACAGACACCATGATGCACCCATGTCCTGATAGCCAGCGCCACTATGGTGTGCATGTAGCACATGTCACTCCCCTGCAGGACCACAAATAAGTTGACACATGCCATGGCAGAGGCATGACTGTTAAGTCATACATCACTGTCTCAGTGATGTATGACTCTGAGACAGTGTCATACACAATTTGCTGTGAATGGGGAACAGCTGCCTGAACATCACATTCGCATACCCCAGTCTGCACGGGCAGCTGATCAAACACCTATGTGACACACAAGTATCGTCTCCTATGGTCACATCTCCAGGGGCATGCTGAGCCCCTACCAAGAAACACCCCAGCAGTCCTGGCAACTAATCCACAGCACACTGACACAGAGGCAGACACCGGAGGGGTCAAATCACTGTGCACAATGTGTCAGCTGATACACGGGAGTGGGAGTACAGAGTGCATTGCATGGCCTGGAGTAGGCATGACTGTCCTGCTCCACATGAATGAGGGATGTGCCCTGGACAGTGGATAGCTGGCTATGTATGTGTGACACACGTAATCTGCACACTCCTGGGGCACAAACATTGTTCCCACCCGCTGCATGGGCGTGTGCCACATACCCCAGGCACATGTGGTGGCTCAGCTCAGCAAGTGGACCGCATATCAAAGCAACACGCAGATCACATGTCCAAACCCAGGCGTTGTGTGAACAATGGACCCACCCATGATGCCCACAACAGAGTTAGGGAAACAGATGCTGTCCCCCACCTTTAGTGAAGCAAACTGCAAGGACACAGTCCCAAGTGACACAATTCCCTGACTGTAAGGGCCACACCTGGGTATCAGATGAGCAGTGGGCAGTGCACAATAGAGGGACATGGCTCCTGGACAACATGACTGCTGCACTGTGGCAGTTGAACCAGGCCAGAGGAGGGCACAAAGCATGTAATACAGAGTTCACAGTGCAGTCTTTGACTCACCCCCTCCTTGCTGCTGTCTGGCCTTCAGCTGCCCATCCAGGTCTGGAAAGACCACCGCCAGGATCTGGAGCATGTGGGGGTCAGGGTCCATGTTCCGCCCCTCCTGCGAGGAGGCGACAGCTTCAGCTGGACCCATGCAATCCTCCGGGTCCAGCCCCGAAGGTCCTGCCACCTCTTCTGGCAGTTGCGGATCCGGCGCTTGTAGACCCCCACGGACCGGACAGCCCGGACGATGTCCTTCCAGATTTCCTGCTTCCGATGGGCATTAACCTGTCAGGATGACAAAGTGAAAAGGCCATTACCACACATGCAACATATCCGTGCATGACACAGTTGTATATACATGTCTCAATCACAGGGGCACATGATGTACACAGGCAGTGCAAAGCTGACCATGGACAGTTTGCCAGACGTCACTACATGGTATCATTGCATGGGAAGTAAAACCATGTTCAAATGCACTGTCACTGCACCATACCTGTCCAGTGCAAGTCACTACACACTATGGGGGTGACAACTACTCAGTGAGCCTGCTAGCCAGTGGCGTGCAGACTCTCAGCCTTGCTAGTCACACAAAATGCACATTCAGAAAGGCAGTGCACAGAACACTCACCTGCTCCCCTGGTGTCCCATACAGCTTGCTGTACTGTGGAAGTAGGCTGTCCAGCAGGGCCTGGTTCTCTTCAAGGCTGAAGGCTGGGGCTCTCTCCACAGTACGTGCCATTGCAGGGTCCAGAGGGGCAGAGACAGCAGCAGTGCAGTGGCAGATGTCGTCTTGGAGCATGTAGTGCAGGCAAGTGGGCTCTCAGGGGAACAGCCAGCAATATATATGTGCTGGAGAGGCAGATACTGTCTCTTGTGTCCAAAGTGATAGGTCCAAGTCGTTTGCATCTTCTGAATCTGGCCAATCCATGGAATAGCAGCACCAAAACACGCCCACAGCATCCTTCAAATCTTCAACTTCATGACATACATGATTTTGCAACATTGTTGTGGGTGACCAACTGATTTTCCAGCAACCGACTCGTTCGAAATTCGAAACGCGTCCGTTGCCAGGCAAGCCCATTGTCAATGGGTGCGCACCGATCGGTCCATTGCGGTACAACGCGCACAGGGGTACAACGCGTACCGCACACATTGAATGCAATGGGCCGGCCGGAGGCACCGATCGGTCCATTGCAGTTCAACGCGCACAGGGGTACAACGCGTACCCGCACACATTGAAAGCAATGGGCCGGCCGGAGGCACCGATCGGTCCATTGCAGTTCAACGCGCACAGGGGTACAACGCGTACCCGCACACATTGAAAGCAATGGGCCGGCCGGAGGCACCGATCGGTCCATTGCAGTTCAACGCGCACAGGGGTACAACGCGTACCCGCACACATTGAAAGCAATGGGCCGGCCGGAGGCACCGATCGGTCCATTGCAGTTCAACGCGCACAGGGGTACAGCGCGTACCCGCACATTGAAAGCAATGGGCCGGCCGGAGGCACCGATCGGTCCATTGCAGTTCAACGCGCACAGGGGTACAACGCGTACCCGCACACATTGAAAGCAATGGGCCGGCCGGAGGCACCGATCGGTCCATTGCAGTTCAACGCGCACAGGGTACAACGCGTACCCGCACACATTGAAAGCAATGGGCCGGCCGGAGGCACCGATCGGTCCATTGCAGTTCAACGCGTACAGGGGTACAACGCGTACCCGCACACATTGAATGCAATGGGCCGGCCGGAGGCACCGACCGGTCCATTGCTGTTCAACGCATCACTGTACATGTGACTGGCATATGTCAGCATGCCTGTCTCAGATGGACATATGCCAGCCACAGATAGCTCCCAGGAGTGAGGGGCACACCTACATCACGACAGCCTGTCCAAACTTTATCATAAGGCATGTAAGGCTGCATTTCCTATTGTGTGTATGTTGGTGTACATGTTGTCCTGTGGGTGTCACCTGTGGGCAGCCACCCCCAGGCTGTGCACGTGTTCATGGGGACAGGATCCTGGGTGTTACGTGTACGTGACCACTGTGATGTGCAACTGTTCATATCTGTGCATGTGCCATGGTCACATTTCACAGTGGTGTATGTGTATGTCATGTCACATACCCCGTGAGTCCCATGTGGGACGGTATGTTTGAGCCAGGGTGTCCCAGTGGCACAATAGTGATGGTCCTCCACAGTCTTTGTGCATGTGGTGTTTACAATGTCTCTGATTTCATGTGCACAATGGGAGACAGTCTCCACATCCACGTTGTGTGTGCATGGACTCTGATGTTGTGTGTGTGTGTCACAGACGTCCATGTCTGTCCTGCCATGGCAAGTGGGGCCACTACCTGTGGGGGTCATGGTTGTTTTGCTGTGGTGTATACATGATACTCCATGTAATGCCAGTGTCCATGTGGCATTACAGGGTCCCTGGGAATGTACCTGTCGTTGAGCTGTGGTGCCTGGGGCACATCTGTCCTCACATGTCACTGTGGGGGTTATTGTGACACGGCAGCAGGAGATGGGAACTGTGACACGGCCTCATGATATCCAATGGGCCAACCTGGGACTAATTGATGCCACCTGTTGGACCGTGTTGACAGATGTTGGCCATGTATGTACCATACATGTCCTTCCGGTACTGCACACTTCATGTAGTTGTGCCTCATAATGATGTATGTTGGGATCTTGAGTGTGTTCAATGCCGCATATGTGGGGTGACTGACAATCTTGCTTACTTCTCCTCTGCACTGCAGAGCTCCTGCTGTCCATCGGCCATTCCCAGACCTGGCAACGATGGTGGAACGGGACAGCATCCGACGGTACCGCTTCACCAGGCAGCTGATTGAGGATTTGGCAGTGCAGTTGTCCCCACATTTGCAGCCTGGCCGGCCGTATCCTACAGCGCTGACCCCCAAGGTGAAGGTGATGGCAGCCCTACACTTCTTTGCCACTGGTACCTTCCAACATACTGTGGCGACTGCTGGTGGGATGTCACAGACCATGTTCAGCCGTGTGCTCCGCGATGTTTTGGCGGCAATGTTGCTCTTCCTGAACCGGTACATCTATTTCCCTAGACTGCGACGACTCACTGACGTGAAGAGTGACTTTTATGCCCTGGGGAGGATGCTGCATGTAATTGGCTCCATTGATGGGACACATGTGGCTTTGGTACCACCACAGGCCCAGGAGCAGGCCTACAGGAACCGCAAGCACTACCACTCGGTCAATGCACTGGTGGTGTGTCTTGCAGACATGACCATCACACACGTGTGTGCCCGTTTCCCTGGTTCAGCACACGATGCCTTTGTGATGAGGAGTAGTCGCATCCCCAGGATGATGGCACAGATGCAGAACCAGCGTGCCTGGCTTGTCGGTGTGTACTGACTTTGTGCCATTGTGTGTGATCTGATCTGTAGTATTCCGCCCACTTTTCCAAGTCAGCTAATGTGCACTTGTCTGTCCGTAGGTGACTCGGGATACCCCAACATGCCGTGGTTGCTGACACCCCTCAGGAACCCTGTGACACCTGCCCAGATGCGCTACAATGAGGCACATGGTCAGACCAGGAGAGTGATTGAGCGGACCTTTGGTCTCCTGAAGAGCCGCTTCCGCTGCCTGGACAAGACTGGAGGGTCCCTCCCATATGCCCCTGCGAAAGTGTGCAAGATTATCATCGTCTGCTGCATGCTCCACAACCTGGCAGTGCGGAAGGAGTTACCTCTCATCCAGGATGACAATGACCAACATCCGCCACCTGTGGAAGATCCTGGCCTGGACCACGATGCCAGTGACGATGATGATGATGATGGTGATGGTGATGTCCACACACAGCTCATCACCAACTTCTTTAGCTGAATGTGAGTATCCTGAGGTGTCATGTCAATGATGTGAGTTGGCATGATGTGTGGGTGGTGCTCTGGTGCTGTTGGAGTGTGTCCATGGGCCACTTGACTGGATGTGTGTTGCGATGTGTGGTGACAGGTGGGCTGTACTCCCCAACAGTGTTGACATGCTAACTTGGTTCTGGGTGGGTATCTTGTAACATGTATTGTGCATGTGTTTTGCTGTTCTGTCCTGTACTCCATTGCTTTTGACTGTGTGTCATTTCTGTCCTTCACAGGGTACTTTCAGATTCGTTTGGTCAACTGTGTCCACCGACGACGTGATTGCACATCCAGGCTGGTAGCTGTTGTGTCCCTACAGGTGATGTGCGCCACACCCATGGACTTCCTTCCGTCTACAGTTGTTGACTGTGTGCCCGCTGCCAGGTGGGGTTACCTTGCATCTGTAGTGGTTACGGCATGTTGCAACTGTGTAATAAACCTGTGCTTCACTTTGTGATGTGCGTTGTCTGTGGTCACACATTTGACTGCCATTTGCTTACTGCACCTGTGGGCTACTTGACTACAACTGGGAATGGGTGTGGTGTCTGTGCATTGCACCGTCTTCCCTGGCAACATCAGTGTAGGCAATGAGTCAGATGGCCTAGGTGTGTATGTGTCGTGTAGCCCTGGTGGTGTGTCTCCCTCATGTGTGTCACGTTGCCTGTACTCACATGCCTGTGTTGTCCTTGCTGTTGCAGTTCGCATACACAGTGTAATTTTGCAGTTCATCATCCCCATAACAGCACCCACGTTGGAATCACGACAGAGGCAAGTATGGTGTATTAGTGTGTTTATTGTGATACATTTGTGTTAATAGTGCATAGGATGGGTTGTGCTGTACATGAATCTTGCAATCCCAAGTTCCTAGGTGAATTGAAAGTCCGGGTAGACAGGATCCCCAGTATCGGGCCACAGTTGTCTGACACATTGGTCCAACTTGTACTCCCCATGCAATGTGTGGGAGTAGTGTTGCCGTCAACAGGGTGAACAGTCTGTGCACAAAGGCGAACATCCAGAACAGGTTCAGGCTTAATGGGAGTTGCGCTTGGCCATCGGCCTCTCACTTTTCCCTCCTCGGACGACCCCTCTTCTTGGGGGGGGGGCCCTCAAGTGCAGGCTGCTGCGGTGCAGGGGACTCTCCGCCAGAGTCCTCCTCCCTCCCTGTGGCAGGTGCAGTTTGTTCGGCACCAGATGTTGTTGGCACACAGGGAGGTGTGGACTGGTTGCTGTTCATCTGGCGGAGGCTTTGTAAAATGTCCCTGTGCACCGCCGTCATCTCATGCAGTGCATCCCACTTGGACTCCACGCGGGACATGTGTGAGTCCACACGGGACATGTGTGACTCCACGTGGGACATGTGGGAGTCCAAGCGGGCATGATGGGCAGCCTGCTGCTGTTTAATGTCTCTGAGGAGCCCCACTACCTGGCTGAGCTCTCCGGTGCTGGACTGGTACGCATCAGCTATGCGTACCAGTTGTGGGTCATCATGCACACCAGCAACGTCTGCAAGCAGCGACCTCTGTCTCCCACCCCTCCCACCACCCCTGCTGACATGTGCAGTGTGTGCAGTGGCACGCACAGATAACCCTGGTCCACCTTGGGGGTTGGTGGTGGTGGTGGTGTCCATGGCCCCAGGTTGGTCCAGGGTCACTGTGCTGGTGTTGCTCCTTATTCTGTCCATGTCGGCAGGGATGGTATTCGTGGTGACAGTCGTTGTAGGGGTGGGTGCAGGGGTGCAGCTGGTGGTCCTGCTGGTGCTGCAGCTGGTGGTCCTGCTGGTGCTGCATGTTGACTTGCACCGGATGTGCCAGGTTGTTCTTCATCATCCGAGGAGGACAGAGGCTGTACGACGCCAGTGAGCTCGGCATCCTCTTGAGCCTGGGACTGGGACTCCTCAGCGTCTGCTGCTGTGTCCCCATCATCACCTGTTTTTGGGAGACACAAACAATGTATGTCATGTTTCTGCAGGCATCAATGGTTGACACACATGACAGTTGTGACTGTGCCTCTGGGTGCGGGCCTGTACATTGCATTGTCCTGAGTCGTCACAGTCAGGGGTTGATATTGGTGTGGCACATTGTCCTGCATTATTTGGGCATTTCTATGTATTTTCTGGGGTGTGAACATGGTCTGCATTGGTTGTGTTTGGTTGACAGCCGGACCTCCTTCCCACCCACCCAGCCAGTCAGTTATCCCACCATGGAACGTGCTTGCGTTGCAGGGAGTGTAAGTTGTCTCTCAGGATGTCAGTCAGTGGTGTCCTGCTGTTTGTTGGTGCACAGTTGCCAGCAGGGCCTTGTGCTCCCCACAGCAGTAGCCAGTGTCAGCCATCTTGTGAGTCCTTCTCCACTCCCTGTGATGTGAGCATGGTTCAGGGTGGTGTTGATGGGACAGTTGTGGGGGTGACCAATATCAGTGACTACGACTCCCATCATGCTATTGCCTCCACCCCCTTCCCAGCATGCCCATGCTTCCTTCCTTTGACTCTGCTTCCCTGTGGGGTGGGCTGGCTGTGCTGACAGGATGGCTGGGAGTGTTGTCCTGGCAGTTGTTTGGCTAAGAGTCCCAAGAGTGTCCCTGTGCTTCACACAACATAACCCAGGGTGGTGGTTCTTTGTGGGATCTTGTGTTAGGATGGAGGGCATTGCATTCTACCAGGTGGGTACTGTGGAGTTTGTGTTGGGGGTGTGTGAGGGGAGGTGCTTGTGACTATGGTCAGTGCTGCAAGTCCTCCTTCCCACCCAGCCAGCCAGCCAGTTATCCCACCATGGAACGTGCTTGCATTGCAGGGAGTGTAAGTTGTCTCTCAGGATGTCAGTCAGTGGTGTCCTGCTGTTTGTTGGTGCACATTTGCCAGCAGGGCCTTGTGCTCCCACAGCAGTAGCCAGTGTCAGCCATCTTGTGAGTCCTTCTCCACTCCCTGTGATGTGAGCATGGTTCAGGGTGGTGTTGATGGGACAGTTGTGGAGGTGAGCTATGTCTGTGACTACGACTCCCATCATGCCATTGCCTCCACCCCACTTCCCAGCATTCCCATACTTACTTGCTTTTGTGTGGAGTTCAGTGTGTGTCGGTGTGAGAGCAATGGCAAGTTGGCTGACAGTGGTGTCCTGCTGTTGGTTGGTGTGCAGTACCCAGCATGCCCTTGTGCTCCCCACGACACAGCAACAGTGTCAGACATCTTTGATGGGCCTTTCCACTCTCTGTGGGATGTGCATGCGTGAGTGTGAGCTTGCTGGGCCATGTGGTGGGGGATGTAGAGCTGTGACTACGACTCCCATCATGCTATTGCCTCCTCCCCCCTTCCCAGCATGCCCATGCTTCCTTACTTTTGACTCTGCTTCCCTGTGGAGTGGGCTGGCTGTGCTGACAGGATGGCTGGGAGTGTTGTCCTGGCAGTTGTTTGGCTAAGAGTCCCAAGAGTGTCCCTGTGCTTCACACAACATAACCCAGGGTGGTGGTTCTTTGTGGGATCTTGTGTTAGGATGGAGGGCATTGCATTCTACCAGGTGGGTACTGTGGAGTTTGTGTTGGGGGTGTGTGAGGGGAGGTGCTTGTGACTATGGTCAGTGCTGCAAGTCCTCCTTCCCACCCAGCCAGCCAGCCAGTTATCCCACCATGGAACGTGCTTGCATTGCAGGGAGTGTAAGTTGTCTCTCAGGATGTCAGTCAGTGGTGTCCTGCTGTTTGTTGGTGCACAGTTGCCAGCAGGGCCTTGTGCTCCCCACAGCAGTAGCCAGTGTCAGCCATCTTGTGAGTCCTTCTCCACTCCCTGTGATGTGCGCATGGTTCATGGTGGTGTTGATGGGACAGTTGTGGGGGGGCAATATGTGTGACTGTGACTCCCATGATGCTATTGGCTACACTGACTTGGCCAGCATACACAGAATTCCTTCCTTTGAGTGGTCTTCACTGTGTGTTGGTGTTGTTGTGGTGGCTACATGTCTGGATGTGTTTGTTAGTTCTATTTGTGCCACTGCCTAGTTGTAGTTGTGTTTGCACATGTGTTGGCACAGTTGGATGTGACTTTTTGATGGCATGTGTTGTGTTTATCTGACTAACATACACATTTTGGGATGATTCTGTTCTGGTTGCTGTGTAATTGCTATGAGTGCATGGTTTGACTCTCCCCTTGACAGTGATGTGTGTGTTTTGTGGCAGTATATTGTGTACATTTGTTGTGTACTCACCAGGCTCTGGGATGTCCTCTAGTCCATATACGCTCACTGGCGGAAGGATGGCCCGCACCTTCTCCTCCCAGGGCCTGAGGTATATTGGCTTGGCAGGAGGGCCACTGCCGGTGTGTTGGCTGTTGATGTAGTCTTTCTTCAGCATGTCCCGTACCCTCCTGCGCACGTCATACCACCTGTTCTGGATGTCGGTCTTTGTGCGCCGACATGGTGATTGGGCGTTCACCCTGTTGATGATCCTCTCCCACATCTTGGTTTTCTGCGACATGGGGGTCTGTTGGACCAGTGTGCCAAACAGCTGTGGCTCCACCCTGAGGATCTCGTCTACCATGACTTCCAATTCACTATCTAGGAACTTGGGATTCTTCTTGGGGGCATGGTGATGGGTGGTGATGGTGGGTGATGTGTGTGTTGGTGTGCAGGTGAGGGTGTGTGAGTGTGTGTTTTGCTGGGTGTATGTGAGGTAGGTATTTGTTGGTGTGCTGATGGTGTGTGGCTTGTGTGAGGGATGAGCTGTGGGTGTGTGGTTGCTTTCTCTTGGGTGCTGGCAGTGGAATGGCATTTGCAAAGGCTCATGGTAGTGATTTGTGTCCTTTATATAGGTGGAGTTGTGGGTGTGTCTTTGTTCTCTGTCCCCACCCCCCCCCAGTATTTATTGGCTTTGTAATTGCTTGTTTGGCCTTTTTTTGTGTGATTTTTCCTTTGTACTGTCTGTGCATGTTGGAAACGTTCTTGTGACCGAGTCGCACCCTGCATTTGTCTCGTACGGTGTTCTCCGTTTCGTTCACGCTGTGTTTGTGCAGTTTTCTATGCTGCGTACGCGTCGGTCGCGGTGTATTGTGTTGCTTCGGCTCGGTTTTGTATGTGTGTCGGTCGTACGGCTTGTCCTCCGTCTGACTCGGTCGTGGTTTTCGCGCCTTGCATCGTACTTTGCGGTTTGGAGTTCGCGTGTACGTTTCGGTCGGATTTGTTCCGGGTGCGTGTCGGTCGGTTGGATTCGCGTGTTTTTCCGGCCGGATTGCTGCTTTCCGTGCGGCTCGGTCGGTCGACTTTGTTTCGGTACGTGTCGGTCGGATTTTTCGCGCCTTGCATCGTACTTGGCGTGTCGTGCGCCACGGGTACGTGTCGGTCGATATTTTTTCCGGATCCGAGTCGGTCGGTGCTTTTTCCGGCCCGAATCGGAATCGACCCCTCAAAGGGGCTACATTATTAATCCCATTGCGATCCAAAACTTTTTGTGGAAGGTGTTGGGCACTGAGGTGTTAGATTAACTATTCCTACTGAAATCTAAACCATTTTCAAGAAGGTACTTAGCAGAAAGGGGTTACCCTTAATATTCTCACTCTAATCTAAGCCATTTTGACGAAGGTGTTGGACTCTAAATGGTTTACATGTACTATTCCTGCTCCAATCTAAATAATTTTGGGGAAGGCATTGAACACTACAGCCATTACAAAACAATACATATTTGTTCAAAATCATAAAAAATAATTAAAAATATATATATAGTTTACAATACACATTTACTCCTTACATAAATATTCTCACTCTAATCTAAGCCATTTTGACGAAGGTGTTGGACTCTAAATGGTTTACATGTACTATTCCTGCTCCAATCTAAATAATTTTGGGGAAGGCATTGAACACTACGCCATTACAAAACAATACATATTTGTTCAAAATCATAAAAAATTATTAAAAATATATATATAGTTTACAATACACATTTACTCCTTACATAAATATTCTCACTCTAATCTAAGCCATTTTGATGAAGGTGTTGGACTCTAAATGGTTTACATGTACTATTCCTGCTCCAATCTAAATAATTTTGGGGAAGGCATTGAACACTACAGCCATTACAAAACAATACATATTTGTTCAAAATCATAAAAAATAATTACAAAAGTATATATAGTTTACAATACACATTTACTCTTTACATAAATACTGCGCAAAAAATGCTAAACAATATAAGAAAAAGCATAAAAAATGGACAACACTTAAAAATAAACAAGTTAACATTCATATAAATATATTTAAAAGTAGTAAGCAAAAATAATAATACAAGTAAAATATTTATAAACTATATTTTACTTCTATACAACAGTTTTACTAAAAGTATAAATATCATAAATTAAAATAACATATTTTTATTAAAAATAGCACAATATATGAATACAATTACTACACATATACACAAAAGTAAAAATATCTTCAACACATAAATCAAATATTGAATGATAATAATATAATTTATAGAATCCACTGAGCTCCACAAAGTAAAATTATTCAATGTCCAAAAGTCTAACATAAGTAATAGCTCTTTATTTTGTATCTTCACACATAGCCAAGTCTTCACATTTTCTGAAACTAATCCTGTAGCAAACACATGTTTTGTCGCTATGGTCTATCCACCACCGACTTCATCAGGGCTACAAACAAACAAGGTTAAGTCATCTATAACCCCATAATCTAACTTCTATGTAATAGTTCATCACCATGCCTTTTAGTGCCAAAGCTTCGGATTAATAATATACTCCGAAAATTCTAAATTTAAGAATAGATGGTGTAACCAGGACAAGAAAACTCAATAGAAGAGAAAAATAAAGAAGATAGTGCATCTCATAGAAGTGTATAAGTCCATCATATAGACCTATATTCTGCAAACGCAACCACACGGCTGCTTTAGAAAAAAACAGTGTTTTCTGAATAGTTCTCCAAACAGCAAAAGTAACATAAAATATGTGTAAGTAATATGTTCCGGCAGAGAGAAAAACCAATTCCTCAGTATTGCACAAGACAGAAAATATTGTCCTACCTCTATTGTTTATCAAACGGTAATAGAGTATTCCAATTCAGATAGATCCTGCCTCTAGTACAATGTGTCCCAATTTTCTTATAATCTGAAAAATAATAAATTCCAACTCATAACATGTCATATATGCAGACATAGTCCTCATCTCTCAAAATCTCAAATCTTACCCAATTAAAGTTCTGTGGCAGTATATGTATGTATGGATACGTTGCATTAAGAACTGCATTTTACCTTTGTATAGTAACCAAAGGCTAAGAGGAAAAAAACGCCTATAATAGTTAAAAAAGAATTATAATATGCTAGCACATTCTTACTAAACCAAAATTTATATAATGAAATAGCAGTAAATTGTTGAGTTGTAGTGTTAACAATAAAATAGCCAGTATCTTATCACATGCACAAACTACCCATGCACATGTACAGCACATCTAAAATATTTTAGCCCATCTATTTACACATCCCTATTGTCCATATTCCTCCAAAGCCACAAGATTATCTCAGAAATCATATTTCAGAAAATAGTCTAACAGACACGCCACATTTCGTCCTACATATCACCCATTTATTTAATTACAGCTAAGTGTATTGCGATATCACAAATATCTGTTATCAAGGTCAAATTTGATCTAAAAATAAGAAAAATATCAATGGACTTTGGCGCTGAAACGTTAAATGTGAGGTAACCAACCTCCCTTTACTCGCACAAAATCTTGGCACGCATGAGTCCTAATTTACATATCGTTCTTAGTTATAATAGGCCACCCTAGTAAATACTGATTATAATACTGGTTACTAGTGAGATCGGATTAAGCAACTGAAAATAAATAAATTGACAGTGAACTAAAGTCATTACACAGCCTTAAACAATAACATCGATAAGTTTGTTCTAATACGAACAAACTAGACCGTCTTAGATAACAGGCTATATAGTATAGCATAACACGTTATGTTATGTTATATAGAATAACACAAAATCAACCGTCTTAAGAAACTTAATAAGGATAATATTTTTAAGTCTATGAAGTTTAATAAGGGTCAAATAACATGTTGCGGACACCACATTAGCCATATGCAAACATTTGCCTCTATATCCAAATCAAATCTATACCCTAATAAAAAGGGGATATCAAATTGATGACCTGTGGTGAATTCAGAATAGTTACAAAATAGTAACCCAAAGTGAATTAGAGAATCATATAGGTAAGAGTGTAGAATGTAAGACACATAGGTATAGCCACCGCGAGGAAAGATTTAGCCAGAATTAAAAACGGTCTATACAACAAGAAAGTATTGCATCTCATGGTCAATGTTTATACCATTCTTGGCATCTGGCCTCACATTGTCTTAATTTCAGTTCTCTATTTCCCCAAGCCTCATTCTGTACAACATCAATACCATGAACCCTAAAACCCAGATGCGTATTCTGAGCCTTACAATCTTTGGCATGTAATACTATAAAGTACCTTACATCATGTTGTTTAAGTGATCTACAATATTCAGTTATCCTCTCCCGTGAAGGTCATACTCCCTTCGTACATTTTTTCACATTTGCATTAAATTATGTAAACCACGTAACACAGTCAATATGCATTTGAGTAACATTGTCTTGTGAGTTACAAAAGTTAAATTTAGAAATCCCATCCACAGCCAATTTGCACCTATTGCAGTGCCCACACTTGTACAATCCCTCATCAGCCTGGATAACCATGTACTCTGTACTCATTGAATTGGATAGCTAGGGCAAATAATTTTCAGTAATAATCTACCCTTCTGATAAGTAATGCTAGGGCGTTCTGTAATTCAAGGCTGTAAGGTCTTATCTAAATTTAGCAGATGCCAATGTTTACACAAAATATTGTACACTTTAATAGAAGATGAGTGGAAGTTGGTGACTAACTTTCTCACAGATTTTTGTTCTCTGGTATGACACCTGGTATCTATAAATGTGTTAATACGATTTAGTCTGTGTGACCTTGCACTTGCTGTAGATATCACCCGTTCATCATACCCTCATATCCAAATTCTCCCCTCCATGTCACAGAGGTTCCACATGAATTTTATATCCTCACTACAATTTCTTCTTGCCCTCATCAGTTCAATTAATGGAATATAGTTAATCTGATACTTTGGGTGAGCCCTAGATGCATGAAGTAAGGAGTTAAAAAGTGTCTTTTTTCTGTGTATTCTGTCACAACTTATATATAGCTCCAAATCTAGAAAAACAATCCGGTCTATACTTGACTCAAAAGTAAATGTCATATAATACATATTTGGGTTTAAGAACTCAAAGAACTGTTTCAATTCCACCTGATCTCCAGTCCAGATCATCAGGCAATCATCGATGTACGGCCCCTAATAATAAGTGTTATTGTTCCGTTTTACACCATTTGGGTCCAGATGTGCACCTCCTCAAACCAATCGATAAAAAGAATGGTGCAAATCTGGAGCACATTGCTGTCCTGCACAGTTGCTTGTGCCACTCCCCATTAAACAACATTATTTTTGAGTATTAATCTTGACATATCAATGCTCCAAGAATTCAATTAGTCTCTTGTTCAGAAAATCCTGAAGTGTAGTTACTCAATGTTCATAGAAAATGTTAGTATATAGGGATACTGCATCCATAGTGATGGAGCAGAAATCTAATTTCATTTGTAGGGGTGCTTCATATTAATGTGTAGAGTGCATCCGCATTTAGGGGTCGATTCCGATTCGGGCCGGAAAAAAAACCGACCGACTCGGTATGGGATAATAGTCCGACCGACACGTACCGGCGTTGCCCGACCTGGGAAGTACGATGAAATGCATGTGAATCACGACCGACTCGTACGGAACTCAAGGCGAATGACCGACCCGGATGGAAACAAGCTATCCGGCCGGAAAACCACGCGAATCGAACCAACCGACACGCACCAGGAAGAAAGCCGAACGAGACGTACCCGCGAACTCCGACCCACGCAGTACGATGCAATGGGTGCAAAAGCAGACCGATTCGCACGGAGCACAAGCCGTACGACCGACACGCATACAAAACCCAGCCAAGCAAACACAATACACTGCGAACGACGCATACGCCTGTCACGTTTAGCCTTGGGCGCAGTAGAAACACGAAGGCATGATTGGGGAATGAATGTGAGGAACTACATCTCCCAGAATGCTGAGGGAGGTCGCAGTCCTATCTTTTCCTCTCCTGTCTGCCCTACTTAAGCTCCTCCTGCATTGCTATCAGATGCTTGTCACCTGAAGTCGGCGTTCCGGTATTCTGTTCGTGGAGCTGCTTGCCTGCACCTTCCTGCTGCTCTGTGACCCTGGGAAACGAAGGGGCAGAGAAGCCATTCTCACGGTCCTCGTGGGAGGACCGTCATTCGCCAGGGACGCAAGTCCAAAGGAAGCGCTGACGCGCTAACCTGCACCTCCTCTTTCAAGGAGGTAAGACCCTTTATTTCGGAGAGCGCACGGACGCGCTTACGCCTTAAAGCACCCTTGTGCTTGGAGTGCGACAACTGCTATGGTACGCGCTCAGAAGCGCTTCTGAGAGGCCTTGATGAAAGAGCCTCTTGTTCCTTGAAAGCGCCTGGAAGCGCTTTGTGATTTCTTATCCCTTCGCACTTGTAAAGCGACCTTTTGTTATATATTTTTTGTAGCGCATGAATGCGCATTTGGAAGTACTGAAAGAGGAGGACTCACTCTGGGCGAAACAGGAGCTGTTGAGAGGCTCGGAGTTCAGATTTTGTTGTTTAGGGAATTGGTAGTAAGATTCTGCAAGCTGTATCTTTGGATAGAAGAATCTTACCTTGGATACTTAAAGACACAGTCACCAATTACCAGTGGACTATCTGGTTGCAGATAAGTACTTGGTTATCTGTATACCTAATGTATTCAGTTCTACAGAGGGTACTATATCACTGAGGACTAGTGATGAAAACTCTGCTTTATTTCCTTTTTCTTTATTTTTACCTTTTGTGCTCTTTTTCATATGGAATACGTGCAGCAGCTTTAAATGTAAGTGTGGCACATTGATAGCGAATAGACCAGTGTGGAAATTTATGTGTGATGTGTTGTCTCTTATACAGGAAACACGGGGCCATCATAGGAGTGAGATCTACAGAACTCCACGAGCAGCGCTCTTAAGTGTTTTACTGCTGCAACTTTATTGTTTCGTTTGTCCCTTTTTTCCCCTTCCCCTGTTGTGGTGTAATCTGCTGAGTGTTCATAGTACTCCCAGGTGGTTCCATATAAGGGGAAGAGGAAGCATAGCATCTTCCATCGCTCCCGCTGTATCCGGCTGACCAGGTTAGTGTTAACCTATATTCGTGTCATGACAGAGTGACAAGACCACGGTTCATACAGCCTGAGCGATGGATACCAACACTGTACTTACTTCAGTACTGGAAACATTAACCGTGTTAAGGATGGAAGTGGATGCCTTTCGGGGGGAGAACTTAGAACTGAGGAACGAGTTGGGCACAATGAGAAGGGAGGTAGCAGGCCTGGCCCGCAGTAGCCCTACGAGTACAAAGGGGGTCTCATATATAAGGAATTGGACTCTACCACCTCCAACAACCCATGACACGACACAGGGCCAAGGAGGGGGAGTGGGATCCTCTACAATACAAGTGATCCAACCCCTTCAGTTGCCACTTGCTCCACCCGAAAGATTCTTTGGGGATCCGAAGAAGTTTGGAATATTTCTAGGGCAGTGTAAGTTACACTTTATGTGTAAACCTGCTGTGTTTCCTGACGATCGGTCTAAGACAGCCTTCGTCATGTCTTATTTGGGAGGGAATGCGGCTAGTTGGTCCTTCCCTTTAATAGAGAGGAATGATCCCATGTTACTTGACTTTCCTCGTTTTTGTGAAGAGATGCGCAAACTCTTTGACAGAAAGGCGCACCAGCTTTCCCTAGATAGAGAACTCATCACGCTTAAGCAGGGCACGCAAGACTTATTAACGTACATAACCACGTTCAACAGACTCATTATAGAAACTGAGTGGCCGGTAGAAAAAAGAGCTTCCTTATATTATCAAGGGCTGCGAGGCGAATTAAAAGATGTTTTGGCTCAAGTTGTCCATATGCCAGCTACCTGTGATGAATTGATCGACCTGACAGTTCAATTAGATCATCGTCTTCAAGAAAGGAAGGGTGATAAACAGCGTCCTGACTCAAGACCACTGTTTTCTAGACCTAGGATTCAAACAGAAAAGCGTCCACAATCCACAGACGGGACGGAACCAATGCAAATAAGTGGCATACGTGGTCCACTGAGTCAAGAAGAGAGGAACCGGAGACGTAGCCAGAGGTTATGTATGTACTGCGGAAAGCCTGGACATTACATCAAGGACTGCAAGTCTAAGACTAAGGCAACGTATAAAGACAACCAAGGATCTAGGAACTTGCCTGTGGTAGAATACCTGTTGGAGAATCCGGGAAACTAATAGACTCAGACAAGACAGAGACCCCTTGTTTGAGGCAAGAAAGTGAAGAGGTCTTCCCTGCCGTGGCCAATACCGTACAAACTTCTGTGGCCCATATGAATGTGTGTGTGACGTTGGAGCTTGAGGGAGAAGAACCCATACTGGTACACGCTCTATTGGATTCTGGGGCTACTGGCAATTTTATTGATCAGCGTTATGCGCAAGAACTAGGCATACCCTGTATAAGAAAAAGGACACTGGAACCCGTGAAGGCAGTGGACGGAACGGCCTTGACGTCAGGACCGGTGCGTTTTCACACCCACCTTATTCACATGCAAGTTGGCATGACCCATTACGAGACCATACAATTTGATCTCATTGATGCCCCGAACTTCAAACTTATATTAGGAATGCCTTGGCTTACACTACATGATCCTCTAGTGCAATGGGCAGACTGCACTGTTACCATGAATTCCTTATTTTGTGCGGAACATTGTCACCGCGAAAGAAACCCTATGCCTTCTCTCATAGCAAACCCCGCTACTCTCCTTGCTAATGGTTGCAGCAGAACAAGTGTGTGCCTTATCTCCACATTACCGGAGGAATATACGCAGTATAAGGACGTATTCAATGAACAAGAAGCAAGCAGACTGCCTCCCCATAGGGAATATGATTGCGTGATAGACCTGGAGCCTGGTGCCTGCATACCATGCAGCCGTATATACGCACTTACAGAGGCAGAAACCACCTATCTGCAACAATACCTGAAGAAATTATTATCTTCTGGCTTCATACGTTCTTCGTCCTCCCTGCTTCCTCACCTCTTTTTTTATACCGAAACGTGAAGGAGGCTTAAGGGCGTGCATCGATTACAGGGCGATCAACAGAGTGACTAAGAAAAACAGATATCCTCTGCCCTTGATACCTGTGCTATTGGATCAGCTGAAAGGATCCAAGATATTCACCAAGTTAGATCTCAGGGGAGCCTACCATCTGGTGCGAGTACGGCAAGGAGACGAATGGAAAACGGCCTTTCGCACCAAATATGGGCTGTATGAATACCAGGTGATGCCCTTTGGCCTTTGCAACGCCCCCGCCGCATTCCAATATTTCATGGATGAAGTATTGAGGGGATTGCTGGACGTCTCCTGCATTGTTTATATCGATGACATTTTAATCTATTCAGCAACCCTAGAGGACCATGTACATCATGTAGCAGCAGTGTTGAAACGCCTTCAACAGTACGCCCTCTATGCCAAGTTTGAAAAATGCCTTTTCCACACCTCCGAAGTAGAGTTCTTGGGATATGTCATCGGACCCAGAGGTCTCTGCATGGACCACAAGAAGACAGACGCCATCATCCGATGGGAATCACCCTCTAGCGTAAAGTCCCTTCAGAGCTTCCTTGGATTTGCCAATTTCTATAGGAGGTTCATTAAGGAATTCTCCAAAATCATTCAACCTATGACACATCTGCTACGGAAAGGGGCCACATTCCTGTGGACTGATGCTGCGGAACAGGCTTTCCAAACATTAAAGACGTGTTTTACTAGTGCCCCGGTCTTACGCCATCCTGATCCCAGTCAACCATTTGTGGTAGAAACAGACGCCTCCTATTACGCCCTCGGAGGAATCCTTTCTCAAAGGCATCCAGAGACAGGACAGCTTCATCCTGTTGCCTTCTTCTCCAAGAAACTGTCAAACAGCGAGGTGAATTACAGCATCACCGACAAAGAGCTGTTGGCCATAAAGAGAGCGTGTGAAGAGTGGAGACACCATTTGATGGGGGCTAGACACACGGTGGAAATATACACCGACCATCGGAACTTGCTCTTCTTGAAGAGTGCCAGAGCCCTGACTCCCCGGCAGCTTCGCTGGTCATTGTTCTTTGCGGACTTCGACTTCGTAATCAAGTACCGACCAGGACCACAAAATGGTAAGGCTGATGCACTATCAAGACCTATGCCAGTTCCAGAAACCAGCCTAGTCTCAGCTGAAGAACCTCCCAACATACTCCAGAAGGCTTCCTTCCCCACGGAAATCGTGGCTGCAAAAACATCTACGGCATTCCTGGAGGATGTAAAGAAACAAGTTAAGAACCTCGATGAACATGAGTGGGTGACCAAGGAACCTCAACACCGATCTGCCGTAAACGACTTACTGTTCTACGACAAAAGGTTATACATTCCGGAAGGACCTCTACAACGGCAAGTCCTGCAATGGACTCACGATTCCCCCCTCGGCGGCCACCTGGGGAAACACAAAACCCTACAAAACCTGGCTAGGTATTTCTGGTGGGAAACCTTGAGGAAAGACACTGAACAATATGTTACAGATTGTTCCGTTTGTGCGCAAGCCAAGGCTCAGCACCTGCGTCCCAGTGGATTGCTCAGACCAATACCCTTACCTCCGGCACCCTGGCACACCGTCTCTATGGACTTCATTGTGGATATGCCCCCTAGCCTGGGTTATAACACCATCCTTGTAGTTATAGATCATTTAACCAAGATGGGACATTTTATAGCCTTGACTAAATTGCCCACATCCGGAGAACTGGCAACTACATTCCTACAGCACATAGTACGGTTACATGGACTTCCTTCAGTCCTCATTACCGATAGAGGCACCCAATTCACTTCCAGGTTTTGGAAGGCTCTATGTGATGTCATGAAAATCGATGCCAGACTATCTACAAGTTATCATCCTCAGACCGACGGCAAAACTGAGAGGCTGAACCAGACCCTAGAGCAATACCTTAGATGCTTCACATTGCAACAAGGGGAAGAATGGAGAACACTCTTATGGACAGCAGAATTCGCATATAATAACGCAGACCATTCCTCGTTAGGATGTTCTCCCTTCTTCTGTCTCAATGGATACCATCCTAACATGATGCCATTTGAACAGCCAGTCAATTCCACACATCCCACCATACAAGAGCATCATGCACATCTCAAATCGGTGTTACAGAATGCTAAAACACACCTTGAAACGTCCCGAGCCCGCGATAAGCAAAACGCAGATCAGAAAAGAACACCCGAGCCGTCCTATAAAGTGGGGGATAGAGTATGGCTTAACACAAAACATCTGAAGTTTAAGGGAAACACCCGGCTGCAACCCAAGTTTGTAGGTCCCTATCCCATCCACAGTATAATCAATCCTGTAGCCATTAAGCTTACTCTCCCTTCCACTTGGCACATCCACCCTGTGTTTCACGTTTCACTTCTGAAGCCTTGTCTCCCTAGTGCCAGATTGTCTAAGAAGCCATTACCTGTGGAGATAGAAGGGGAGGAGGAGTACGAGGTTCAAAACATACTGAATTCCAAATATGTCCGGGGGCGGGTGCACTATCTCATTGAATGGAAGGGGTATGGTCCTGAGGATCGCTCCTGGGAACCGGTTAGTAACCTGCATTGCCCTGGCATATTACGGCGTTTCCACGCACGGTTTCCTCATAAACCTGGTGGACCACCGGGACGTCGGTCGTGGAGAGGGGGTTCTGTCACGTTTAGCCTTGGGCGCAGTAGAAACACGAAGGCATGATTGGGGAATGAATGTGAGGAACTACATCTCCCAGAATGCTGAGGAGGTCGCAGTCCTATCTTTTCCTCTCCTGTCTGCCCTACTTAAGCTCCTCCTGCATTGCTATCAGATGCTTGTCACCTGAAGTCGGCGTTCCGGTATTCTGTTCGTGGAGCTGCTTGCCTGCACCTTCCTGCTGCTCTGTGACCCTGGGAAACGAAGGGGCAGAGAAGCCATTCTCACGGTCCTCGTGGGAGGACCGTCATTCGCCAGGGACGCAAGTCCAAAGGAAGCGCTGACGCGCTAACCTGCACCTCCTCTTTCAAGGAGGTAAGACCCTTTATTTCGGAGAGCGCACGGACGCGCTTACGCCTTAAAGCACCCTTGTGCTTGGAGTGCGACAACTGCTATGGTACGCGCTCAGAAGCGCTTCTGAGAGGCCTTGATGAAAGAGCCTCTTGTTCCTTGAAAGCGCCTGGAAGCGCTTTGTGATTTCTTATCCCTTCGCACTTGTAAAGCGACCTTTTGTTATATATTTTTGTAGCGCATGAATGCGCATTTGGAAGTACTGGAAGAGGAGGACTCACTCTGGGCGAAACAGGAGCCGTTAAGAGGCTCGGAGTTCAGATTTTGTTGCTTAGGGAATTGGTAGTAAGATTCTGCAAGCTGTATCTTTGGATAGAAGAATCTTACCTTGGATACTTAAAGACACAGTCACCAATTACCAGTGGACTATCTGGTTGCAGATAAGTACTTGGTTTATCTGTATACCTAATGTATTCAGTTCTACAGAGGGTACTATATCACTGAGGACTAGTGATGAAAACTCTGCTTTATTTCCTTTTTCTTTATTTTTACCTTTTGTGCTCTTTTTCATATGGAATACGTACAGCAGCTTTAAATGTAAGTGTGGCACATCACATATGTTACATTGATAGCGAATAGACCAGTGTGGAAATTTATGTGTGATGTGTTGTCTCTTATACAGGAAACACGGGGCCATCATAGGAGTGAGATCTACAGAACTCCACGAGCAGCGCTCTTAAGTGTTTTACTGCTGCAACTTTATTGTTTCGTTTGTCCCTTTTTTCCCCTTCCCCTGTTGTGGTGTAATCTGCTGAGTGTTCATAGTACTCACAGGTGGTTCCATATAAGGGGAAGAGGAAGCATAGCATCTTCCATCGCTCCCGCTGTATCCGGCTGACCAGGTTAGTGTTAACCTATATTCGTGTCATGACAACGCCGCATATGAAACAGAGCTGAAACACAGCGGGAACGACTCGGAGAGGCACGCACGAGATAACTGCAACGTTCTACTTGGTCAGAAGAACGACTCCAACATGCACAATAATCACAAATGAAAAAATACAAAAAAAGAGGGCCAAACAAGCAATGACAAAGCCAATAAATACAGGGGGTGAAAAAAATTGAACAAGGACACACCCCCAACTCCACCTACATAAAGGCCACAAATCCCTACCATGATCCTTTGCAAATTCCACTGACCTGCCAGCACAGAACACCATCACACAGCAAACACAGACACACACACAGCTCATCCAACACAAAAGCCACACACCATTAGCACCTCAACAAATAGCACCCTCACACATACACAGCAAAACCTACACTCACACACCCTCACTTGCACACACACACACATCAATCACCACCACCACCCATCACCATGCCCCTAAAGAAGAATCCAAAGTTCCTAGATAGTGAATTGGAAGTCATGGTAGAAGAGATCCTGAGGGTAGAGCCACAGTTGTTTGGCACATTGGTCCAACAGACCCCCATGTCGCAGAAAACCAAGATGTGGGCGAGGATCGTCGACAGGGTGAACGCACAATCACCATGTTTGCGCACAAAGGAAGACATCCAGAACAGGTGGTATGATGTGTGCAGGAGGGTCAGGGACCTCCTGAAGAAGGATTACCTCCTGAGCCAGCACACCGGCAGTGGCCCTCCTGCCAAACCAGTATACCTCAGGGCCTGGGAGAAGGTGCGGGCCATCCTACCCCCAGTGAGCGTATATGGACTAACAAACATCCCAGAGCCTGGTGAGTACACAACTAATATACACAATATTGTGTGCCAATACACACACATCACTGTCAAGGGGACAGTCAAACCATGCACCCCTAGCAAATCAACAGCAAACAAAAGATAATCATCCCAAAAAGTGTATGTCAGACAGATAAATACAATACATGCCATCTCATAGTGATATGTAACTGTGTCATGACATGTACAAATCCAATACCAAATTGAGCTAGGCAGTGGCACAAATATAACCAACAAACACTGTCAGATATTTAGCCACCACTAGAACACCACCTCACAGGGAAGCTCACAGAAAGGAAGGAATCCTGTGTATGCTGGTGAAGTCAGTGTAGCCAAGAGCATGATGGGACTCGTAGTAACAGATAATGGGCAGCCTCACATTTGGACCATCAACACCACTCAGAACCATGCTCACAACACAGGGAGTGGAAAAGGACTGACAAGATGGCTGACACTGGGTACTGCTGTGGGGAGCACAAGGCCCTGCTGGGAACTGTGCACCAACAAACAGCACAATACCACTGCCTGACATCCTGAAAGCCAACTTGCACTCCCTGCAATGCAAGCACGTTGCATGGTGGGATATCTGGCTGGGTGGGAAGGAGGACTCACAGCACTGACCATAGTTACAAGCAGCTCACCTCACACACCCCCTCAACACAAACTCCACATAACCCACCTGGGAGAATGTCATGCCTCACATACCAAATGAAGATCCCACAAAGAACCACCACCCTGGGTAATGCTGTGTGAAGCACAGGGACACTCTTGGGACTTGTAGCCAAACAAACGCAAGGACAACACTGTCAGCCTTCCTGTCAGCACAGGCACACTACCCCACAGGGAAGCAGAGTCCAAAGGAAGGAAGTACGGGCATGCTGGGAAGGGGGTGTAGGCAATAGCATGATGGGAGTTGTAGTCACAGAAACTGCTCACCCTCACAATTGGCCCATCAACACCACTCAGAACCATGCTCACATCACAGGGAGTGGAAAAGGACTGACAAGATGGCTGACACTGGGTACTGCTGTGGGGTGCACAAGGCCCTGCTGGGAACTGTGCACCAACAAACAGCACAACACCACTGCCTGACATCCTGAAAGCCAACTTGCACTCCCTGCAATGCAAGCACATTGCATGGTGGGATATCTGGCTGGGTGGGAAGGAGGACTCACAGCACTGACCATAGTTACAAGCAGCTCACCTCACACACCCCCTCAACACAAACTCCACATAACCCACCTGGGAGAATGCAATGCCTCACATACCAAATGAAGATCCCACAAAGAACCACCACCCTGGGTAATGCTGTGTGAAGCACAGGGACACTCTTGGGACTTGTAGCCAAACAAACGCAAGGACAACACTGTCAGCCTTCCTTTCAGCACAGGCACACTACCCCACAGGGAAGCAGAGTCCAAAGGAAGGAAGTACGGGCATGCTGGGAAGGGGGTGTAGGCAATAGCATGATGGGAGTTGTAGTCACAGAAACTGCTCACCCTCACAATTGGCCCATCAACACCACTCTGAACCATGCTCACATCACAGGGAGTGGAAAAGGACTGACAAGATGGCTGACACTGGGTACTGCTGTGGGGAGCACAAGGCCCTGCTGGGAACTGTGCACCAACAAACAGCACAACACCACTGCCTGACATCCTGAAAGCCAACTTGCACTCCCTGCAATGCAAGCACGTTGCATGGTGGGATATCTGGCTGGGTGGGAAGGAGGACTCACAGCACTGACCATAGTTACAAGCAGCTCACCTCACACACTCCCTCAACACAAACTCCACATAACCCACCTGGGAGAATGCAATGCCTCACATACCAAATGAAGATCCCACAAAGAACCACCACCCTGGGTAATGCTGTGTGAAGCACAGGGACACTCTTGGGACTTGTAGCCAAACAAATGCAAGGACAACACTGTCAGCCTTCCTGTCAGCACAGGCACACTACCCCACAGGGAAGTAGAGTCCAAAGGAAGGAAATACGGGCATGCTGGGAAGGGGGGTGTAGGCAATAGCATGATGGGAGTTGTAGTCACAGAAACTGCTCACCCTCACAATTGGCCCATCAACACCACTCTGAACCATGTTCACATCACAGGGAGTGGAAAAGGACTGACAAGATGGCTGACACTGGGTACTGCTGTGGGGAGCACAAGGCCCTGCTGGGAACTGTGCACCAACAAACAGCACAACACCACTGCCTGACATCCTGAAAGCCAACTTGCACTCCCTGCAATGCAAGCACGTTGCATGGTGGGATATCTGGCTGGGTGGGAAGGAGGACTCACAGCACTGACCATAGTTACAAGCAGCTCACCTCACACACCCCTCAACACAAACTCCACATAACCCACCTGGGAGAATGCAATGCCTCACATACCAAATGAAGATCCCACAAAGAACCACCACCCTGGGTAATGCTGTGTGAAGCACAGGGACACTCTTGGGACTTGTAGCCAAACAAACGCAAGGACAACACTGTCAGCCTTCCTGTCAGCACAGGCACACTACCCCACAGGGAAGCAGAGTCCAAAGGAAGGAAGTACGGGCATGCTGGGAAGGGGGTGTAGGCAATAGCATGATGAGAGTTGTAGTCACAGAAACTGCTCACCCTCACAATTGGCCCATCAACACCACTCTGAACCATGCTCACATCACAGGGAGTGGATAAGGACTGACAAGATGGCTGACACTGGGTACTGCTGTGGGGAGCACAAGGCCCTGCTGGGAACCGTGCAACAACCAACAGCAAGACACCACTGAATGACATCCTGAGAGTCAACCTGAACCCACTGCAAGGGTGGCATGCTTCATGGTGGGATAACTGGGCTAGGTGGAGAAGGATGGCCGGATGTCCACCAAATACAACAAATGCTGGCCATGCACACACCTCAACATTCACATTGAAATGCCCCAGGTATGCATGACAATGTGCTACACCAATATCAACCTCTTACTGTGACAACTTAGGACAATGCAATGTACATGCCCGCATCCAGAGGTACAGTCACAACTGTCAGGTGTGTGAACCATTGATGCCTGTAGAAACATAACATACAATGTGTGTCTCTTCCAAATACAGGTGATGATGATGGGGACACAGCAGCAGGCGAGGAGGAGTCCCTGTCCCAGGCTCCGGGGGACACATAGCTCACTGGTGTGGAACAGCCTCTGCCCTCCTCGGATGGCGAAGACCTACCTGGCACCTCCGGTGTGAGTCATCATGCAGCACCAGCTGGACCAACACCTGCACCCCCTGCACCCACCCCTCCAACAACTGCCAACACACAGACCACCCCCGCCGACACGGACAGACCAAGGACCACCGATGGCAACAGCACAGAGCCCCAGGCCCAGCGTGGAGCAATGGACGACAACACCACTAACAACCCCCAAGGGGGCCTTGGGTCACCTGTGCGTGCCACCGCAGGTCCTGCACGTGTCGCATGGGGTGGTGGGAGGGGTGGTAGACATAGGTCGCTGCTTGCAGAGGGGTCTGAACTGCATGATGACCCACAACTGGCACGCATCGCTGATGCGTACCAGGATAGCACCGGAGAGGTCAGACAGGTCGTGGGGATCCTCAAGGACATACAACAGGAGGAGGCTGCCCATCATGCCCGCTTGGACTCCCCCATGTCCCGTGTGGAGACACACATGTCTCGCATGGAGTCCAAGTGGGACACATTGCAAGAACTCACAGCGGTGCATAGGGACATATTGACATGTCTCCGCCAGATTAGCACCAACATGGCCACACCTCCCTGTGTGCCCACAACATCTGGTGCTGAAACAACTGACACCGCCACAGGGAGGGAGGAGGACGCTGGCGGAGACTCCCCTGCACCGCCGCAGCCTGCACGTGAGGGTCCCCCCCAAAGAAGAGGGGTCGTCCGAGGTAGTAAAACTGAGAGGTTGATGGCCACGTACATCCCCCAGGAAGCCAACACCTGTTCCGGAAATTCTCCTTTGTGTGCAAACGTTTCACCCTGTCGAATGCAACACTACTCTCCCACATGACATGGGGAGTTCAAGTTGGACTAATGTATCATATGACTGTGGACTTCACTCAGGACATTTCTGCTACCAAGACTTCCAACTCATCTGGGAACTTTGGATCACAATCCCAATGTACAGCACCCACCATCCTGTGCACTATCACACACACATTTCTGTAAATAAAATCACTAGTGCACCATACTTGCCTCTGTTGTTATTCAAATGTGGATACTGTAATGGTGATGATGACCTGCTAAATTACACTGTGTATGCTAACTGCTACAGCAAGTACAACACCGTTGTGTGAGTCATGGTGATGTGACACATATGAGGGAGACACACCACTAGGGCTACACAACACAGAGACACCAGGGCCATCGGACTCATCGCCCACAGTGATGTTGCCAGGAAATACAGTGGAATGCACAGACACTACACCTATTCAGAGTCTGTGTCAACTAGCCCACAGGTGCAGTAAGCAAATGTCAGTCAGATGTGTGACCTCAGACAACGCACATCCCAAAGTGAAGCACAGGTTCATTACACATTTGCAACATGTTGTTTCCACTACAAATGCAAGGTTTACCCACGTGGCAGTGGCCACACAGTCAACAAGTGCAGAAGATATGAAGTCCAGGGGTGTCTGGCACATCACTTGTAGGCAAACTACTGCTGCCACCCTGAAAGCTGAATCATGGTGTCGGGGGATCCAAGTTGACCAAAGTACTCAGTAAGCACCCTGTGAAGGATAGACATGACACACAGTTAAAACCACTGAAGAACAGGACAGAACTGCAATACTCATGCCCAATACATGTCACAAGACAACTACACAAAACCAAGTTAGCATGTCAAAACTGTTGGGGAGTACAGACTACCTGTAAGGACACATTGCTGCACGCATCCAGTCAAGTAGCACATGGCCACACTCAAACAGCACCAGAGCACCACCCACACATATCGTGCAAACTCACATCATTCACATTACATCTCCCTGGATACTCACATTCAGCTGAAGAAGTTGGTGATGAGCTGTGTGCGGACATCACCATCATCATCATCATCATCACTGGCATCGTGGTCCAGGCCAGGATCCTCCACAGGTGGCGGACGTTGGTCATCGTCATCCAGGATGAGAGGCAACTCCTTCCTCACTGCCAGGTTGTGTAGCATGCAGCAGACGATGACAATCTTGCACACCTTTGCTGGCGCATATGGGAGGGCCCCTCCTGTCTTGTCCAGGCAGCGGAAGCGGCTCTTCAGGAGACCAAAGGTCCGCTCAATCACTCTCTTGGTCCGACCATGTGCCTCATTGTAGCGCATCTGGGCTGGTGTCACAGGGTTCCTGAGGGGTGTCAGCAACCACGGCATGTTGGGGTATCCGGAGTCACCTACGGACAGACAAGTGCACATTAGCTGAGTTGGAAAAGTGGGTGGAATACTACAGATCAGAACACACACAATGGGACAAAGTCAGTACACACCGACTAGCCAGGCACGCTGGTTCTGCATCTGTGCCATCATCCCCGGGATGCGACTGCTCCTCATCACGTAGGCATCGTGTGCTGAACCAGGGAAACGGGCACACAGAGTGTGATGCTCATATCTGCAAGACATACCACCAGAGCATTGATCGAATGGTAATGGTTACGGTTCCGGTACGCCTGCTCATGTGCCTGTGGTGGTATCAAAGCCACATGTGTCCCATCAATGGAGCCAATGCCATGAGGCATCCTCCCCAGGGCATAGAAGTCACTCTTGACGTCAGTGAGTTGTTGACGTGTAGGGAAATAGATGTACTGGTTCAGGCATCTCAACATTGCCTCCAAAACATCGCGTAGCACACGGCTGAACATAGTCTGTGACATCCCACCGGCAGTCGCCACAGTGTGTTGAAAGGTACCGGTGGCAAAGAAGTGTAGGGCTGCCATTACCTTCACCTTGGGTGTCAGCGCCGTAGGGTACGGCCAGCCAGGTTGCAAATGTGGTGCCAAGCGCACTGCCAAATCATCAATCAGCTGCCTGGTGAAGCGGTACTGTCGGATGCTGTCATGTTCCACCATCGTTGCCAGGTCAGGGAATGGTCTATGGACAGCTGGAGCCCTGCAGTACATAGGTTGAAGAAAGAAAGATTGTCAGTCACCCCACATATGTGCCATTCACCATACTCAATTTCACATGATACATCATTACGAGACACAAGTACTTGATGTGTGTGCCGTTCTGTTCGGACATAACTCACACCTACATGCCCATCATCTAACTTCTCAGTACAACATGTGTGCACAACAGGTACCAGGTTGTGCTATGGGAAACCATTAGGCTGTGTCACAGTACCCATTTCCTGCTGTCACGTTCCACACACACACCACAGTGACATGTCTGGACAGATGCGCCACAGGCATCACAGCTCATTGACAGGTAGATTCCCAGTGACCCTGTCTTGCCACATGGATACTGGCATGACATGGCGTATCATGTACACGTCAGAAAAACAAACATGACTCCCACAAGTAGTGGCCCCGGTCGCCTCCGCAGGACAGACATGGACGCCAGTGACGCACAACATCAAAGTCCATGCACAAACAACGTTGATGTGGAGACTGTCTCCCATCTTGCACATGGAATCAGAGACATCGGAAACACAACATGCACACAGACTGTGGAGGGACATCACTATTGTGGCTATGGGTCATCCTGTGACGTACATGCCTTCCCCCATGGGACCCTGGGGGTATGTGACATGTCACACACATACACAACCTGGAAATGTGACCATGCCACATGCTCCAAAATGAACTGTTGCACATCACAGTGGTCATGTGCACAACACACAAAGGACCCTGTCCCCATTAACACATGCACAGCCTGGGTGTGGCTGCCCACAAGTGCCACCACAGAAACCACATGTCAACCCCCATACACAGAAAAGGTAATGCAGCCTTACATGCCTTAGGAAACAGTGTGGACTGGGTGTGGTGTTGTAGGTGTGCCCCTGTGTCTCTGGCAGGTATATGTGGCTGGCATACGTTCACCAGTGACAAGCATGGTGACATATGCGACTGACCTGTACAGGTACGCATTGTAAAGCAATGGACCGATCGGTGTGCCCGGCCGGCCCATTGCATCTGTTGTATCCCGGAATACGCATTGTACAGCAATGGACCGATCGGTGTGCCCGGCCGGCCCATTGCATCTGTTGTGAGCGGGTACGCATTGTACAGCAATGGACCGATCGGTGTGCCCGGCCGGCCCATTGCACCTGTTGTGAGCGGGTACGCGTTGTATCCCGAAATACGCGTTGTACAGCAATGGACCGATCGGTGTGCCCGGCCGGCCCATTGCATCTGTTGTGAGCGGGTACGCGTTGTATCCCGAAATACGCGTTGTACAGCAATGGACCGATCGGTGTGCCCGGCCGGCCCATTGCATCTGTTGTATCCCGGAATACGCGTTGTACAGCAATGGACCGATCGGTGTGCCCGGCCAGCCCATTGCATCTGTTGTATCCCGGAATACGCGTTGTACAACAATGGACCGATCGGTGTGCCCGGCCGGCCCATTGCATCTGTTGTATCCCGGAATACGCGTTGTACAGCAATGGACCGATCGGTGTGCCCGGGCGGCCCATTGCATCTGTTGTGAGCGGGTACGCGTTGTACAGCAATGGACCGATCGGTGTGCCCGGCCGGCCCATTGCATCTGTTGTGAGCGAATATGCGTTGTATCCCGAAATACGCGTTGTACAGCAATGGACCGATCGGTGTGCCCGGCCGGCCCATTGCATCTGTTGTGAGCGGGTACGCGTTTTACAGCAATGGACCGATCGGTGTGCCCGGCCGGCCCATTGCATCTGTTGTATCCTGGAATACGCGTTGTACAGCAATGGACCAATCGGTGTGCCCGGCCGGCCCATTGCATCTGTTGTGAGCGGGTACGCGTTGTATCCCGAAATACGCGTTGTACAGCAATGGACCGATCGGTGTGCCCGGCCGGCCCATTGCATCTGTTGTATCCCGGAATACGCGTTGTACAGCAATGGACCGATCGGTGTGCCCGGCCCATTGCATCTATTGTGAGCGGGTACGCGTTGTATCCCGAAATATGCGTTGTACAGCAATGGACTGATCGGTGTGCCCGGCCGGCCCATTGCATCTGTTGTATCCCGGAATACGCGTTGTACAGCAATGGACCGATCGGTGTGCCCGGCCGGCCCATTGCATCTGTTGTATCCCGGAATACGAGTTGTACAGCAATGGACTGATCGGTGTGCCCGGCCGGCCCATTGCATCTGTTGTGAGTGGGTACGCGTTGTATCCCGAAATACGCGTTGTACAGCAATGGACCGATCGGTGTGCACGCATTGGCTGGGGCCTGGCATGGCAACGGACGCGTTTTCGAAGCTCCAACGACTCTGATGCAGTGAATTCAGTTGGCCAGCCACAACAATGTTGCAAAATCATGAATGTCATGAAGTTGAAGATTTGAAGGATGCTGTGGGCGTGTATTAGTGCTGCTATTCCATGGATTGGTCAGATTCAGAAGATGCAAATGACTTGGACCTATCACTTTGGACACATGGGACAGTATCTACCTCTGCAGCACACATATAATGCTGGCTGTTCCCCTGAGAGCTCACTTGCCTGCACTACATGCTCCAGGACGACATCTGCCACCAACACTGCTGCTGTCTCTGCATCCTCTGGCTACTGCAATGGCACGTACTGTGGCGAGAGCCCCAGCCTTCAGCCTTGAGGAGAACCAGGCCCTGTTGGACAGCCTCCTTCCACAGTACAGCAAGCTGTATGGGACACCAGGGGAGCAGGTGAGTGTGCTGTCCACTGCCTTACTAATTTTGCATGTTGTCTGACTAGCAGGACTTACAGTGTGCACACCACTGGCTAGCATGCTCACTGAGTAGTTCTGAGCCCCCAAAGTGTGTAGTTACATGCACTGAACAGGTACAGTGCAGTAACAGTGCATTCCAACAAGGTTTACTTTCCATGCAATGATACCATGTAGTAACTGCTGGCAAACTGTTCATAGCCATCGTTGCACTGCCTGTGTACATCATGTGCCCCAGTGATTGAGACATGTATATCCAACTGTGTGATGCACGGACATGTTGCATGTGTAGTAATGGCATTTTCACTTTGTCATCCTCACAGGTTGATGCCCACCAGAAACAGAAAATCTGGCTGACCATCGCCCGGGCAGTAAGATCCGTGTGGGACTACAAGCGCCGGATCCGCAACTGCCAGAAGAGGTGGCAGGACCTTCGAGGCTGGACCCGGAGGATCGCAAGGGTCCAGCTGAAGCTGTCGCCTCCTCGCAGGAGGGGCGGACACCGGACCCTGACCCCCCACATGCTCAGGATCCTGGCGGTGGCCTTCCCTGACCTGGGCAGCTGAAGGCCAGACAGCAGCAAGGAGGGGGTGAGTCCATGACAGCACTGTGCACTTTGTCTGACATGCTATGTGCCCTCCTCTGGCCTGGTTAAACTTCCACAGTACATCAGTCTTGTGGTCCAGGACCCATGTCCCTCTATTGTGACATGCCCACTCCTCATCTGATACGCATATGTGTGGCCCTTACAGTCAGGAAATTGTGTCACTTGGGGACTGTGTCATTGCATTTTGCTTTGCTCAAGGTGGGGGACAGCATTTGTTCCGGTGACACAATGCCCAAGTCCTGACATGTAATCTGGGTGTAACTTTGATTTGTGGTCCACTTGCTGATCTGATTCACCACATGTCCCTGGGGTATTTGGCACACCCCCATGCTGTGGGTGGGAAGAATGTTTGGGCCTCAGGAGTATGTATATCAAGTGTGTCACACATGCTTAGACACCTGCCTACTGTCCAGGACTCATCCCTCTTACAGGTGGAGCTGGACAGTCATGCCTACTCCAGGGCATACAATACACTCTGTACTCCCACTCCCGTGGATCATCTGACATGTTGTGATCAGTGACATGTTCCTTCAGGTGTCTGCCTCTGTGTCATTGTGCTGTGGCTTCGTTGTCAGGACTACTGGTATGTTTGTCGGTTATGGCTCGGCATGCCATCTGAGATGTGACCATGAGAGACGATACTTCTGTGACTTATAGGTGTCTGATCACTTGACTGTGCACACAGGTGTATGCGACTGTGACTTTCAGGCAGCTGTTTTTCATTCACAGCACACTGTGAGGTGCTCATGTTCAGAGAGTTGTGTTTCGTGTCCCCCATATGTCCAATTGGTATGACGTGGACAAATAGTAGTTCAGATGATGTTGTTTTTGGGGGATGGACATGTGCACTTGTCAGTTACATAACTTGCATTCCCCATGTCCTAGGACTGTGACACAGTGCAGACTGTTGTTGGCTGGCTGCCATGGCCATGTGACTGGAGACAGTGATGTATGAATTTGCACGCATGCCTGTGTCATGGCATTAAACTTCCTAAGACTGATCCTGCAGGGGAGTGACATGTGCAACATGCACCCCATTGTGGCATTGACTATCCGGACATGGGTGGATCATGGTGTCTGGTGCTGGTATGCATCACATGCATTTCTATTTAGACTCTGGCCATCCCTTTCTCTGGACACCTGCACTGACTCAGTGGCAAGAGATGTGATGTGTGCATGTTCACATACTTCACCGTGTTCCCTGCAATGTCCAACAACTGTGTAGGTGGTGCATGTGTCCACACTGGGGTCTTACCATCAGACAGGCACCAGACAGATGGGTGCAAGGGCAGGAGGGGTGTGAGTCCCATGGTTGACCATCAGACTGACAATTGGCTTCCCGAATCTGTGTGAGGACTTTAGGCAATGTTCAACTAAGGATGCCAGGGCTTGCTCTGTGATGTGCTGTACTTACTGTGGTGTGTGCGGTCAGTGCAGGTGACTGATGTTTGTCTGTTTCCCTAATTGTTTGCAGATACATCCATGGCCACAGGAGGGGACAGCTCCATGGACCAGGATGAGCAGCGGAGCCAGACTGGGTCAGCATCCGACGAGTGGTCAGAGGGACCCAGTGGCACAGAGGGCGAGGGGAGCCACACCGAGGAGTCCTCAGCACCATCCACCTCAGATGAGGACCACAGCAGCTCGGAGGATGACTCCCTTGTGGAGGCGGGTCTCAGGAGCCATCAAAGGCCAGCTAGTCTGTCTGGCCCACCACCACCACCGCCCTCCCATTGGCTCCCATTCCTGAGGTCCGTGGAGGCTCCCATGCTCAGGAACATGTCTCCTTCGTGCCAGGCACCGCACCCCCTGCCCCTGTGTCCCCTGCTGCCCTGAGTGAGGAGTCTGTGTACCTCCTTCGGCAGCTCCATGTAGGGCAGACAGCAATGCTGAGTGTCCTCCATGCACACACCACTCTGTTGACACAGCTGGTATCGTTCATGGAGGGCATCTCGACGGGTATGTCTGCCCTACAGAGGAGCAATAAGTCCATGGACTCCTCCCTGACGGCAGCCGTGTCCCTCCTCCAACAGTCCCTCACCCCTCCCACCTCTGCCCCATCCACACTTCCTGCCACCCTACCTGTCAAAAGCACATGCACACCTGCACAATCACCCAAGCACACAGACACGAGCAGCACAGACACACCCAAGAGAAAGGCAAGACGTGCACACAAGCATCCTCAGGGGACTGAGACCACACACACAGGGGATGGGGAACAGACACACACACAGGCATCCACAGTCACTCCGCAGTCCTCCAAATCCTCTCCCTCCAAGACCCCTTCCCTTGCCTCACCTGCTACCCCACCTACACAGCAGATCTTCCTGTGTGACCTCGGCCTCTTCCCCTCTGATCCTGCTGATCCAGCATACCGGGGGAAGAGGAAGTCCACCCACACAGAGGGAGTGCCCTCGCCCCCGGACACCCTCCCCCAGGCGCAGGCAGACACAGGACCCCATTCGGAAGTCCCCCGGACCAGGAAGAGCAAGACCCCACCACCACCACCACGCAGCTCCACCACCCAGTCTCTCTCCTCCATCCCCCAGGCCACCACTCCACAGGTTCCCCCGCCACACCCTGCCCCAGGTTCCCCCACACACCGATACCGCATCCCCAGACTGCTTAGGCCCTCCCCCCCTGCCACTTGCTCTTCCACCCCCAACCCAGACGCTCTGCCTGTTAGTGCCACTGGTGTTTAGACCGGGTCCCCCCCCCTCTGTCCTGCCCACCTCATCTGCCCACCCTTCCACTCCGTTGGAGTCATGCACTGCAGTGGAGTCCACAACCACCCCGTCTGACTCGGGCACTGCAGTGGGGACCCAGTCCACTACATCAGGCCAGCCCACTGCAGTGGTTGCAGCACCCACACCAACTGACTTGTGTACCACAGTGGTGCCGGCCCCCCCTGAGTCAGACACCTCCACTGCAGTTGCCGGTGACACTCCTGCACCCACCACCCCTTCACTGCCTCACTCTGCCATCCCCTGATCCTATCCATGTGGTGCCTGGCCTGCCCCTTGTATGCCCCTCCAAGGGGATGTCCCCTGTCCGTACCAGTGCAGGCAAGCAATGGGTGACCAGTTGTCACTTATCACCCTGTTGGGACTGTGATTTTGGACTGGCCTTTGGCCTTAGTTTCCTTTGGACTTCAGAGTTTACCTTGACTTTTGCTGAATAAAGCCTCTTTTTGTTTAATTGTGGCTTTTCTTTTGATGTACATGATGTGGATGAGTAGCATCCTGCATTTGCAGTTGTAATAGTGTTCATATCAGGAAAATGAAGTGTTGCTGTGATGGACTCCATGTGGTCCATGGGATATGTGTCCTGTTGTAGTCTCGATCTATGGCATCCTTTGCTGCAGTCTGAGGGTGTAATGTTCAGCATTTGACACAGGGATGTACGTTTAGCATTTGTAAATGAACATCTTTGTCTTACACTGATGCACATCTGGTGGGCTTACCACTGTTCAATGTTCCGATTTCCCTGACTGTGTGCCCAGCTCCACTGGACATGCAGTTTTGCACATCAATGTCGAAGGACTCATCTGTGTATACAGTGCAACTTGCTTGACACGTGTTTTGGGTGTATGCAGATGACTGACGTGACACTCCCGTACCCAGGATGATGTGAGCAGAGCCTTCTGTGTGTTGTAGTTGTTGACTGACTGACGGAGTGTTCTGCTGACATGTTTGGGTCGATGCACAGACAAGGTTTGGCACAGCGGACCTTCCACAGGAGTGGAGTGCCCTCATGGCAGTGTGTAATCCGGTGACATTGCGTGGGCCTGTGTTGTGTGTTGTGTAAGCATGTCTGTGCGTGTTCCCTTCCCTTTTCCTACACAGGCTGGGTCCCTAGGGATGTTCCTGTTTGTGATGCTTGCTGAGTTGTTCTGTGTTCATCCAGCATCTTGGACCTGGTTTCTCCGTGATGTGGGTGCATGGCAAACTAATGTTCATGAGGTTGTCATCCCAGGTTGTCTTTGTTGTCAGGGCTGGGGATGTGGTCAAACGCAGATGGGACACATTCAGGATTCCCCTTGGCACTTGTTGTTTACACAAGTCATGTGATTTACAGTTTGTGGTAGCTTTCAGTGATTGTGACACGTTGTGTGTGTGACTGCTGCCACTCCTCAGGGTCAGAGCTGCAATGTTGGAAGTTGTATACGTGTGTTCTTAGTGTGTCACCTTGGCTTCTTCGTTGGTGTGTGACTATGGCAGGATCCCATTGATTGTGGTGGATTTCACATCATGCCCATGTACAGCGTACTGTGCTGTGTGTCAGACATTGACGAGTCTTGTTGACTGGCCATGTGTGATGGCTTTCTGCACCTTAGTTCCCACCACCACCCCTGGTATTGTCATGGGTGCATGTGCAATGTCACCAGTCCATGTGAGCTTCACTGCTGCACATTGGTGGAGATCAGGGTGTGTGGTGTTGAGTGGGTGCAAATGTGAGTTGTTGCACGGCTAGACCCCTACCTCCATATTGGCCTTGGCTGGCAGGCCGTGCTGATTGATTAGAGCTTGTGTAGGTGTGATGGTAGTTTGTTGCTCAGGACACATGGCTGTGGTTCACAGTGTGAACGACATCTACCTTTGTCATCACAGTGGGATTCTCATGCAGGCTAGTGTCAGCACAATGTGGGGTCCCTGGGGGTAGTGCTGTGGTGGGTCTATCTCTTGCTGTGTTAGTTGATGTTCATACAAGCTTGTGTGACATGTGTAATTTGGGCTCCCTCTCATCTAACAATGCCTGATTGCCCACATAGGGGTATCCGATCCATGAGTAACTTTTGTCTGGCACTGTATACACATATGTGTGGTTGGAATTCAGGCCTCCTCATGTGTTGTGTGGTTGCCTGGGGACACTGGCACACCCCCCATCACCCGTTGTGTTTGATATGCAGTGTGAGTCTGCCTGTTTGTGTTTGTGCCTTAGCACCACTGCATTGGCATATCTTGAGTGTGCCATTGGCTGTATGTTGTTTGGTGGCTTTCCCCTGCTGTCCCTGGGACTCCTAGGTCATCAGTCAGCACAATAATCATGGTTTGTATGTCCCATTGCTGCCATGGTATGGTATTTGTTCACCTGACATCTACAGTCTCCACAGGATATCTACATTTGTGTGTCCATTGGTGCAGATATGTGGGTCAGCATTATGATGGTCACTTCTGTCATTGTGTTATTTGTGAATGTTGACAATGTGGGACCCCATGGGTGATGTTTGTATGAACATGGCCAAAACGATGTTTCAGTGACACTGCACTGTTTGCCTCGACTAATCTATGTTGCTATGGGACACAAGCACTACTATGCCACTGATGTGTTTGTTGTTGTGTGACCAGGATTCATCCATGCAGTTTGGCTTTGGCAGCTTTTACCATGACTACACTTACCTTATGATCACTGTGGTGATGGTGCTTTCGGCCCCATTGCCACACTGTTCAAAAGTTGCATCAGCTATGGACCCCATACTTACCTTTTGGTCACTGTGGTGATGGGGCTTTATGCCCCATTGCCACACTGTTCAAAAAGTGCATCAGCTATGGACACCACACTTCCCTTTTGGTCACTGTGGTGATGGGGCTTTAGGCCCCATTGCCACACTGTTCAAAAATGTGCATCAGCTATGGACACCACACTTCCCTTTTGGTCACTGTGGTGATCGGGCTTTATGCCCCATTGCCACACTGTTCAAAAAGTGCATCAGCTATGGACACCACACTTCCCTTTTGGTCACTGTGGTGATGGGGCTTTAGGCCCCACTGCCACACTGTTCAAAAATGTGCATCAGCTATGGACACCACACTTCCCTTTTGGTCACTGTGGTGATGGGGCTTTATGCCCCATTGCCACACTGTTCAAAAGTGCATCAGCTATGGACACCACACTTCCCTTTTGGTCACTGTGGTGATGGGGCTTTAGGCCCCATTGCCACACTGTTCAAAAGTTGCATCAGCTATGGACCCCATACTTCCCTTTTGGTCACTGTGGTGATGGGACTTTAGGCCCCATTGCCACACTGTTCAAAAATGTGCATCAGCTATGGACACCACACTTCCCTTTTGGTCACTGTGGTGATGGGGCTTTAGGCCCCATTGCCACACTGTTCAAAAAGTGCATCAGCTATGGACACCACACTTCCCTTTTGGTCACTGTGGTGATGGGGCTTTAGGCCCCACTGCCACACTGTTCAAAAATGTGCATCAGCTATGGACACCACACTTCCCTTTTGGTCACTGTGGTGATGGGGCTTTATGCCCCATTGCCACACTGTTCAAAAGTGCATCAGCTATGGACACCACACTTCCCTTTTGGTCACTGTGGTGATGGGGCTTTAGGCCCCATTGCCACACTGTTCAAAAGTTGCATCAGCTATGGACCCCATACTTCCCTTTTGGTCACTGTGGTGATGGGGCTTTAGGCCCCATTGCCACACTGTTCAATAATGTGCATCAGCTTTGGACACCACACTTCCCTTTTGGTCACTGTGGTGATGGGGCTTTAGGCCCCATTGCCACACTGTTCAAAAAGTGCATCAGCTATGGACACCACACTTCCCTTTTGGTCACTGTGGTGATGGGGCTTTAGGCCCCATTGCCACACTGTTCAAAAAGTGCATCAGCTATGGACACCACACTTCCCTTTTGGTCACTGTGGTGATGGGGTGTTCGAGCCCATTGCCACAGTGGCCATGGTCAGCTTGCATTGTGGAGGCCACACACATTTATGTGTGACACATGTGTTAGGGGGTCACATTGTATGTTCAATGTCATGTTCAGTCTTGTCGGCATTTGACACAGACTACACACGCTTGTCAGGGTGTTGGGGGGATGTAATTTTCTGTCATTCCTTATGTGGGAGTATGCTGGTTGTGTCATGCATTACCCGTCCTATGAGTAGGGGTGGTGTTAGTGGTAGTCATCCATCCCCCATGAGTGGGGATGGTAGTAGTGACAGGCATCCAGCCCCCTGAGTAGGGGTGGTGGTGGTGGCAGGCATCCAGGCCCCCTGAGTAGGGGTGGTGGTAGTGGCAGGCATCCATCCCCTAAGGGTGGGGATGGTAGTAGTGACAGGCATCCAGGCACCCATGATTAGGGATGGTGGTAGTGGTAGGCATCCATCCCCCATGTGTGGGGATGGTAGTAGTGACAGGCATCCAGCCCCCTGGATAGGGGTGGTAGTAGTGGCAGGCATCCAGCCCCTAAGGGTGGTTATGGTAGTAGTGACAGGCATCCAGGCCCCCTGGATAGTGGTGGTGGTAGTGACAGGCATCCATCCCCTAAGGATGGGGATGGTAGTAGTGACAGGCATCCAGGCAACCATGATTAGGGGTGGTGGTAGTGGTAGGCATCCATCCCCCATGAGTGGGGATGGTAGTAGTGACAGGCATCCAGCCCCCATGAGTGGGGATGGTAGTAGTGACAGGCATCCAGCCCCCTGGATAGTGGTGGTGGTAGTGGCAGGCATCCATCCCCTAAGGGTGGGGATGGTAGTAGTGACAGGCATCCAGGCACCCATGATTAGGGGTGGTGGTAGTGGGAGGCATCCATCCCCCATGAATGGGGATGGTAGTAGTGACAGGCATCCAGCCCCCATGAGTGGGGATGGTAGTAGTGACAGGCATCCAGGCCCCCTGGATAGTGGTGGTGGTAGTGGCAGGCATCCATCCCCTAAGGATGGGGATGGTAGTAGTGACAGGCATCCAGCCCCCTGGATAGGGGTGGTGGTAGTGGCAGGCATCCATCCACCTAAGGGTGGGGATGGATAGTAGTGACAGGCATCCATGCCCCCGAGTAGGGGTGGTGGTAGTGACAGGCATCCAGGCCCCCTGAGTAGGGGTGGTAGTAGTGGCAGGCATCCAGCCCCTAAGGGTGGGTATGGTAGTAGTGTCAGGCATCCATGCCCCCTGAGTAGGGGTGGTGGTAGTGGTAGGCATCCAGCCCCCCCTGAGTAGGGGTGGTGGTGGTGGCAGGCATCTAGGCACCCATGAGTAGGGGTGGTTGTAGGGTGGTGTTGGTGGTAGGCATCCATCCCCCTATGGGTGTGTATGGCATTGGTGTTGGCCATCCCACCCCTATGGTTCTGCTGTTGCTTGTGTACGTCATTTGTGCATCCCTATGTGTGTGTGACATATTTCGGGTACGTGTTTGTATTGTTGGTGTTTGACTTACCGTCTGCGCCGTACGCGTCGTGCCGGTCCCGGTAATAGATGTAGAGTATAGGTAGGGCCTGCGCAATGGGATTCATGCTTGGATCGTCTCGTTCGGGTTTCTCGTGTCTTCGACTTGTACTCGTCGCTGGCTTGTTCGTCTCGTAGCCGTGGATTGTCTTGTGGCGCGAAACGGAGCTTATGTACGGCTCACCCGGATGCTCAAACGTGCCGGACGTAGCGACGGGTTCGGCGCGTACGGAATGCGCATCGTACTAGTCCGGCCGGAAGGTGCTGTGTATTTGCTTACGTGCGGCTCGAATCGGCGTTTACGGATCCGGCTCGGGCGGGGAACAGGAGCTGGATTGGGTGAGTACGGCTCGTTCGGTAACTGGGTTGTTATACGCATCGTACTTGTTCGTCCGGACGAGTGTACTATTCGGTCGGGAAACACGCATTCGGCTTGTATTTTTTCCGGACGAATAGTGTTAGGTGCGCTTCCGGCCGAGATCGGAATCGGCCCCATAGTCTTGCAATCTATGTTAAAATGGGGTGTTAGAATTGTGTAATGTATTAACGCAACTACGTGACATATTTTAGGCTGTTGACAAGTGCTATGGACAATTAACGTAGGAAATAAGTGCAACTAGCAGAGAACGTTAACACGTAAAATTTGTGCTGTGAAGTTAACACTACTCATATACTAAATGTGTTTAACAATGATATTTCTATTAGTAGGTAAATGTATTAGTGGAAACGCTATAATGATTATGCATATTGTATTGCTGAAAGTGACACGTTCCTATATTAGCTATAGTTGTAGGCCTGAAATGCAATTCCCTGAAAATTCTCGCTTTAGAATTAATAGTTGAATTTCATGTGCACTGCAGAATCTGTTATTTCTCACATTTGCATTGCAGGTGGAGAAGCATTCGCTTAGTAGAAGTAATGTCTTTGTTTTAGTAGCCAGACAAGGAGAGAAGTTACAGTTGCATGGTTTGGAGGTGATAAAGACAGAGACTGATTCACATGGGAGAAAGCATGGGAACCAAGGACCATTTGTTATGAGAGATGTACATGGAGAATATTTTGGAAAAGTACCCGCATGACTGTGCCCATTGTGAACTGTGCACACGTTGTGCATTACTGGAAAGCCTACCTGTGGATAACTGATTGTTGGAATTAGGGAAAGTGCCCACTTCTTCCTTGCCTTCGGAGACAGCTTCTCAGAATAAGCTCTTTCTTTGCGATAGTAGCTTCATGCTATTTGACCCTTTGATGGTGGAGAGACTTCTTAGTAAGACTTCACGTACTGCCACCTTTTCCTTTCCATTCAAAATGCTTATGTAGGGATGTCACATTAGCGCTAGAGTAGGGATAGATTAATGCTTTTTACTCATCAACCCTCGATGCAGGGAAATTTGGACTCATGCTTCTTGAGTCTCTGTATCCTACTACTTGAATTAATAGTCTTGTTCATGCTACACCATTTAGATTGGATGCATAGATTTGTGTTCATGCTAATTCTTTTGTATTTCTACACTCTTGTGTTGAATTTTCTCCAGTTATTTTTGGCTTTGGAATAAACTAACCATATCTAGCTATCCATGGATTATTATGTGGTAAGAAGAATTATTGATTAATTGGCTGTGTATTAACAATGTTCTCCCCTTCACACGTTCATGCTGCGGAAAAAAAACATCAGAGTGTGTCTCTAGAAATGGTTTAGAACTAGTGGGCCCGGCCATTTCAATAGTCACAAGTAACATCCCTGATTCCTATGTAACACCATTCAACAGATTTAAGACATAGTTAATATCTCGTATACATGATGGGAGATTTGATACAAAAGGGTACAAGAACATATCCACAAACTCTGCAAGCCTTTCTGTGGGACTCCCAATACATGGTATTATCGGTCTGCCCAGAGGAAAAGGAAGATTCTTGTGTATCTTTGGTAATATATACATTTGGGGGTGTCTTGGGCGATCTATCATCAAATAGTAATACTTATCATCATTGATTAACACAAATCCATGCCATTGTTTCAACCTGGTGTTAATGTGTTTAGAAATCTCAAGGACTGGATTAAAGCTCAATTTGAGATAACAGGAGGAGTTACTCAGTTGGTTAAAACAAAATTGAACGTGGCAGTAGTGGACCCCTATGGGAAAATGATCGCACCTCATACAGAAATGTAATATCTTAAATTGTTAGTGAGAAAAACGTACATTTGAATCATACGTATGAGGAGGTGCTTACACAGTTCTTGCCCCTACTACCAAAGGCGGCCCTTATACATTAGAAACCTAATGTACATCAAATGAACAATTTATAGAGCTGCAACACTAGCACACTCATTAGTAGTTACTGTTACCACATCTGTAATGGATATTCATTGATGAGAACACAGTATTTCATACAATTAACGGTCCTATTAGAGAATCAAACAGATACTTTTCCCACGGACGCCAATAACAAGATCCACTGGATTTTCACTGTTGGTTTATTCCGTTCTAAAACACTTCCAACATGAGACTTGCCAACACATGTTTCGTCTTTTAAAGACTTTCTCAAAGCGGTATAGTAATCTTGATCCTAATAATCCAGAATCTGTATTGAAGCAATCTCAAATGCCCAATGTAAAAACAGAGCTATTACACTCTTTCAAAACCTTTCAGCTAAGTTCACACCTCTGATTCTCAAACTATGTCCCAAAGGAAGCAAATAAATCGTCGCACTTTCCTATAAATAACAGTTAAATACCAGATGTATAAATCGAATCCCAGACAATGGGCATAATGTGTTGTTGTACCATCATGGATCAGTCCTTCAAGGAGTCCATAGTAAGCTCCCAGCCTGTATGCTGCAACCCATATCTGAAACGCCCGTCCGTTCAGGTTAGTGACTCATCTGGAGGATTTGTAGGATCAAGATTACTATAACGCCTTGAAAAATTCTTTAAAAGACGAAACACGTGTTGGCAGGTCTCATGCTGGAAGTGTTTTAGAACGGAATAAAACAACAGTGAAAATCCATTGGCTTTTGTTATTGGCGTCCGTTGGAAAAGTATCAGCTTGATTCTCTAATAGGACCGTTAATTGTATGAAATACTGTGTTCTCATCAATGAATATCCATTACAGATGTGGTTACAGTAACTACTAATGAGTGTGCTAGTGTTGTAGTTCTATAAATTGTTTACTCAGTTGGTTGTAAACTTCATTATCATAATCCAGTCTGTCCATCACCACCATATTTCCACTGCTTCTCTGATAATTATATCTTGGTCCTGAAGTCACTTTTTTTCAAAGCCTCATGTTCCAGATATGCCAAGTTGTTTCTGTGGTAGGCCCTGTATCTATACTGTGAGCTCATTTCTCATCTGTCTATTTCTGATACTACAGCTCTATAAAAACAAATCCACATTGTTGCCACCGGAGAGTTGGGTACATTTTTGTTTCAAACCTCTATCCTCTCTCAGATCCGTGCCCAGCTCCAGGTCATTATTGACCCTCTGAATAGAAACTGGATCCTGTTCAGAATCTGTAGTGGATAAAAGTGTTGTCATATCATGTACAGCCTGAAGAGATATGTCTAACTACAGTCTCCTGTATAGTAGATTTATTTTTTGCAGGGTTTAAAGCAAAAAACATTAATTTCAGTTATCTCACAAACCTAGAAATATCTATCTTAATATCAGTAGTATAACATTTAGAAGTGGGACAAATGCTCATCCGTTTTTGAAGTACAGATACCATAACATTAGTCAAACTTTTGCCTGAAAGATTGACATTGACATCTGAATCCTGTTCCAAATCTACTGTTTGCTCCTGCTACATGACCTTGCCTGCATGCCTCTTTTTTCATTCGGTTGACACCTTTCCTCTTGCTCCCCTTCTGCTTTTTCCAGTTCGTTTGTTCAGGACCTAGAATTCACATCTCGTTTCTCCATCCTTGTTCATTGAACCTCTCGTAAAAAAGTATTCTCTTTGCAATGTTCACAAGTGCCCTACCGGCATCCTCCCCCTCGCTACTAGAAATGTTACTAGATGATATAGCACTCCTCCTACTTAAGGAAGGTGATTCATTACTACCTGCTGTTGAATGCTTTCTAACCAGTCAGTCAAAGTGTTTAGCAAATGTAAAGCTCCTTCCATTCATGTAATCAATCTCTTCTCTCTTAAGTTTTCTCACTTTTCTCTGTTTGATCTTCTCTTCATGTATAATGAGAATCCCTTCCATTACTTCCTAGTTCTGTTTTAAGGCAACAGTAAATTCATTTCTCAGCTCAGTGCTGTTCATCATTTTAAGCATCTCCAAACTGGTTATCTGAACCCATTGGGCATTAGCTTTTGTCTGTAGGGTAAATAATGGTATAGACCCTCCTGCTGATACTTGTGTGTCCGTGAACAGTCTGAATTCTTCCAGGATGTCTTTGTACTTAGTCCAGCCACAAAACTCTGCAGCTCTCTTTTCATGAGCCTGATGCAGCAAAGTTGTCTTCTTCCTTAACAAGTGCTAGTACAAGTCTGACAGTTCTTCTACAGGAATGTCCAGGGTAGGAATGTGTATGGTGACCAGGGAGCACAGTCAGCACCATCCAGGGATGAGGTGAGCATAGGCAAATTTACCGCACTGCCAGTAAAAATCCAACCATGTGTGGGTGCCCCATTGTATATCCGGTAGGTACATAATCACTCCACAGTTAGAATTCGTGCCCAGTGGAAGCATTCCTTTACCTCTGAAACATAAGGAATACAGTGTAAATTTGTGTACAATTAGTGGTTGCCCCTTCCCTTCTAGCCAAGTCTATCCACCCACCTCGGTGTCCCAGATTTTCTGACACGGGGTGGTCTTGCTCTCATTCAACCAGCCCCCATGTGACTCATTATCCTTTTTATCCTTGAGATGGATGGCCCTAAACAGGAACTCCATGTCGGGGGTCCACTTGTTGTTAAACAAGACTGTCCCAGATACTCTAAGGGCCACCCGTGGACCACAAATGGATGCCGGAGCAGACATATTTGTGTATTGAGTCGGGGTTTGCTACCTTAAAGAATATCTTCTCTGGGAAGTCTTGGGGTCAAATGGTATCCTCCCCTATGGTGCCCTTTCCACGCATTCTATCCAGCTCGGTTTGGATATCATTAGGTTCAGTGAAGAGGTATAAAGCCGTTGCGTTGGTTTCATATTGTCATGTCCTTTAGGCCAGTCCTGTCGTGTATACCACTTTTTACATACATTGTCCCATCCATACGACAATAACGGTTCTGTAACAGGTAACCTTTTACCTAGTAGGTTGATCCTGTCTCTTCAACACCAGCTCTTAGTATTCTATCCTAATCCCTGTATCTGACGTACACAAACATGTCCTTAGGCACGGCATAATTACTCTGTATAAGAGTAACCAGTTTTTTTCATCCTTGGTCAACAGTCCGCTGTGCATGATCACATTTGTTTGGAAAAACACTTATGATTGTTTTCAAAACATTTATGATTGTTTTCAAAACATATCGATTCTAGAAGAAACCCTGGAGTGACCACTCTAGTATATAAGACCCTTATTTTCCCCTGAAAATTAGAGGAGAATTTCTTCCAAGCTGACACGGGGTTCTGCATGCTGAATCTTTAACACGCAGCGGTGAGGGGGCTGGTTCTTCCCTAGTGGTTACTTGGCTATACACATATATATATGATGTCATTTGAGATGTCATCAGTGATGTCATCAGTGATGTCATCAGTGATGTCACTGGCCATGTCATGAATGATGTAATATGTGACGTCATCAGCAGTGCATTGCGGGGGCGCGAGTTATAGTTAGCTCAACTAACTATAACGCCAAATTTCTCTGGTTTTGTACGAGTGAAATGTCCAACTGACTATAACGTCCCTGAAACCTGTGGTTTTTTCAGTGAATTTCTATGGTTTTTTAAATGCTAATTTTTAACTATAACGTCCCTGAAACCTATGGTTTTTTCAGTGAATTTCAAATGTTTTTTAAATGCTAATTTCTAACTATTCCTACACAGGTAGGACATGTGCAGAAAGAGGAAGAAACGCGCAGAAAGAAGCAAAAGAAATGCAGAAAGATGCAACAGAAGTCCAGAAAGACGAAGAAAGGTGCAGAAAGAAGCAAGAGATAAGCATAAAGAACCCACAGCGGTGCAGAAAGAGGCCTTGTTGCAAAGTCATCCTGTGCCCACAACGTTTTGCTGACTGGTACTGGTGGTAACTGACTCTGACTAACCAGGCCCGGAGCCAGTGCTATCCTGAAAGACACTTAGAATACAGTGAAAACACCTACATACACTAGGGTACACTTTGGGTTGGGGTACCTCTGTGATTGGCATGACCTCCCCTGTAAGGCCCTAGTACATAATAGGGCAGGGGGATTAAAACTACCTCTAAGTCAGAGGTACAGAAAGAGGCAAGAGAATTGCTGAAAGAAGCAACAGAGGTGTAGAAAGAAGCAAGAGAAGTGCAGAAAGAGGCAAGTGAGGTGCAGAAAGAAGCAAGAGCAGTGCAGAAAGAACCAACAGAGGTGCAAAAAGAGGCAAGAGAGGTGCAGAAAGAAGGAAGAGAAGTGCAGAAATAGGCAAGAGAATTGCTGAAAGAAGCAACAGAGGATTAGAAAGAAGCAAGAGAAGTGCAGAAAGAGACAAGTGAGGTGCAGAAAGAAGCAAGAGCAGTGCAGAAAGAACCAACAGAGGTGCAAAAAGAGGCAAGAGAGGTGCAGAAAGAAGGAAGAGAAGTGCAGAAATAGGCAAGAGAATTGCTGAAAGAAGCAACAGAGGAGTAGAAATAAGCAAGAGAAGTGCAGAAAGAGACAAGTGAGGTGCAGAAAGAAGCAAGAGCAGTGCAGAAAGAAGCAAGAGAAGTGCAGAAAGAAGCAAAAGAGGTGGAGAAATAGGGAAGAGGGTGCAGAAAGAGGCAAGAGGGATACAGAAATTTGCAAAAGAGGTGCAGAAACAAGCAAGAGAAGTGCAGAAAGAGGCAGGAGAATTGCTGAAAGAAGCAACAGAGGTGCAGAAAGAAGCAAGAAAAGTGCAGAAAGAGGCAAGTGAGATGCAAAAACAGGCAGGAAAGGTACAGAAAGAGGGAAGACGAGTGCAGAAAGAGACAACAGGGGTGCAGAAAGAAGCAAATGGAAATGAGGTGCAGAAAGAGGCAACAGACGTGCGTGTAGAAAGAGGGAAGAGAACTGCAGAAAAAGGCAAGAAAAGACCAGAAAGGGGCACAAGAGGTACATAAAGAGACAACAGGGGTGCAGAAAGAAGCAAGACAGGTGCAGAAAGAAGCATGGAAAGAGCAGAATGAAGCAACAGGGGTGCAGAAAGAGGCAAGAGAAGTGTAGAAAGGAGAAAGTGAGGTGCAGAAAGAGCCAACAGAGGTGCAAAAAGAGGCAAGAGAGGTGCAGAAACAGGCAAGAGAAGTGCACAAAGAGGCAAGAGAATTGCTGAAAGAAGCAACAGAGGTGTAGAAAGAAGCAAGAAAAGTGCAGAAATAGGCAAGTGAGATGCAAAAACAGGCAGGAAAGGTACAGAAAGAGGGAAGACGAGTGTAGAAAGAGACAACAGGGGTGCAGAAAGAAGCAAATGAGGTGCAGAAAGAGGCAACAGACGTGCAGAAAGAGGGAAGAGAGGTGCAGAAAAAAGGCAAGAAAAGTGCATAGTCAAAAGAGGTACATAAAGAGACAACAGGGGTGCAGAAAGAAGCAAGACAGGTGCAGAAAGAAGCATGGAAAGAGCAGAATGAAGCAACAGGGGTACAGAAAGAGGCAAGAGAAGTGTAGAAAGGAGAAAGTGAGGTGCAGAAAGAGCCAACAGAGGTGCAAAAAGAGGCAAGAGAGGTGCAGAAACAAGCAAGAGAAGTGCACAAAGAGGCAAGAGAATTGCTGAAAGATGCAACAGAGGTGTAGAAAGAAGAAAAAAAAGTGCAGAAAGAGGCAAGTGAGATGCAAAAACAGGCAGGAAAGGTACAGAAAGAGGGAAGACGAGTGCAGAAAGAGACAACAGGGGTGCAGAAAGAAGCAAATTAGGTGCAGAAAGAGGCAACAGACGTGCAGAAAGAGGGAAGAGAGGTGCAGAAAAAGGCAAGAAAAGTGCAGAAAGAGGCAAAAGAGGTACATAAAGAGACAACAGGGATGCAGAAAGAAGCAAGACAGGTGCAGAAAGAAGCATGGAAAGTGCAGAATGAAGCAACAGGGGTGCAGAAAGAGGCAAGAGAAGTGCAGAAAGCAGCAAGTGAGGTGCAGATAGAGCCAACAGAGGTGCAAAAAGAGGCAAGAGAGGTGCAGAAACAGGCAAGAGAAGTGCACAAAGAGGCAAGAGAATTGCTGAAAGAAGCAACAGAGGTGTAGAAAGAAGCAAGAAAAATGCAGAAAGAGGTAAGTGAGATGCAAAAACAGGCAGGAAAGGTACAGAAAGAGGGAAGACAAGTGCAGAAAGAGACAACAGGGGTGCAGAAAGAAGCAAATGAGGTGCAGAAAGAGGCAACAGACGTGCAGAAAGAGGGAAGAGAACTGCAGAAAAAGGCAAGAAAAGTGCAGAAAGAGGCAAAAGAGGTACATAAAGAGACAACAGTGGTGCAGAAAGAAGCAAGACAGGTGCAGAAAGAAGCATGGAAAGGGCAGAATGAAGCAACAGGGGTGCAGAAAGAGGCAAGAGAAGTGTAGAAAGGAGCAAGTGAGGTGCAGAAAGAGCAAACAGAGGTGCAAAAAGAGGTAAGAGAGGTGCAGAAACAGGCAAGAGAAGTGCCTAAAGAGGCAAGAGAATTGCTGAAGGAAGCAACAGAGGTGTAGAAAGAAGCAAGAAAAGTTCAGAAAGAGGCAAGTGAGATGCAAAAACAGGCAGGAAAGGTACAGAAAGAGGGAAGACGAGTGCAGAAAGAGACAACAAGGGTGCAGAAAGAAGCAAATGAGGTGCAGAAAGAGGCAACAGACGTGCAGAAAGAGGGAAGAGAGGTGCAGAAAAAGGCAAGAAAAGTGCAGAAAGAGGCAAAAGAGGTACAAAAAGAGACAACAGGGGTGCAGAAAGAAGCAAGACAAGTGCAGAAAGAAGCATGGAAAGTGCAGAATGAAGCAACAGGGGTGCAGAAAGAGGCAAGACAAGTGTAGAAAGGTGCAAGTGATGTGCAGAAAGAGCCAACAGAGGTGCAAAAAGAGGCAAGAGAGGTGCAGAAACAGGCAAGAGAAGTGCACAAAGAGGCAAGAGAATTGCAGAAAGAAGCAACAGAGGTGTAGAAAGAAGCAAGAAAAGTGCAGAAAGAGGCAAGTGAGATGCAAAAACAGGCAGGAAAGGTACAGAAAGAGGGATGACGAGTGCAGAAAGAGACAGCAGGGGTGCAGAAAGAAGCAAATGAGGTGCAGAAAGAGGCAACAGGTGTGCAGAAAGAGGGAAGAGAGGTGGATAAAAAGGCAAGAAAAGTGCAGAAAGAGGCAAAAGAGGTACATAAAGAGACAACAGGGATGCAGAAAGAAGCAAGACAGGTGCAGAAAGAAGCATGGAAAGTGCAGAATGAAGCAACAGGGGTACAGAAAGAAGCAAGAGAAGTGCAGAAAGGAGCAAGTGAGGTGCAGAAAGAGCCAACAGAGGTGCAAAAAGAGGCAACAGAGGTGCAGAAACAGGCAAGAGAAGTGCACAAATAGGCAAGAGAATTGCTGAAAGGAGCAACAGAGGTGTAGAAAGAAGCAAGAAAAGTGCAGAAAGAGGCAAGTGAGATGCAAAAACAGGCAGGAAAGGTACAGAAAGAGGGAAGACGAGTCCCGAAAGAGACAACAGAGGTGCAGAAAGAAGCAAATGAGGTGCAGAAAGAGGCAACAGACGTGCGTGCAGAAAGAGGGAAGAGAACTGCAGAAAAAGGCAAGAAAAGTCCAGAAAGGGGTACAAGAGGTACATAAAGAGACAACAGGGATGCAGAAAGAAGCAAGACAGGTGCAGTAAGAAGCATGGAAAGTGCAGAATGAAGCAACAGGGTTGCAGAAAGAGGCAAGAGAAGTGTAGAAAGGAGCAAGTGAGGTGCAGAAAGAGCCAACAGAGGTGCAAAAAGAGGCAAGAAAGGTGCAGAAACAGGCAAGAGAAGTACACAAAGAGGCAAGAGAATTGCTGAAAGAAGCAACAGAGGTGTAGAAAGAAACAAGAAAAGTGCATATCCGGTAGGTACATAATCACTCCACAGTTGTTCAAATCTGCAGATTAGGGTGCAGATGATGAATTATGTGGCTAATGCAGAAAATGTATAATTGTGCGAAAGTCGGTGCAGCCAAACAGTCACATAATTCCAGTGGCCCTGCTCATACCTCTGACTAGGTCCACAAGTGCTCCTCGGTGATTCCATCTTTTTTTGTCTCACTGAGTTCATAGTTGAGCTTCTATGGAAACGAGGAAGACAAAACCTAAGGTTACCACTCCACAACACAGACTACCATACCACATAATTACTCTCCATAACACATAATCCCACTCTATATAATTCCTATACACTAAATACCACATACTTTCTATCCACATAATTTCACTGCACAACATACCACATAATTCCACTACACACAACGTACATCCACTCCACTCCAAAAAACATTAGTAAAAAACTTTTGCATTTACAACGCCAATAGCTCTAATTCTCGCAAATGCGAAACCTATTACATTGCAAACACTTCTTTAACTAGTAGTCACGTTTGCAGAGTGGTGGAGAAAGGGTGCTGGGCCTCCGACCAGCGCTCAGGAATTCCAGTGCTTAGGGCTTACAGGAGGTACCAGTAGGGCTTCTTGACCCCCAAAGTCCCTCAGGAGTAAATTGGACTTCATCCCCCATCCCGTAGTCTGCCAGGAGGCGCGTATGCAGAATGGTGGAGAAAGGGGGGCATGGCCTCCGAAGACGTCTTAGCAATCCCACTGTGCGGGACTTACTGGAGGTAACAAGAGGGGTAGTTAGCCCCCAAAGATATCCTTGGGGGCCAACTATTCCTCCTATTACCTCCAATAAGTCCCACACAGCAGCATTGCTAAGTTCGAAGAGCAGGCCACGCCCCCTTTGCCTACCACTCTACAAACGCGCTCCCTGGCGCACTCTTGGATGGGGATTGAAGTCCCCTTCGCTGCTGGGGGTCCTTTAGGGGCCAACTAGCCTACCTCTTACCTTCAGTAAGCCCCACACAGTGGAATTGCTGAGAGGTGGACAAAGGCCATGGCCCCTTTCTCCACCACTCTGCAAACGTTCCCCCCTGGCACATTCTAAGTTGGCGGATTAAGTCCCCTTGAATACTGAGGGTCCCTGGGGGCCAACTAGCCCACCAGGTACCTCCAGTAAGCGCCACACAGCTGGATTGCAGAGAGGTGGTCCGAGGCCATGCCCCCTTTTTAAACCACTCTGCAAACGCGCCTCTTGGCGCACTGTTGCTCGGGGGATGAAGTCCACTTGTGTCCTGAGGTCCTCAGGACACAAGAGGACCTCATCGCCCCCACCACCAGTGCGCCAAGAGGCGTGTTTGCAGAGTGGTGTAAAGGGCGTGGCCTCGGACCACTCTCTGCAACACAGCTCTGTGGCGCATACTGGCGGTACCTGGTGGGCTAGTTGGCCCCCAGGGACCCTCAGGATTGAAGGGGACTTAATCCCCCAATTTACAACGCGCCAGGGAGCGCTTTGCACACTCTTATATGCACCACTCTGCAAACGCACCCCCTGGCGCATTGTAACTTGGGGGATTAAGTCCCCTTGAATCCTGAGGGTCCCTGGGGGCCAACTAGCCCACCAGGTACCTCCAGTAAGCACCACAGAGCTGCGTTGCAGAGAGGTGGTCTGAGGCCACGCCCCTTTTTATACCACTCTGCAAACGAGGCTTCTGGCGCACTGCTGCTCGGAGGATGAAGTCCACTTGTGTCCTGAGGTCCTCAGGACACAAGAGGACCTCATTGCCCCACCAGCAGTGCACCAGAAGCCACATTTGCAGGCCAATTTCGGCCCCGGGGACCCCATCCCCCGGGGCATGGCCTCCTTTTTTTCATATATTTATAGGGAAGGGGGGCCGCGTGGCCCCCCTTCCCTGGGCCACTTTTGGCCCCGGGGACCCCATACCCAGGGCTTGGCCATTATTAAAACATTTTTAATTGAGGAGGGGGGCCGCGCGGCCCCCCTCCCCGGCCGATTTCGGCCCCGGGGACCCCATCCCCCGGGGCCCGGCCATCAGTGATGTCATTTGAGATGTCATCAGTGATGTCATCAGTGACGTCACTGACCATGTCATGAATGATGTAATATGTGATGTCATCAGCAGTGCATTGCGGGCGCGAGTTATAGTTAGCTTAACTAACTATAACGGCCAAATTTCTCTGGTTTTGTACGAGTGAAATGTCCAACTAACTATAACGTCCTTGAAACCTGTGGTTTTTTCAGTGAATTTCTAAGGTTTTTAAATGCTAATTTCTAACTATAACGTCCCTGAAACCTGTGGTTTTTTCAGTGAATTTCAAAGGTTTTTAAATGCTAATTTCTAACTATAACGTCCCTGAAACCTGTGGTCTTTTCAGTGAATTTCAAAGGTTTTTAAATGCTAATTTCTAACTATGCCTACAGAGGTAGGACATGTGCAGAAAGAGGAAGAAAGGCGCAGAAAGAAGCAAGAGAAATGCAGAAAGAGGCAACAGAAGTCCAGAAAGACAAAGAAAGGTGCAGAAAGAAGCAAGAGATGTGCACAAAGAACCAACAGAGGAGCAGAAAGAGGCCTTGTTGCAAAGTCATCCTGTGCCCCCAACTTTTTGCTGATGGGTACTGGTGGTAACTGACTCTGACTAACCAGGCCTAGAGCCAGTGCTATGCTAAAAGACACTTAGAATACAGTGAAAACACCTACATACACTAGGGAACACTATGCGTTGGGGTACCCCTGTGATTGGCATGACCTCCTCTGTAAGGCCCTAGTACATAATAGGGCAGGGGGATTAAAACTACCTCTAAGTCAGAGGTGCAGAAAGATGCTTCTTTAAGTAGTAGTCACGTTTGCAGAGTGGTGGAGAAAGGGTGCTGGGCCTCCGACCAGCGCTCAGGAATTCCGCTGCATAAGACCAGGAGGGCTTCTTGGCCCCCAAAGTCCCTCAGGAGTAAATTGGACTTCATCCCCATCCCGTAGTCTGCCAGGAGGCGCGTTTGCAGAGTGGTGGAGAAAGGGTTGCATGTCCTCCGAAGACGTTTTAGCAAACCCACTGTGTGGGACTTACTGGAGGTAACAAGAGGGGTAGTTGGCCCCCAAGGACAACCTTGGGGGCCAACTACCCCTCCTATTACCTCCAGTAAGACCCACATAGCAGGATTGCTAAGTTCTCATAGCAGGCCATGCCCCCTTTGCCTACCACTCTGCAAATGCGCTCCCTGGCGTGCTCTTGGATGGGAATTGAAGTCCCCTTCACTGCTGGAGGTCCTTTAGGGGCCAACTAGCCTACCTCTTACCTCCAGTAAGCCCCACATAGTGGGATTGCTGAGAGGTGGACAAAGGCCATGCCCCCTTTGCCCACCACTCTGCAAACGCGCCTCCTGGCGTGTACTAAGTTGGGGTATTAAGTCCTCTTAATTCCTGAGGGTCCCTGGGGGCCAACTAACCCACCAGTTACCTCCAGTAAGCGCCACACACCTGGATTGCTGAGAGTGGTCCGAGGCCACGCTCCCTTTTTACACCACTCTGCAAATGTCCTCAGGACACAAGAGGACCTCATCGCCCCACCAGCAGTGCACCAAGAGGCGCGTTTGCAGAGTGGTGTAAAAAGGGGCATGGCCTCGGACCACCTCTCTGCAAACCAGCTATGTGGCACTTACTGGAGGTACCTGGTGGGGTAGTTGGCGCCCAGGGACCCTCAGTATTCATGGGGACTTAATTTCCCACCTTACAACGGACCAGGAGGCGCGTTTGCAGAGTGGTGCAGGGAGGGGGTGGGGCCTCCGGCGTGATGCCGGCGTTTTTTAAAAATTTCTTTTTTAGATGGGGGGCTGTGTGGCCCCCCTTCTTGTACCATTTTTGGGGCCCTGGGGACCCCATCTCCCAGTGCCTGACCCCTTTTTAAAAATAAAAACGGGACGGGGCCACGCGGCCCGCCTCCCGAGGCCAATTTCGGCCCCAGGGACCCCATCCCCTGGGGCATGGCCACATGTAATTTTGTTTTACTTTTAATGGAGGGGGGCCGCGTGGCCCCCCTCCTGAGGCAAGTATCTGCCCTGGGGACCCCATCCCTCAGGGCATTGCTTCTTTTTATAAAAAATTTTATTCGGGAGGGGGGCTGTGAGGCCCCCTCAGGCCAATTATGGCCCCGGGGGCCCCATCCCCCGGGGCTTGGCCATTATATATTTATTATTTCTTTAAGAAGGGGGGCCATGTGGCCCCCCTCCCAAGGCCGATTTCGGCCCCGGGGACCCCATCCCCCGGGGCCCGGCCATTTTTTTTTTAAAGTAAAGGGAGGGGGGCCGCGTGGCCCCCCTCCCGGGCCACTTCTGGCCCGGGGACCCCAATCCCCAGGGCCTGGCCTCACCGTTGGGGACCGGGGGAGCCCCAATGCCCCCACGGTCCCGCCGGCTCCCCGCCTCCTGCGAGAGCCGGCATTGCTGAGCAGGGGAGCTGCTGACATGCAGCTCCCCTTGCTCGAAAGCAATCATGCTTTGCTTCGTTGAAGCGAGAGCAGGTTTTCTGCTCTCACCTCAACGAAGCAAAGCAGAGTTTGCTATGGCAGGGCGGGAGGCGTGCTCCCACCCTGCCATAGCAAACAGCAATGTCCTGGGGGTGGGCACCCCGGGACATTGCAGGAGCCGGCCCTGGGGGGTGGCGGTCCCCAGGGCCATCGAGGGCTCCAGGAGGGGGGCAGTGCGGCCCCCTCCCATCATTTAACATAGCCCCGGGGCTCGAGGGGGCCCGCGAGGCCCTCCCGCAATCAATTGAAGAAAGCCCCGGGGAGGTGGTGGTCCCCGGGTCTTGGGGGTGTCCGTGAGGCCCCCCACACACATTTTTAACAAAACGACATTTAAGCCCCGGGAGGTGTGCGGTCCCAGGGGCAGCGGGGGGCCGTGTGCCCCCCGCATATTTAAATAAAGCCCCGGGGAGGTGGTGGTCCCCGGGGCTGCGGGGGGGCCGCGTGCCCACTGCATATAATTAGTATAGCCCCAGGGAGGTGGAGGTCCATGGGGCTGCGGGGCCCCTGCAGGCCTCCGCTATATAATTTGGCATTGCCCCTGGGACCTGGCCCACCCTGGGGCTTACAAATAACGAAGCGCGGAGCCCGTGCTTTGTTTGTTTTTTCTCAGCAGGATTCACGCACCCAGCGCGAATTCTGCTGATTTTCTTTTTTTTTAAAAACATTTTTCGGCCTGGGGGTCCCTGTGGGACCCCCTGAGCAGGCCTAGGGGGTTAGGGTGTTTCTACCCTGCCCCCTTTTCTTGTTTCTAACCTTTTATTCTACTGATTTCTTGTGACTCGGTTACCGAGTCACAAGATGGCTGCCAACACTTCCTGGTTTGGAGTGTTGTCAGCCAATCAGAGTGAAGCTCATGCTCGGGAGGGTTCGCGAACCCTCCTCGGTGCTCAGATATCAATATTTTTCTTTTTTTAATTTCTCAGGAACTACTGAACGGATTTACACTATTTAAAAAAAAGGTCTCTTTCTGAACCAAGGGCTACCTTTTTGCCAAATTTGGTGTAATTCCGTTCAGCAGTTTGGGCTGTAACCTGTTTCAAAATTCCTATGGAAATTAACATGGGGAAAACGCGTTTTGAGACCCCCTTTTCTCGGTCCCTGCTTGACGAATCACCCCGAGACAGGAGCTGACCGGAGCGGGCCATTAGTTTCGTCAAACGGCGCCAAAGGTATTGGCAAAAGAAAAAACGCTTTTTGAATAGAAACAAGGTCCTAACTATAACTACCTACTGGCGACCGCCAGTAGGTAATATATATATATATACATATATATATATATTACTGCTCCAAAGGTTGTCCACCTATGAGTAGCACTTGAGCAGCAGCTTGATTTATGTGTAGGTATGGACGGGGAACCGCCCGTAGGAACCGCTCCGTAGTGGATTAGCCTGACGCGTTTCGAAGCTCCATCTGCTTCTCTTCAAAGGCTTTAACGGAAACGGTGTGCATAACCGCTAACCCACTTCACCATTTTCCATATGACACACCCCCTTATGGGAGGCTCAAATGAGACTGTGCCTTCTGGGAAGTGTAGTGCGAAAAGCACACAATCAAGTCCTGTATGGACCCTACAGGTGGGCCCGTCCTCGATCCCATATACGGCTGCTGTTCCACTTTCATGGCCCCCAAAACTTACGGGGTGGTGCATACTCCGCGGCTGGACGGCTGCGTGTTAAATTACTGCTCCAAAGGTTGTCCACCTATGAGTAGCACTCGAGCAGCAGCTTGATTTATGTGTAGGTATGGACGGGGAACCGCCCGTAGGAACCGCTCCGTAGTGGATTAGCCTGACGCGTTTCGAAGCTCCATCTACTTCTCTTCAGAGGCTTTAACGGAAACGGTGTGCATAACCGCTAACCCACTTCACCATTTTCCATATGACACACCCCCTTATGGGAGGCTCAAATGAGACTGTGCCTGGGAAGTGTAGTGCGAAAAGCACACAATCAAGTCCTGTATGGACCCTACAGGTGGGCCCGTCCTCGATCCCATATACGGCTGCTGTTCCACTTTCATGGCCCCCAAAACTTACGGGGTGGTGCATACACCGCGGCTGGACGGCCGCGTGTTAAATTACTGCTCCAAAGGTTGTCCACCTATGAGTAGCACTCGAGCAGCAGCTTGATTTATGTGTAGGTATGGACTGGGAACCGCCCGTAGGAACCGCTCTGTAGTGGATTAGCCTGACGTGTTTCGAAGCTCCATCTGCTTCTCTTCAGAGGCTTTAACGGAAACGGTGTGCATAACCGCTAACCCACTTCACCATTTTCCATATGACACACCCCCTTATGGGAGGCTCAAATGAGACTGTGCCTTCTGGGAAGTGTAGTGCGAAAAGCACACAATCAAGTCCTGTATGGACCCTACAGGTGGGCCCGTCCTCGATCCCATATACGGCTGCTGTTCCACTTTCATGGCCCCCAAAACTTACGGAGTGGTGCATACTCCGCGGCTGGACGGCCGCGTGTTAAATTACTGCTCCAAAGGTTGTCCACCTATGAGTAGCACTCGAGCAGCAGCTTGATTTATGTGTAGGTATGGACGGGGAACCGCCCGTAGGAACCGCTCCGTAGTGGATTAGCCTGACGCGTTTGAAGCTCCATCTGCTTCTCTTCAGAGGCTTTAACGGAAACGGTGTGCATAACCACTAACCCACTTCACCATTTTCCATATGACACACCCCCTTATGGGAGGCTCAAATGAGACTGTGCCTTCTGGGAAGTGTAGTGCGAAAAGCACACAATCAAGTCCTGTATGGACCCTACAGGTGGGCCCGTCCTCGATCCCATATACGGCTGCTGTTCCACTTTCATGGCCCCCAAAACTTACGGGGTGGTGCATACTCCGCGGCTGGACGGCCGCGTGTTAAATTACTGCTCCAAAGGTTGTCCACCTATGAGTAGCACTCGAGCAGCAGCTTGATTTATGTGTAGGTATGGACGGGGAACCTCCCGTAGGAACCGCTCCGTAGTGGATTAGCCTGACGCGTTTCGAAGCTCCAGCTGCTTCTCTTCAGAGGCTTTAACGGAAACGGTGTGCATAACCGCTAACCCACTTCACCATTTTCCATATGACACACCCCCTTATGGGAGGCTCAAATGAGACTGTGCCTTCTGGGAAGTGTAGTGCGAAAAGCACACAATCAAGTCCTGTATGGACCCTACAGGTGGGCCCGTCCTCGATCCCATATACGGCTGCTGTTCCACTTTCACGGCCCCCAAAACTTACGGGGTGGTGCATACTCCGCGGCTGGACGGCCGCATGTTAAATTACTGCTCCAAAGGTTGTCCACCTATGAGTAGCACTCGAGCAGCAGCTTGATTTATGTGTAGGTATGGACGGGGAACCGCCCGTAGGAACCGCTCCGTAGTGGATTAGCCTGACGCGTTTCGAAGCTCCATCTGCTTCTCTTCAAAGGCTTTAACGGAAACGGTGTGCATAACCGCTAACCCACTTCACCATTTTCCATATGACACACCCCCTTATGGGAGGCTCAAATGAGACTGTGCCTTCTGGGAAGTGTAGTGCGAAAAGCACACAATCAAGTCCTGTATGGACCCTACAGGTGGGCCCGTCCTCGATCCCATATACGGCTGCTGTTCCACTTTCATGGCCCCCAAAACTTACAGGGTGGTGCATACTCCGCGGCTGGACGGCCGCGTGTTAAATTACTGCTCCAAAGGTTGTCCACCTATGAGTAGCACTCGAGCAGCAGCTTGATTTATGTGTAGGTATGGACGGGGAACCGCCCGTAGGAACCGCTCCGTAGTGGATTAGCCTGACGCGTTTCGAAGCTCCATCTGCTTCTCTTCAGAGGCTTTAACGGAAACGGTGTGCATAACCACTAACCCACTGCACCATTTTCCATATGACACACCCCCTTATGGGAGGCTCAAATGAGACTGTGCCTTCTGGGAAGTGTAGTGCGAAAAGCACACAATCAAGTCCTGTATGGACCCTACAGGTGGGCCCGTCCTCGATCCCATATACGGCTGCTGTTCCATTTTCATGGCCCCCAAAACTTACGGGGTGGTGCATACTCCGCGGCTGGACGGCCGCGTGTTAAATTACTGCTCCAAAGGTTGTCCACCTATGAGTAGCACTCGAGCAGCAGCTTGATTTATGTGTAGGTATGGACGGGGAACCTCCCGTAGGAACCGCTCCGTAGTGGATTAGCCTGACGCGTTTGAAGCTCCAGCTGCTTCTCTTCAGAGGCTTTAACGGAAACGGTGTGCATAACCGCTAACCCACTTCACCATTTTCCATATGACACACCCCCTTATGGGAGGCTCAAATGAGACTGTGCCTTCTGGGAAGTGTAGTGCGAAAAGCACACAATCAAGTCCTGTATGGACCCTACAGGTGGGCCCGTCCACGATCCCATATACGGCTGCTGTTCCACTTTCATGGCCCCCAAAACTTACGGGGTGGTGCATACTCCGCGGCTGGATGTCCGCGTGTTAAATTACTGCTCCACAGGTTGTCCACCTATGAGTAGCACTCGAGCAGCAGCTTGATTTATGTGTAGGTATGAACGGGGAACCGCCCGTAGGAACCGCTCCGTAGTGGATTAGCCTGACGCGTTTCGAAGCTCCATCTGCTTCTCTTCAGAGGATTTAACGGAAACTGTGTGCATAACCGCTAACCCACTTCACCATTTTCCATATGACACACCCCTTTATGGGAGTCTCAAATGAGACTGTGCCTTCTGGGAAGTGTAGTGCGAAAAGCACACAATCAAGTTCTGTATGGACCCTACAGGTGGGCCCATCCTCGATCCCATATACGGCTGCTGTTCCACTTTCATGGCCCCCAAAACTTACGGGGTGGTGCATACTCCGCCGCTGGACGGCCGCGTGTTAAATTACTGCTCCAAAGGTTGTCCACCTATGAGTAGCACTCGAGCAGCAGCTTGATTTATGTGTAGGTATGGACGGGGAACCGCCCGTAGGAACCGCTCCGTAGTGGATTAGCCTGACGCGTTTGAGCTCCATCTGCTTCTCTTCAGAGGCTTTAACGGAAACGGTGTGCATAACCGCTAACCCACTTCACCATTTTCCATATGACACACCCCCTTATGGGAGGCTCAAATGAGACTGTGCCTTCTGGGAAGTATAGTGCGAAAAGCACACAATCAAGTCCTGTATGGACCCTACAGGTGGGCCCGTCCTCGATCCCATATACGGCTGCTGTTCCACTTTCATGGCCCCCAAAACTTACGGGGTGGTGCATACTCCGCGGCTGGACGGCCGCGTGTTAAATTACTGCTCCAAAGGTTGTCCACCTATGAGTAGCACTTGAGCAGCAGCTTGATTTATGTGTAGGTATGGACGGGGAACCGCCCGTAGGAACCGCTCCGAAGTGGATTAGCCTGTTGCGTTTGAAGCTCCATCTGCTTCTCTTCAGAGGCTTTAACGAAAAGGTGTGCATAACCGCTAACCCACTTCACCATTTTCCATATGACACACCCCTTATGGGAGGCTCAAATGAGACTGTGCCTTCTGGGAAGTGTAGTGCGAAGCACACAATCAAGTCCTGTATGGACCCTACAGGTGGGCCCGTCCTCGATCCCATATACGGCTGCTGTTCCACTTTCATTCCCCCAAAACTTACGGGGTGGTGCATACTCCGCGGCTGGACGGCCGTGTGTTAAATCACTGCTCCAAGGTTGTCCACCTATGAGTAGCACTCGAGCAGCAGCTTGATTTATGTGTAGGTATGGACGGGGAACCGCCCGTAGGAACCGCTCCGTAGTGGATTAGCCTGACGCGTTTGAGCTCCATCTGCTTCTCTTCAGAGGCTTTAACGGAACGGTGTGCATAACCGCTAACCCACTTCACCATTTTCCATACAACACACCCCTTATGGGAGGCTCAAATGAGTCTGTGCCTTCTGGGAAGTGTAGTGCGAAAAGCACACAATCAAGTTCTGTATGGACCCTACAGGTGGGCCCATCCTCGATCCCATATACGGCTGCTGTTCCACTTTCATGGCCCCCAAAACTTACGGGGTGGTGCATACTCCGCGGCTGGACGGCCGCGTGTTAAATTACTGCTCCAAAGGTTGTCCACCCATGAGTAGCACTCGAGCAGCAGCTTGATTTATGTGTAGGTATGGACGGGGAACCGCCTGTAGGAACCGCTCCGTAGTGGATTAGCCTGACGCGTTTCGAAACTCCATCTGCTTCTCTTCAGAGGCTTTATCGGAAACGGTGTGCATAACCGCTAACCCACTTCACCATTTTCCATATGACACACCCCCTTATGGGAGGCTCAAATGAGACTGTGCCTTCTGGGAAGTGTAGTGCGAAAAGCACACAATCAAGTCCTGTATGGACCCTACAGGTGGGCCCGTCCTCGATCCCATATACGGCTGCTGTTCCACTTTCATGGCCCCCAAAACTTACGAGGTGGTGCATACTCCGCGGCTGGACGGCCGCGTGTTAAATTACTGCTCCAAAGGTTGTCCACCTATGAGTAGCACTCAAGCAGCAGCTTGATTTATGTGTAGATATGGACGGGGAACCGCCCGTAGGAACCGCTCCGTAGTGGATTAGCCTGACGCGTTTCGAAGCTCCATCTGCTTCTCTTCAGAGGCTTTAACGGAAACGGTGTACATAACCGCTAACCCACTTCACCATTTTCCGTATGACACACCACCTTATGGGAGGCTCAAATGAGACTGTGCCTTCTGGGAAGAGTAGTGCGAAAAGCACACAATCAAGTCCTGTATGGTTTAACACGCGGCCGTCCAGCCGCGGAGTATGCACCACCCCGTAAGTTGTGGGGGCCATGAAAGTGGAACAGCAGCCGTATATGGGATCGAGGACGGGCCCACCTGTAGGGTCCATACAGGACTTGATTGTGTGCTTTTCGCACTACACTTCCCAGAAGGCACAGTCTCATTTGAGCCTCCCATAAGGGGTGTGTCATATGGAAAATGGTGAAGTGGGTTAGCGGTTATGCACACCGTTTCCGTTAAAGCCTCTGAAGAGAAGCAGATGGAGCTTCAAACGCATCAGGCTAATCCACTACGGAGCGGTTCCTACGGGCGGTTCCCCGTCCATACCTACACATAAATCAAGCTGCTGCTCGAGTGCTACTCATAGGTGGACAACCTTTGGAGCAGTAATTTAACACGCGGCCGTCCAACCGCGGAGTATGCACCACCCCGTAAGTTTTGGGGGCCATGAAAGTGGAACAGCAGCCGTATATGGGATCGAGGACGGGCCCACCTGTAGGGTCCATACAGGACTTGATTGTGTGCTTTTCGCACTACACTTCCCAGAAGGCACAGTCTCATTTGAGCCTCCCATAAGGGGGTGTGTCATATGCAAAATGGTGAAGTGGGTTAGCGGTTATGCACACTGTTTCTGTTAAAGCCTCTGAAGAAAAGCAGATGGAGCTTCGAAACGCGTCAGGCTAATCCACTACGGAGCGGTTCCTACGGGCGGTTCCCCGTCCATACCTACACATAAATCAAGCTGCTGCTCGAGTGCTACTCATAGGTGGACAACCTTTGGAGCAGTAATTTAACACGCGGCCGTCCAGCCGCGGAGTATGCACCACCCGTACGTTTTGGGGGCCATGAAAGTGGAACAGCAGCCGTATATGGGATCAAGGACGGGCCCACCTGTAGGGTCCATACAGGACTTGATTGTGTGCTTTTCGCACTACACTTCCCAGAAGGCACAATCTCATTTGAGCCTCCCATAAGGGGGTGTGTCATATGGAAAATGGTGAAGTGGGTTAGCGGTTATGCACACCGTTTCCGTTAAAGCTTCTGAAGAGAAGCAGATGGAGCTTCGAAATACATCAGGCTAATCCACTACGGAGCGGTTCCTACGGGCGGTTCCCCGTCCATACCTACACATAAATCAAGCTGCTGCTCGAGTGCTACTCATAGGTGGACAACCTTTGGAGCAGTAATTTAACACGCGTCCGTCCAGCCGCGGAGTATGCACCACCCCGTAAGTTTTGGGGGCCATGAAAGTGGAACAGCAGCCGTATATGGGATCGAGGACGGGCCCACCTGTAGGGTCCATACAGGGCTTGATTGTGTGCTTTTCGCACTACACTTCCCAGAAGGCACAGTCTCATTTGAGCCTCCCATAAGGGGGTGTGTCATATGGAAAATGGTGAAGTGGGTTAGCGGTTATGCACACCGTTTCCGTTAAAGCCTCTGAAGAGAAGCAGATGGAGCTTCGAAACGCGTCAGGCTAATCCACTACGGAGCGGTTCCTACGTGCAGTTCCCCGTCCATACCTACACATAAATCAAGCTGCTGCTCGAGTGCTACTCATAGGTGGACAACCTTTGGAGCAGTAATTTAACACGCGGCCGTCCAGCCGCGGAGTATGCACCACCCCGTAAGTTTTGTGGGCCATGAAAGTGGAACAGCAGCAGTATATGGGATCGAGGACGGGCCCACCTGTAGGGTCCATACAGGACTTGATTGTGTGCTTTTCGCACTACACTTCCCAGAAGGCACAGTATCATTTGAGCCTCCCTTAAGGGGGTGTGTCATATGGAAAATGGTGACGTGGGTTAGCGGTTATGCACACCGTTTCCGTTAAAGCCTCTGAAGAGAAGCAGATGGAGCTTCGAAATGCGTCAGGCTAATCCACTACGGAGCGGTTCCTACGGGCGGTTCCCCGTCCATACCTACACATAAATCAAGCTGCTGCTCGAGTGCTACTCATAGGTGGACAACCTTTGGAGCAGTAATATATATATACACGCATATACATGATACACACACAGATCTAGGCTAGGTACATTTAGGCAAATTACTTATGGCGCGCATTTTAGGAATATACAAGTGCTACTGTTTTTATCTGAACTGCTTATGTTCATCTTATTAGCACTATGGTAGAAATGTATCTACTATTTAGTATATTGGTACTTGCAATCTCTTTCGTATGCTTCTGTCTCCTGATTTTTGCAGCAAATATGTTTTACACAAGACTGACGCTGGACCAATAAATACTTATTGAAACGTACTAATCGCCATCCTGTTTATTTTCTGAGACTAAGTGAGCTCGAGTGACTGAGTGAAAAGTACTGTACTGTTTTCCACGATCCCTGAGGAATCAGGGTTGTCATGTTCAGTGGTTGCCAGAAACTACCTACACCACTGTAAGATACAGGGGGGTGGTAGTGGCACTGTAGAGCTAGCTGGTTTAACGGCTGACATATCCTTGGGGGGAGCCCGGAAGCGGTTTGGACACCATGCCCTCAGTTTAGGTCATCCAAAATGCCCAGGTCCTAGTGATTCCTTGGAACTACACAACAATATCGTTTCGAATTCACCATTCCCCTGTGGGGTTCTACCTTGTTGGATTGGGTATTGGGCCTTATTCTGTATAGATATAGGAGGAGAAGGCATTTTGCTTTTTTGGGGGCCACCTCTTGGACAAGTAAAGTCTGTCTGTGCCTACTGCCTGCAGAATCAACTAACAGACATAACATGACCTGGCTGATGTTTGGGAGCTCATTGTGGTCATGTGCTGATACCATGTGTTGTGCAAAAGGGCGCTGTGTAGTGCATGTGGGATGCTAGTGTTTGGCTTAGTGTAATTTTAGGTGACATGGGAGAGATCCCTACACAAGTGCTGTGATCATTTTTTAATAGACTCCTTTTGACTAGGAAGTTCCGCGACATTGAATAAGTGTGGTATCACCCACAGTAAACAGAGGGTACATAACAATACAATCATACGTAACTTCTCATTTGATATTGCAGATCTCAGTATGGGTATCCAAGGAGGCATCTATGGTACTCTAGTGAGTGTGGTTTCCCTTATCAGTTCAAACAAGAAGTGTGCGGTGTTAGTTCAAAGTCTTGACTTGTACACTTCTTGTCCGTGCTGGGGTGCTTTATATGGCAGCTGGGTGGTGGTGCACTTGAAGATTCTATAGTTAACCTGTTTGGATAAGAACTCATTTGTTAGATCAGAAACATTACATATGTGCCATAACCAATGGTTATAGGGGTTCCTGGATATTTGTTTTATTATGGGTGTTCTCCACACTCCTCTAGTCACGGGGTAATGAGGCCCCCTCCTCCATACCTAACTGGATGCTTAGATTAGTGTAAAATATATTTGTGGGGTGGTCTCATGAGCATAGTGATGGATCGCATCACACCTTAGCAAGGGCTCCATGGGCGCAGCTAGCTTCCCAAGAGCGTTTCTTGCCTGGTGTGCTGGCGTTGTCGGTGTGAGTTGCTTCTTTCAGCCTACATGTGCGTGGTAATATGCAATGTGTGGGCATGTCAATATTGAGTGCTGGTTGTAGCCACAATGGGCCCTGAGATCATGTGTGCATATATCTCCAGGTTCCCAGCATGTGGCGTGCAAGTTGACCCTCTCATATAGCACCAGGTATCTAGACCCTCCCTTTGTCTGGAAACTTCTTTGTTTTGGAACTGAAAAGGGGGCCTCCAATGGGCAGATGCCTCTAACTTTTTGGAGGCACTGTTGGGACTACATGCCATAATGGAAACATTGGTCCCAGGCCGGATGAACGAGAATAGGGACTTATCTGCTTGGTGATTGAAACCTGCCCCTATCGACTTTTTAGACACAGGACTGCTTTCTAAATACTTTCTTTGGGTGCCGCCCTGCCCCTTCATCAGACTGTCCTCCCCCTGGGGTGTGACAAGCCAACCCCGTCCTGGGGGACCAGCAGCAGAGTGCCTTAGATATCCTTGCTATTCCACACTCCCATGGTGTTTAGTGAGGATGCCAGGTCAACATAGCTCTCAGTCGCTCTGAATCCCTGGACGCAAGTAAAAGTTTGAATTATCATCGTTGTCTCATCTGTCCTTCTTTTGGTTTGGTACAGGTTTAAGAGACGAGGGTGAGTGGGTGCTAATTAGTCTTACTTGTGTTGGGGGTTTATCTTACTGTACATTTTGGCTCTCTGATTGTGTGGAGGTGCTACCTCCCCAGTCAGTTACCCCTCCCTGCCAGGGTTGTGGCCCCGGTCCCTGTTGAGCAGAGTTTCCTATCTGCAGTGGCTGCTGCCACGTGTTTGTCCAACTTCCTGATCCCTGCTGCGATGGTGAGGTAGATTGCGGGCCTCCCAGCGGCTGAGTGTAGGGTGCGTTCTGATTTCCCTGTGCTTGGTTTGTTGGATGGACATTCGTGGAGTTTTGTGGTGGCTGTCCCTGGCCCCTCGATCTCTGCTCATCGTATGCCTTTGACTGGCATATGAATACTAGTTTGCCCATCCTGTGGCAATAGAAGCACTCCCTAGTATGAGGCTGCTGCCAACCTTCATGGCCTCTACCGCCATAGCGTATGTTGAAAGCCTCTGGGTTTTGCGGTGGAGCTCCCCTCGAAACTGCTTCCCCTTCGAGGGCAATATTTTTCAGTTTCAGTTGGACCAATTTAGCAGTGTCTCTCTGGGCTTGCTTCTGTTTTTCTCTGTCCTTTTCCTGCTTCTGTTTGTGGTAACATAATATATGAGTTTGTGTCTCCCACCAGGGTTTGGTGTCTAACCCAACCATGCTGTTGAGCCCACTATGTATCTTGGTGGGTAACCCTGTTGAAGAATATTGCAGAAAAATACAACTTGTGGGCCCATATCGGTTATCGGCTGTCCTGTCTCTTGTCCCCATCATTCACTCATCCTAATCAATAAAACGGTTATGCTCTATCCTGGCTTCATAGTCTCTGCCATTAATCCTCCTACATCAGACTGCCCTCCTCCTGGGGTGTGACAAGCCAGCCCAGTCGTAGGGAACCAGCAGCAGAGTGCCTTAGATAACCTTGCTATTCCACACTCCCATGGTGTTTAGTGAGGATGCCAGGTCAACACAGCTCTCAGTCGCTCTGAATCCCTGGCCGCAAGTAAAAGTTTGAATTACCATTGTTGTCTCATCTGTTCTTCTTTTGGTTTGGTACAGGTTTAAGAGACGAGGGTGAGTGGGTGCTAATTAGTCTTACTTGTGTTGGGGGTTTATCTTATGGTACATTTTGGCTCTCTGATTGTGTGGAGGCGCTACCTCCCCAGGCAGTTACCCCTCCCTGCCAGGTTTGTGGCCCCAGTCCCTGTTGGGCTGAGTTCCCTATCTGCAGTGGCTGCTGCCATGTGTTTGTCCAACTACCTGATCCCTGCTGCGGTGGTGCAGTAGATTGCGGGCCTCCCTGCGGCTGAGTGTAGGGTGCGTTCTGATTCCCCTGTGCTTGGTTTGGTAGATGGACATTTGTGGAGTTTTGTGGTGGCTATCCCTGGCCCCTCGATCTCTGCTCATGGTATGCCTTTGACTGGCATATGACTACCAGGTGGCGCATCCTGTGGCAATAGAAGCACTCCCTAGTTTCTGGCTGCTGCCAACCTTCATGGCATCTACCGCCATAGCGTATGTTGAAAGCCTCTGGGTTTTGTGGTGGAACGGTCCTCGAAACTGCGTCCCCTTTGAGAGCAATCTTTTTCAGTTTCTGTTGGACCAATGTAGCAGTGTCTCTCTGGGCTTGCTTCTGTTTTTCTCTGTCCTTTTCCTGCCTCTGTTTGTGGTAATGTAATATATGAGTTTGTGTCTCCCACCAGGGTTTGGTGCCTAACCCAACCATGCTGTTGAGCCCACTATGTATCTTGGTGGGTAACCCTTTTGAAGAATATTGCAAAAAAATACAACTTGTGGGCCCATATCGGTTCATGGCTGTCCTGTTTCTTGTCCCCATCATTCACTCATCCTAATCAATTAAACGGTTATGCTCTATCCTGGCTTCATAGTCTCTGCCATTAATCCTCCTACATCAGGGTGGTCAGGGAACATATCTCTAATGGCCATCCCCATCAGTGCCTGCATAAAATAAATTTGACCCGTCATGCTCGGTATCTGTTGCTAGGTTGTTTCCTGTAGTATTCTTTTCGAAGCATGAAATCCATTTCCCTGCTTCATCCAGCAATGACGGTAACTTCGCCCTTTGCCCCTCTTTATCCATCTGTTCCCATGGCACATATATGATTCCTGCTGTGCTCCTCTGTAGTAGCTGGTGCATTTTTATTTCAGGTGATTCCATGGGTTTCTCCCTAACATGGCGTTGCCATCTTTTTAGGCATTCCTGCATGTAGGGGAAGTTCCACTTAAGATCTCCAATTCCATGTCAGATGCATTCCTCCACTATAGCCATGTCCTCTGGCTCGAATTTTCCTTCCTTTGGCCTTTGTCTATCATTTTGGTCGCTTTCTTCAGTCCAGTGGGCTAGTACGTGGCAGAACAGGCGCGCAAAGATCTCACCTTCCTCTCTAGCTACTATATCCCTCGGGGTTAACTTGTCTTTGTCGTGCGTCCAGGTGGAGTGGTTCACATCCTCGCTGCTGCTCCCCTGGTGCGCACACAAAGGCGCCATCTTATTCTTTCTGCTCTCATTTGGGTAAATACTAGGCTGCCTTGGTCTTTAATTTCCTGGTCAGCCTCCCCCCTTTTTTGACCAATTGGTGAGGCTGTGATCCCTGCTAAACGCCTCTCATCTATTTCTGCTTCCAATTCTTCCCAGAGCGGTCTCCTATTCCTAGCCCTGCTTCCCTCATATGAAGAGCGCACCGCCCTGTGTTCTTGCTGCACTTCCAGGGTGCGTGTTCTTTCTCTCTCTAACCTTAGCTAATGCCTTTCTTCCTCGCCCCATCTAGTTTGTTTCCTTCTCTCTGAACTACACGCAGTTCTTTTTGGCCGGACATCACCTCCACACTCGCTCTATGTGGTCTCCTCGGCTTCCTGGGCATATGCTGTAGCCCCATCCTTGTCATTAGCTCCCAGGGGAGTGTAATTCCCATCCTCATTCTACTCACTGAATCACTGTCTAGAGCCACAACAAGTCTCCCTGTCACTTGTGTACGTTTGCCTGAACCAGTGGGGGTGCATGCTTGGTTTGAGGTCGAGGTCCTATGTGTTGGGCATGGTGGACGGAGGGTGTCGAGCTTTTGAGGACCTTCCCAAAATGCTTGGGCTTCACTGGAAGCATCTGGGCTTGCTGGCTTTTTGGTTCCTCATGCTTGGGCTTAACTGTCAGTCTTCAGTGGGGTGGCCCATCGGCTCCGATTATTGGTGGATTGGAATATCCTCATGCCAGGAAAATGTGTGTATCTTGGTATGTGCATGCTATTCTTACAAAACGTATTAGCTGTGGGGGCAACCGGGTTTCCATGTGTTTTAAAGGGGAATCCATGATGACTCAAGTGGTTTTTGTGGACAAAATACGACTCTTATCTATTGGGAGTGTTTCGTTTGCTCTAATCATGGGGACTAATGTACGTGATGCATTCTTACAATTTTACATACTATGAGCTCAGAACTATTCACAGATGCATCAAACAATTCAACTTGAACAATTCAACAAAATACAGACAACAATGCATTTGAAGAGTTGTACATTACACCAACTTAACAAAAGTTGACAGTAAAAGATTATTGCTTTGTCAAAAGATTTCTTTGCCACCTCCTAGCGAATCCTATTCTGTAGACAGGGGAAGTTCTGCGACGTTCACGGTACTAAGTGAGCCTGATAGTGTGCCAATATCTGCTCTGGGGCAAAGGTAATAGTAATAGATGCAAAAATAACCACAGGCACCCCTTGGCCACACCAAGTTACACCTAGTTTTCCAAGTCCAAATCTTTTTCCCTACCGTATGAATCACACCCTGTATCACACCCAGGGGCCGAGAATACCATCTGTGTCACACCCAGCAGTCCAAGTGGACCATCTGTGTCAAGCCTGGTGGACAAAGCATATCATCTGTGTTACGCTCAGCGATCCAAGCGATTGACACTTCTTACTCCTTTTAGATACCACTGGTGTTAAGAAACTAGTGCCACTGACAAAGCCTTTTAGACAAAAAAATGAGATTGAGGTGCCAACTTTGCGCAATCAGACACAAAAACAGGGTCCAGGGAGTTATCAAGGGCTATACATTAAATGGTCACCTTTTCTAGCATGCTGACTATCAAGAAAAGGGTACTTCCGCAAGATCGCCTTCGACTCAGCTAGGACATATAAAATAGGCAATATGCCAGATTCTGTCAGTGGCAGGACACTCAGGTTATCTTTTTGCGCTTCTCCCTAGTTTACCATAGGCAAAAAGCTTTTAAATTAGGTCCTGATGCAGTCTCCTAATCTCTGTGACAGCTGCTTCAGGACGGACCTCCGCCCCACAGATTCATCAGAACTTCTAATTAATTGCAGTGTCTGCTTACCTTCTTTGATGCTCAAATGTGGCTCCATCTGAGTGGGGTCTCCTTCCTTTGGCTGCAGTCGGTTCAAGGTACCAATCAGCATCTGACTGGCTCACCAAAACAAGAGGTATTTGGCTAAACAGGAACAGTTTATTTAACTAAATGTGACATCCAGGAGAACAGTTACAGGTTCAGAGTCTGAGAACTGTCTCAATTCACAATCAATATGCGACTTTCCTATATACACTTCATCGTAGTTAATAAACATTTCTGGTAATCCTTGTACGGTGAGGAATGCACATTGCTGCTTTTGGAGTCATAAATTAATTGTCTAATGGATAATACAGGTGGGCCTCGACCTTGCGTGAACACAATGCGGCCAGTGGGTGATGTATCCAAATGTCTCACATGAGGGGCACGTGATCACAGTGTGTGCTGTGTTCTGATTGGCTATATGTTCGTAACTCATATAGCATCTGACTTTATGGTGTTTTAGGAGCTCACAAATGCACCCCAGCCATGTGTGCTTTATAGGGACCAATCTCCCTTGACCATTGACCACTATCTGTGGGATTGATCTAAGGTTTCCTATCCGGGCATTTGTCTGCTGGCTACGTGCCACCCCACCTGTGACCTATCAATCAATAACCTCGGGCCTAGGTCTCAGCACATGTCAGGGTTGATGTGGGGTTCATAAAGGATGAATTTGGTAATAGAGACGCAATTGTGTTCATATAAATGAATGTATAATTTTTCATATCAGCATCGACTTTTTCCATATTAACATTGCTTAATGGGGAGTGGCCCATGCAACTGACCGCATCAATAAACTGGGGGGAGGCATCGCCATCGTATACAAAAGCACCCCCTCTTACCACCCACGCAGACTACCACTCAACCACCATGGAGCACCTCCACTTCCAGGACCAGACCAACCTGAACACCACCCTCCGTGGCACCCTCAGTTACAGACCCCCGGACCCTGCCCACCCTTCAGCGATTCCATCATCGACTTCATTGCACCTCACGCTCTCACCTCCACAGACCACATCCTCTGCGGCACCCTCAACTTTCACCTGGACAACTGCAACCCCCTGGACAACCCCTGCTGGAGAACCTTGCCACAGTTGGACTCAAACAACTGGTTACCTTCCCAACCCACTCAGCAGGAAGTGGCAAACTCATTTGGAGAATATCCTTACTTTTCTTCCATACACCAGACTGAAATAGTTTAACATGTGTACTATTACACAACATATATAATAACCTGCCTACAACAGCAGCACAAATACTTATTACCATAATATATTTTAATTATTTTATCTGGGGTGTATTACAGTTTATTAAAAATGAAAAATAAGGTGTGCATTCTGTTTCAGGGCTCAGATGTTTCAAAATAAATTAGATAATATTTTATTCCATAAATCAATGGACCGGGAAACATGTAAATCTGATTCCCAGTTATATTCTATTCCCGATTTGGAATGACCAGACGTATTTTATTGCAATTCTTTGTAGATTAATGCAGCTAATGGGATGGAATCATTTAATCAAGAGTAAGAAATATTATTACACATGCATTCACTAACATATAAAAGAAAAACTGGTTCCAGTATATGCGTCGAAATATTTTATTTATGTTGAAAACAATCATGTAAATCATAAGACAATTGAAGGTCTCGAAAAGGAATTATAGTGTTATTGTACTATAAAGACCATGAAAAGCATCCACTCCGGAGCACATTTGGACCCCTGCCAGCACCGCATCTTCCACAGAGCCACCTCCGCCATCGCACCCGAGCTATGCCAATCTATTAACTGCTCCCTTGAGACCGCCACCTTCCCCGATGACTGGAAACACGCTGAGATCAACCCCCTCCTGGAGAAACCCTCCACGGACCTGACGGACCTTAAGAACTTCAGGCCCATCTCTCTGCTCTCCTTCCCAGCCAAAGTCATCGAAATAGCCATCAACGCCCAGCTCACCAACTTAATCAATACCAACCACATCCTTGACATCTCCCCATCCGAATTCTGAAGCAATCCTAGCACGAGACCGAACTCCTCGCTGTCACCGACAACATCTGCTTCCTCCTCGACCAGGGTGAATCCGTGGACCTCCTCCTACTGGACCTCTTGGCTGAATTCGACACCGTCTCCCACTGTGCCCTAGCCACAAGACCCCACGACACTGGTATCCGAGACAAGGCCCTCAACTCGATCTGCTCCTTCCTCACTGGCAGAACACAATGGGTTAAACTCCCACCGCACCTCTCGAAACAGAGATCAGCTGTGGAGTACCCCAGGGCTCCACCCTCAGCCCCACCCTCTTCAACATCTACATGGCCCCTCTCGCAGCCATCGTCAGGATCCATGGGCTCTACATCCTCTCCTACTCCAACACCAACCTCACCATCTCCCTCACCAAGGAATCCACTGTCGCCAGGAACAACTTCCACAAAGGAATGAAAGCCATCACCACCTGGATGATGGACAGCTGCCTGAAGCTCAACTTGGACAAGACAGAAGTCCTCATCATGGGAGCCTCCCCCTCTGCTTGGAATGACTCCTGATGGCCCTCTGTACTAGGAAGGTTCCCTACCCCCACGAACCACGCACAAAACCTCAGCATCGTATTGGACTCCTCGCTCACAATAGACCACCAGTTAAACACTGTCCCCTCGGCCTGATTCAACACACTCCACCTGCCCACTGAATCCAGGAAGACAGTCACCCAAGCCCTCACCAGCAGGAGACTCCACTACGGCAATGCACTCTACGCCAGCTTCACCCAGAAACTCCTCCAAAGACTCCAGAATTCCAGAACGCCGCAGCAAGACTAATCCTCAACATCCCCCGTCACAGCCACATCACTCAACACCTCCGTGACCTCCAATGGCTCCCAGTCCACAGAAGAATAACCTTCAAACTCCTCACCCATGCATATCTGGACAACTCCAGGTATGCATGGAGGTATCCCCCTCCACTTGGAATGACTCCTGGTGGCCCTCTGTACAAGGAAGGTTCCCTACCCCCACGAACCACACACGAAACCTCAGCATCGTACTGGACTCCTCGCTCACAATAGACCACCAGATAAACACGGTCCCCTCGGCCTGATTCAACACACTCCGCCTGCCCACTGAATCCATGAAGACAGTCACCCAAGCCCTCATCAGCAGCAGACTTGACCACGTCAATGCACTCTACGCCAGCTTCTCCGAGAAACTCCTCCAAAGACTCCAAAATGTCCAGAACGCTGCAGCAAGACTAATCCTCTACATCCCCCTTCACAGCCACATCACTCAACACCTCCGTGGCCCCCACTGGCTCCCAGTCCACAGAAGAATAACCTTCAAACTCCTCACCCACGCATACAAGGCCCTTCACAATGCCAGACTCATATACCTGAATCACCACCTCACATTCCACGAACAGCAAAGACATCTCCGCTTCGCCCAGCTTTCCCTGACTACCATGCCACAAATCCGCAAGACCAGAACTGGAGGAATGTCCTTCTCCTACCTCACCTTCAAGACATTGAAAACCCTCACCATCCACCTCAGGAAATCACCATCGCTCATGCAATTCAGGAAGGACCTCAAGACCTAGCTCTTTGGATGAATTCAGCACTTAGGGGCCCATTACGATGGCGGGCGGACAAAGTCCGCCTGCCACCATAACGGAATGTGGGACCGTCCGCAAGGGGTGCGGCGGTCCCGCACCTGACATTAGGATGCCACCGCCACCGTGGCGGTGGCAAACCCTATTCCCAGCATTGTGGCGGGTGGTGCTCACAGCACCGCCCGCCACAATGCTGGGAATGCACGTCGTGCATTTGCATGCACAACGTGACAGGCACCGTGCGGTGCTTGCCACCTTGTGCATGCAAATGCAGGGGGGTACCATAGGTACCCCCCATGTGCACCCCCCACACCCCAACTTCCTGGGGGCCCGCTAAGGGCCCCCGAAGGCAAAGACCACATGCCTTTCCATGGCGGCAACGCCGCCATGGAAAGGCTGATCACCGCAGGCATTGTAATATGGATGGTGGTGTCTTGCAGACACCGCCACCATATTAACCTTGTTTTCCGCCGGTCAACGAGTCGACCGGCGGAAAAGCGGCGGACGGTCTTTCCGTCCGCCGCGGACCCCCCAGCCATCATAATATGGCGGGGGGTCTTTGCTGTGTGGATGGCAGGGGCGATCCGCCCTCTATCATAATGACCCCCTAAGTCTGATCCACTGTGCCCACCCCCCCTACACAGCGCTTTGAGACCCTCATGGGTGAGTACCCGCGCTTAACGAACTCTGATTGATTGATTGTTAAAAAATTGTAAGATCCAGGAAATGGCTTTATTGAGCCATTCTTTACAGTAACGCGAATGTCTATTCAATTGTGTCAGTTTTATTATACCTGATAAAAGATCAATGGAAGACAATGCTTCTTCAAATTTTGTGTAAATGAACATTTACGTAAAATTTGATATGAAGTATTTAAGATTTTGTCATTTAGAGATAAATAATATTTCGTTAACGTTAAATGAAGAGAGGAGCGATTTACCAATATTAAACCAATGAGGGCAAGTGTTTAATACATTTGAATGAAGTATAGTACAAGCTTGTCTAATGCAGAAGGAATTGCGTTACTGCAGAAAATCAGGAAACCGAACACTACCTTCTAATTATTGTTTCTTTATTTTGACAAGGCAAGCCTGGGCCTTTTTTTGTTTCATTTGAATGTAGATAAAATAGAATCAATGTTCTTGAAAATAATTTTAGGTTTTGTAAATGGCAACATAGATAGTCTGTATAGAACATTTGGGACCATCATTATCCGAATTGTAACCAGTCTACCCCACCAGATATCTATAATGGAGGAGATTTAAAAATGTGATAGCCGGAGCATGATCAGAGAAGAAAGTAGAAGCTAAATAAATACACTGTAAGCACTTTACTAGTAAAAATATATTCCAGCCTGGTCTGTGAGCCAATGGAGGGGAGAAAAGGAAGAACATTCTTAGCATCTGGATTACAGCTTCTCAAAGACCTCATTGAGATCACTACGAAATATATGTTGAATGGGGCCATAAATGCTGAGAAATATAATGGAGATTTTAATACTCAAAAAATAAAAAGTATCCATCTTCCTTCCAAGTCCTGCTTCCATGTCAATGCTTCCACATTAATAGCTAGCCCACATTTATGGCTAACTGAAGGTTAATGAAAAACATTGTCAACCCAATACTTCTAAAGTTTCATGGATGCAGCATCATCACAATGCATTTCTTGTAACAAAGCAATTAAAACATTCTGTTTTGCAACATGAGTGAGCACTCTCTGACACTGAACTTGATTCCCCAAACCTTTTATTCCCATAAATGATATTAAATATTATGTAATAAAGTAAACAGTCTAAATATTGAGTTTCTTATGTCGACTTGCACTAATATCGAGTGCAGAATATCGTGATACAAAAATATCGACTGTCAGAATATTGTGGTCAAGAATATCGAGTCTATGGTAAGTAATATCGTTTTTAACAATATCGAAGTCATTAATATCGTTTTAAAAATATCGGTCATTAATATCGTTTGCAAAAATGTATGTGTTCTATTTTTTTGTCTTGCATTTGTTTTTTTATATTTGTGTTAAATTTTTAGAAGTTATTAATATTATTTAAATTAAATTTTGCGTTTTAGTTCCGTAGTGGGTTGTGGGTTTATAGGGGAATAGGGTGGGAAGGAATGTAATTATAATTAATTTATTAATAATTTTTAGAAGTTATTAATTTTATTTTAATTACATTTCACGTTTTAGTTCCGTAGCGTGTTGTGGGTTTATAGGGGAATAGGGTGGGAAGTTATTTAATTATAATCAATTTATTATTATTTTTTATTAATTAATAGTTATGTATTTAATATTTTATATTTTATATTGTTAATTGTGGGGATTAATTTATTATTAATTATTATTTATTAATTGGTTGTTAATTATTAATAATTAATTGGTAATTATGTTAATTGTGTCATTTTTTTAGGATCGGGTTGTGGGTTGATAGGGGAGTAGGGTGGGAAGTAATTTAATTATAATTAATTAATTCTTTTTTTATTAATTTATATTTATGTATTTAATATTGTATATTGTTAATTGTGGGGGTTAATTTATTATTAATTATTTATTAATTTGTTGTTAATTATTATTAATTAATTGGCAATTATGTTAATTTTGTCATTTTTTTAGGAGTGCGTTGTGGGTTGATAGGGGAGTTGGGTGGGAAGTAATTTAATTTTAATACATTTTTTAATATTTATAATATAATATTTATTTAATGTTATTTTATAGTGTTAATTGTGTGAATTAATTTATTATTAATTGTTTTTATTTTGCTTGTTAGTTGTTATTAAATAATTAATTAATTGTTAATAAATTATGTTAATTGTGTCATGTTTTACGACATCGGTGGTGTCATTTATAGGGGCATATGGTGGGAGGTAAAATATTTATAATTTATTAATTATTTGTTAATTAATGCTAATTAAGTAATTAAATATTAAATATGTTAATTGTGGAATAATTTTGATGTGTGAGTTGTGGCGTTTATAGTTGTAAATGTTGGGAAGATTTTTTTAAAATTAATTAATGATTTGTTGTTAATTGTTATTAATTTATTAATGTAAAATTAGTTATGGAAATTGTGTAAATATTTTTAGGTGTGTGTTTTTGTGCTTATTGGGGTAGAGGGTTGAAAGTAATATACTTTAAATAAATTAATCATTAGTTGTTCAGTAATATTCATTTATTAATTGATAAATATTGTTAGTAATTGTTTTGTTTTTATTTTGTTTGGGGATTTAGGTTCAATAGCTGTAATGTTTTGTTTTATCCCCTCTGCTATCCAACATTTTCCCTACTGTTGCACTCATTGGAGTGGGAATAGTAATTTATTCCACTCCGCTATCCATCACTTTCCCTACTGTTGCACTCCCTGGAGTGGGAATAGTAATTTTTACCCCTACGCTATCCAACACTTTCTCTAACGTTGTATTAGTTGGAGTGGGATTAGTAATTTTTACCACTCCGCTATCCAACACTTTCCCTACTGTTGCACTCCCTGGAGTGGGAATAGTAATTTTATCCACTACGCTATCCAACACTTTCCCTACTGTTGCACTCATTGGAGTGGGAATAGTAAATTATTCCCCTCCGCTATCTAACACTTTCCCTACTGTTGCAATCCCTGGAGTGGGAATAGTAATTTTTACCCCTACGCTATCCAACACTTTCCCTACTGTTGCACTTACTGGAGTGGGAATAGTCATTTCTACCCCTCCGCTACCCAACACTTTCCCTACTGTTTCACTTGCTGGAGTGGGAATAGTAATTTTTACCCTTACGCTATCCAACACTTTCCCTACTGTTGCACTCACTGGAGTGGGAATAGTCATTTCTACCCCTCCGCTACCCAACACTTTCCCTACTGTTTCACTTGCTGGAGTGGGAATAGTAATTTTTACCCCTCCGCTATCCAACACTTTCCCTACTGTTGCACTTGCTGGAGTGGGAATAGTAATTTTTTCCCCTTCGCTATCCAACACTTTCCCTACTGTTGCACTCATTTGAGTGAAAATAGTAAATTATTCCCTCCCCTATCCAACACATTCCCTACTGTTGCACAAGTTGGAGTGGGAGTAGTAATTTTACCCCTACGCTATCCAACACTTTCCCTACTGTTGAATTTGCTGGAGTGGGAATAGTAATTTTTTCTCCTTCGCTATCCAACACTTTCCCTACTGTTGCACTCATTGGAGTGGGAATAGTAAATTATTCCCCTCTACTATCCAACACTTTCCCTACTGTTGCATTCATTGGAGTGGGAATAATAAATTATTCCCCTCAGCTATCCAACACTTTCCCTACTGTTGCACTCGCTGGAGTGGGAATAGTAATTTTTACCACTACGCTATCCAACACTTTTGCTACTGTTGCACTTGCTGGAGTGGGAATAGTAACTTTTACCCCTCCGCTATCCAACACTTTCCCTACTGGTGCACTTCCTGGAGTGGGAATAGTAATTTTATCCCCTACGCCAGTGGTTCCCAAACTGTGCGCCGCGGCACCCCGGTGCGCCGTAATGAGGTGCCAGGGGCGCCGCTCGCACGATGTGGGAAATTGCAGCCGCAGCGTAGGGGGGAGTTAGTAATGCCACCTTCATCATCCTGCAACATGGTTTGGCCCAAGAGCGACGTGCGTACGTACGCGCTTACGTGCTTTCAGAGGTGTACTCTGCCATTGCTTGAGCAGCTGGGGCCAGTGTGTGTATGTGTGCGAGTCATCTGGGGAGGGTACTGACATGCCTGTGTGAAGGGAGGGGATGTGTGTGTGTGACTGGAGCTACAGGCTGATGGACCTATGTGTGTATGCACGCGAGTGTGAGGACGGAGGTCTTGCTCTTGTGTGTTCGTGTGCATGGCAGCATGAGTGTTAGGAGGGAAAAGGTGGTGATGGGCCGCTCTGAGGATGCCCGGCTTCTGCGCCATATCCGCTGGAGCGCCGAGGGGTAGGAAGCTTCGATAATCACGTTTGTGGCATGAAAATGATCCCGGGTAGAGGAGCGCGGCCGCCTCCTGCAGCACATCTGCCTGCCCTGGGAGTCCGTGTCCGCCCGGCGCCCCGATGGTCCTCCCGGGCGGGGAGCGGATGGCAGCAGCACCGGGAGGAGGCAGCACTCACTTTCTAAAGCAGCCACTGCAGCTCCTGCGCTCCGGCACACGTCAACCAGCATCCAGGCGAGGCATGCACACACGAGCAAAGAGCGTGCGTACACACTTAAGCGCTGAATGGCTGTGCGTGCACACAGAAAAGTGCACACACTTCAGAGAGAGAATCTCGAAAGTGTGCACAAAGGCAGGCACTTCTGAGCAGAGAGCGTCCACCCCGCGAGCAAAGAGCATGCAAACATAGGTAACGTGCACACCCTCGAGATTGCTAACACACAGGATACACACCTTCCAAAGAGATGGCATGTGAAGTGTGCACATACTGCTGTTAGCAGCCTAGACAGGCGAGGCGAATGCATGCACGTGCTCAGTGACCGTGCCTGCACCAAGGTGAGTGCACACCTTCAAAAGAGATGACTTTGAGTGTGCACATAACGAAGTTAGATTTCATGCACTGACAATCTGAGTGCGTGCACACAACATTAGTATGTGCACCAAGTTCAGTAGTACACAGCTTGCAATAAGACGATGTCAAACATTTACACATATCTATCTACAAGACCATGCACACAAGGACAGAGAGCTACCAATAAGCTAGCATTGAATGCGTATATACTCACGCGTACTCCAAGAAGATCTCAAGAGTGCACTGTGAACAATACGAAGAGAACGTACATGTGCACAGGAGCAGCGAATGGGCACACACACAGCAGAGTACATACTCTGGTATGTTCTAAGTCACAATAGCAGTCACTCACTCCTGTCTCTCGCTCACTTTCACACACACAAACACACACTCATCTGCATGCACACAACGTTTGACAGATTATTTTTGCACTTCCATGTAGCTGCCTGCCCTGGTTCACTCCAGCTTCTCTCTTGCTAGCGGTGAATGAGTTCTGAAGCCAGGCACATAGCTTTCTCCCCATAGGCCTGCGCGGCGCAGCGTCAAGAAGCCTTTGCGCAGGTACTGAGACGCATAGTCCTGCACCTACATGCGTCACTCTGGGTCGGTGTTGGTGAAGCCACTCATAAGGAGCCCGCCTTTTTAGTGTAAAAATAATGCTGGTGATGCTAATTACGACAGACCAAACTCAATGTTCCATTTTCTCAGAGCGGGTCTCAGTACCAAAAGCTACTGAAAGCAGCAGCTGGCATAAATAAGGGTTTGGGACCAGGCACTCTGTTGGGGGAAAAAACGATGGATTGGGATGCAGCCAAAGTGATTGCCAGTGGATGAGATTAATAATTCAAGCATTCCAATCATTATAATACCTTCATTGCGTCCCAATTACTTTAAGGAAGACAACAGGAAGTACTCCCGAGGTCGGGCTTACATCCCCCCACCCGCCCACCGGTAAACAAATGGTGGGGAGCCACGGCCAACTGCCGATTAGGTCAAGGGAGCCACAGGTCAAAAAAGTTTGGGAACCACTGCCCTACGCTATCCAACACTTTCCCTACTGTTGCACTCATTGGAGTGGGAATAGTAATTTTTATCCCTACGCTATCCAACACTTTCCCTACTGTTGCACTCGCTGGAGTGGGAATAGTAATTTTTTCCCCTTCGCTATCCAACACTTTCCCTACTGTTGCACTCATTGGAGTGGGAATAGTAAATTATTCCCCTCCGCTATCCAACACTTTCCCTACTGTTGCATTCATTGGAGTGGGAATAGTAAATTATTCCCCTCCGCTATCCAACACTTTCCCTACTAATGCACTCGCTGGAGTGGGAATAGTAATTTTTACCCCTCCGTTATCCAACACTTTCCCTACTGTTGCACTCGCTGGAGTGGTAATAGTAAATTATTCACCCCCGCTATCCAACACTTTCCCTACTGTTGCACAAGCTGGAGTGGGAATAGTAATTTATTCACCTCCGCTATCCAACACATTCTCTATTGTTGTACTCAATGTAGTGTAAAATGTAGTTTTAAAAAATAATAAATATTTTAATATTTTAATTTATAATATATATATATATAGATATATATTTTTTAAATTTATGTTACAGGTGTATGTATATATATATATGTATTTATAATTTTTAATATAATTCTAACAATTTATAATTTATTAAAATAATTTCTTAATTATTGTTAAGTAAATATATATATTACATATTATATATGTATGTTTAATTTATTTTTACATTACATTTATTACTTATAATTGTTAACATTTTCTAGTAATTCTAAATCTTTTTTTAAGTTATATGTATTATTTAATTTATTTTACATTATTTTTTATACATTTAAAAAAAGGATATTTTGTACTTCGATATTTTTAACAACGATATTTTTTTTCTCGATATTTTAGTACTTACCATTATGAAGATAGGATGTCGATATTTTTGACATCGATATTTATGTCCTGATATTTTGGGAACACGATATTTTGTCACTCGGTATTTTGTCAGTGATCCATGTAATAATACACAAAAAATTAAAATTAGCTATCCCTTAGGAGTGAAAGAGATAGAATATGAAAAAGGGAAAGGAAAAAGGAAGAAAAGACGGAGTGATAGGAATTAGAAATGTAAAGCAATTCAGGGGACAAGTTCTCTAACAAATAGTTTGGACACTTTAATTATATGAGCAGAACAAACTATCAAAAATAAGTGAATAGAAAGGAAAAATAACAACACCATAGAGTTAAGATGAAAATGATGTAGATGCATATGAAGTATCCATTTCTTTCACATGAATATTTTTTAACATACTCTTTGAGTTTATGAAGGGTAGAAGATAAAAAATTTCACTCAGAATCTTACCAGAACATGGCATGACATGTATATAAAAATATTGATTAAGTTGTGTAACATCTATGCATTTAGGGGCCTATTCCGATGGCGGTCGGAAAACCTCCCCGACCGCCATGGTAGCAGGAAAAGACCACCCGCATGGACCGCGACATCACCGCCGGTCGAATTACGATGACCAGCGGTCAAAATCCGACCGCGGCAGTCGGATCGCGGGCCTTAACATTGCGGTGGTTGCTGCTGCCCGCAGCACCGCCGCAATGTCCAAAGCAGCATGTCCTGCATTTCCCTGCACTGCATGGCAGGCACTGCACAGTGCCTGCCACCTGGTACAGGGAAATGTAGGGGGGACCATGGGTACCCCCAATGCACCCACACCCCCCTCAAAACATTGGGGGCCCGCAACAGGCCCCCGGTAGACAATCTCCGCATGCCTTTCCATGGCGGTTTGACCGCTGAGGAAAGGCTGGCTACCGCCGGCATCATAATCCTGCCGGCGGAGCCTGCTCTGCACCGCCACCATTATCCCGGTCCTGCTCCGTCCGCCCGGCAGGAGTGCGGATGGCAACCGGCGGAAAAGCGGCGGTCGGAATTTCCCACCGCCGCGGTCACCACCGCCATCCTAATTTGACCGGCGGTTTTCTTGGTTGTGATCGCGGGCGGATGTCCACCGCTGGTCCGGCGGATGCCACTGCTGGCCCGGCGGTGGACATCCGACCGCCATCGTAATAGACCCCTTAGTTTGTTTGCCAGTTGTTGAATATAACAAGATGGGACCATAATGATGGGACTCGAGCAGTATTGAAAATACATACAAGAATCTTTTCAGCAGACCCATTGTAGAAACACTTTTTAAGTGTGAAAAGAGCTGGAAAAAGTTAAACTGTTTGCAATTAATCTCATTACAGAGTTAATGAAATAGAAAAGTCAAATGCAGCCTGCCTACACGCTTTGTAAGCCAGCAAAGATAAAAACAAGTGCTCATCTTCTGAGGATGATAGCCATGCCACCACTTGAAAGAGTTGTAACAGATATTTCTTTATGATCCCAGCCTATTATGTAGAGTATGCCTTATTCATTCATTGCATATATTTGCTTGGTGTCAAATGTTTCCGTTTCATACGTAATGCTCCATAACAGGTATTTCCAGTGAAGCAGCATTTAACCAGCTTGTCATACTAAATATTGAGAATGCAAATATCATGGTACCTCATTGACATTGTAAATCTTTATTTGATTATTAAAAAATAATCATAAAAGAATAAAACAAACAACCATCAATAAAAATTAATTAAAAAAACACAGATATTACATAATAGCATGACATCTAGGTGCCAGATTATTAAGAAAGGTAAAACTATTTAGCTACATATATCTAGTGTAGTAGGATGGCATAAGGGTACAACATTATTAATAACTTTAACTTCATGAATGCATTATAAGTTGAAGGCAGCTTATGTCAAAAAATGCACTGCTTTACAACAAGAGATTGAAAAAACTTTTACTGGGTATGAATTACTTAATAGCAGGACATCTGGGCACAAAATCATTAACAAGTTTAAAAAAAACTGGGGCATCATAAATACATTGTTAGTTATGAGCATGTTATTCTTGAAAAATGGACTGCCTTCTGCCATGATAGGGCACTTTTTAAGAAAGAGCCGACAGCAAAAAAAACTGCAGGCTCAGATAGCATGCGAAGGTAAATAAAAGGCTGGTCTATATTGGCGGAAGAGATGCAGAGAAAAGGTGCATAATATGTATAGTACATGGTAAAGGGCTCTAACATTTGGAGGGAGTTAACCATCACAAGAGCAAGTCTGCATTGAGGTTAGATTGAACTGGCAGGCTGGGAAACAGAGGTGGCTTCTGATTGAGCCTGAACGAAATTTTGTAAATTGTGCTCTCTCCCATGGGCTCCTCATGAGTAGGCCTGGGTAGCAGCAAAGGAGTTGCGCAATGCAGAACTCCTCGAAGTTGTTAAAAAACTCTGCCACACTACATGGAGTTCAGCGGGCAGGCAGTGTTTCCCAGTGTGCCTATTCATGTTGCATTTTACTTCAAAAGCAATGTGGAGTATGTCCTCATGTTCAAAATTGCAAGCTAACGGCACCATGTGGTTCAGATGAGCACAGCCATCTTGCATTTATTGTATTAGTGTGGGTTTTTGTTTCTGTGTATGTTACTTTTTTGTGTTTATTCGTGACTTTTTGTATTTTTATTTTTCCCTTTACTTCCTTATTTCTTCATTCCTTCCTTCCTTTTCCTGTTTCTTTCTTTACCCCACCCAGCGACATGGCAGAGCATTGTGACCAGGGGGGGCGGCGGTGCCAGGCCCCTCCGAGTGGCCAGCAGCAGCAGCCACCAACGGTTCCAACGCCAGCGGCATTAACAGGTACTGTCCTGGGCAATCTTTTGTGATGTGGAGGTGGCAGCACTGTTTTTTTGTGCATTGCTACCTCGCTCCATGCTTGCAGCAGGCAACAGGCCCAGCAGTGGGTACCCCTTGTGGGATTGCTGGATGTTTTGGGGCAGGGCACGCAGGTGTGTGCGGCACACCAGCCAAGACCAGCGCACCACCCAGCAGCTGACGCTCCACTGGGCGAATATCTTAGACTAAGAACAAGACCTGTTAGACCTACTAGAAGTTGAGATTCCGAGTCTTGGTGAGTATTAATTATTTTTTAGTTTACATTAAAATATTATTATTATGTTATCCAGTTTCAGCTAGGCAGGTGCTCGGCACTACCTAATCGTACACATCAGAGCTCGCTTTGGCTGATTAATTAAGGAGTCATTGCAGACCCTTCTGTCTTCCTTAGTGAATCAGTGATATCAGTGAGTTAGCATTTTCTGTGGCTTCCTTTATGTAGCTCGTACACTCCCAAGCTATTTCACAGGGATGCGTAGTATGCATCTATGCATTGCAAAAAAGGGAGACTGAGTTGGTCCATCAAGAGGGTTGAGAAATAAGAATAGAATCAAAGATCATTTATTGCAATGTTTTAGTTTCAAATGTAGGTTTTGTTAAGGATCTTTGGAATAACGAGTGTAGGATTAGTATGGCCAACTCAACAACTGTCGATAGACTTGAATCTAGTAGTATAGGCGATCTGTTTTAAATAAGTACAATGTGACTGTGTTTGCCTGTCATAATAATTTTGTGGCAATTAACTCTACCACTGATCTATTTTTTTATCTTCTTTATTTCTTACATTAGCACCCAAAAGCAAGAAGAGGGGCAGCGAGGAAGTGGGTCCAGGAGGAGCTGGTCAGGAGGCACCGACCACCAGCGCCACTCCAGAGGGCTCTGCCTACCCCAGTAAGACCTATTATTTATTATAATGATTTCCCTAATGTTGGGTTTTTATGATTGCTGTGGGCTTAGGGTAGAATCTTGGGGTATTGGAATGTTGGTGCTGGGTTCCAGGATAGGAGTTGCTGCCTGGAACCTGGTGTTGCTGCCAAGAAATAAAGTTGCTCTGACACCCTCACTTGCCATCTCCCTTTCACGTGGTGACGAGGACAGGATATGAGCCCAAGCATTCAAAGCACAATGCTCTTTTCCTCTGTCCACTATGCTACTTTAATATTGTGCCTTGTTTATTTTCTCTATACTGTCTCCTTTTTTTTCCAAATCCCCTATCCAATTTGTGTTTAATTCTTGTTATTCTTGCAATGTCCTTTTTTACCCATGCATTTTTTTATGTGGCTTTCTCCTGTCTGTACCAATCTGTTTTCTTCTGCTTAGTTAGTAATCTTTCCCTCTTCCCTGTATATCTTGTGGTACTGTAAGACTAAGGGGCACATTACGATGGCGGGCGGACAAAGTCCGCCCGCCACCGCAAAGGAATGCGGGACCGTCCGCAAGGGTGCGGCGGTCCCGCCATGGGTATTAGGATGCCACCGCCACGGTGGCAGTGGCGTCTCGTATTGTTCGCATTGCGGCAGGTGGTGGTGTCAGCAGCACCCGCCGCAATGCGAAAAACGCATGTTGTGCATTTGAATGCACAACGTGACAGGCACCGCGCGGTGCCTGCCACCTTGTGCATTCAAATGTAGGGGGGTATCATAGGTACCCCCCATGTGCACCCCCACCCCACCAAATCCTGGGGGCCAACAATGGGCCCCCAGAAGCAAAGACCACATGCCTTTCCATGGCAGCAACACCGCCATGGAAAGGCAGCTTTCTGCCAACATCCTAATATGGATGGCGGTGTCTTGCAGACACCGCCACCATATTAGGGTCCTTTACCGCCTGGTCCCCTGTGGGACCGGCGGAAAACCGGCGGACAGTCTTTCCGTCCGCCAGGCTTACCCCGCCATCGTAGTATGGTGGGGGAAATTGCAAGCGGGCGGTGGGAAATGGCGGGCGGATCGCCACCAGCGAGGAAGTGGAAAAATCCACTCCTATCTCGCAGTGCACTGCTTGAGTCCCTAAGGTTTCTATTGAGAATCAAATGTTTGCAATCCAAAAGTAATCAATTTTTACAATGCTTAAGACCTGAATAATAATATTGCACAACATATAAAGTCAACCACTCTGTTTTATGTTCACATGAATGGCAATTTTCCACATAATGATTAGTTATGATAATATGCTCAATGAGCAGTATGTACAATGTAAACAAAAAAGCAATGCTGTATTATTTCACAATTCTTGAAATCAGACCCAATGCATTTCGGGTTTCTAAGAACCCTTCTTCAGGGGAAAAGAGGATGATCAAATAACAAGATACACAGATATTCACCTGCCGGAACAGTCAAAAACGAAAAGAAAAAGAAAAAGAAAAAGGACAAGAAAGACTTTAAAATACGTCTCATAATACAAGTACATCGTAATAAACGAGAGTCTGTGCTTATGCACTCTGTAAACCAAAAGTACCATGCGCCAAATATGTAAGTGATACACCAATAAACGTGAGCAGATCACCTGTGTGCATAAGATGAATTTTTTACCGCAAGCGTGACATTAGTCAGGAACTATATCAGTGATTACTCGCTGATTCCATTATAAAATATGTACACAGTGATGTACATTGAATTCGCGGTGATTACCAACAGACATGCAGTTTTTTGTTACAGCAGTTAGCTGTATAGCAACTACAAACAATGCAGTGAATACTAAATGAAACCAAAATGGTGTGTAACCCCGTGCAATCTCTAAACTATGAATATGCTGCAAAGCTTACCGACGTACAACGTCTGCTGGATTAAAGAAACTGCATAAAACATCAATACACGGAAACATTAGCGTGTTGACAACTGTTTCAAAGAATTGTTTCAGCGCGCTAAAATACCGAATAATGACTCGACAAAGAGCCTTACCTTCACATTACGGCTCCATGTCCACATTGACAGAAAATTCTACAAAACGAAAGAATCCCAAAGTTACACATGATCTCAATCGTATCCATGTCAAAGTTCCCAACCTGCATACGCGGTAACCGCGAGACCAACTCACCAGCGTCTAACGCGTGTACAATATCCGGTTCACCAGACTGCAAAAAGGCGTGTCTAAGAAACATGACCTTCAACCCTTTAAATACCAGGCCCGCAATGAATGCAGAAACCTGTTAAATTCAATACTTTACCAAGAGTGAACGCGCTAAACGTTTAAGCTGAAATATGTGTCACAATAGCCACCGCCATCCGCCCGTCATTGTAATGACCCCCTGAGAACAGACTTTTGGTACTCTACTGTCTTCTGTGAAGATTACAGGCACAAGTAAGCTAGTATTATAAATAATATTCACCATGCATGTTTGCTGAAAAGGTTTTCATTTTCTTGCTCATGCTCTAACAATTAACGAGCGAGTGCTCATGGTCATGGACCCCCCAATGTTGTGCTGTAATTCATTTATACAGTTTACCAGCAGTTTCCATCACAGTACAGCATGGCTGAAAAGCATGAGGTCCCATTGAATTTGCCAACCAACACCACATGTCCTTCATTGACCATTATTCCACCCCTTCATTGCCCTTCAATGACTCAGAGTAATCATCATAGGCTATAGCTCAGCCCCTCCATTATGAAAAGTTTTTGGATGGGTGAAAGGATGGTTGAAAGAGTGGATACTAAATGAATGGATATGTAGATCAGAAATTTTGGTGAAAAACTGGATAAGAGAAAGTAAAGCTTATATTATGGTGGCTATCAATGGGTGAATATAGAAGAATGAAAGGGTGAATCAGTAATTGCTTGGATGATGAAACAAGGGAGATCTTCTAGAGAGGGGCATGCTCACCTACTTCCCTTATTTGGCTTTATCAAAGCCATGGCTCAAATTGGGGGGTATTTTAATTTTTGGTCTTCTCCCTTGACTAACTGTATTTGTTAAGCGATGCAGATATGTATCCCACCCATCATATTGATTACCTTCCTCCCTGCCCATTGCATTTCACCACCATGACCTAAATGCAGCATTGTGACTGCTGTGTTGGCTGTGTGGAGTCATGGTAGGATTTGATAGGAATTTAGAGAAGAAGAGCAGGGCCTTTGGAATTAAAGTAAGATAATTGCCCTTTACAGTTGCCCCAGCTGTAGACTGCAGAGAGTAGCAAAGTGCCCGATGCACTGGCTGGCATGCCTCCATTAATTTAGCACAACAAATTGTACTCCATAGTGCATAATGCCTTACTCATTAATGGGTCATAATGTAGTTTTATTTTTCCACACAAAGGGTCCATTTAGTTTTTTTTTACTAGGAAAGCCTTTAAAATAAAAATGTTATATCTAGTGTTCTTCTGCCTTAAATCTTTTCAGCCAGACAGTCAGTGCTTTTTATGTGAGGCATGTGTGGGTAAGAAATGGCCCTGTGACTCTCCTAATCACATCAAATACAAATGGCCCTAGGGGAACAGCAATGTACTGCTACTGTGCCACTATTTAATTTTAAACAAGTGTTTGCACAGAGCAATGTTTACAATTTGTCTTTTTCTTCTTTTTGTTTTTTTCTTGATATAGCTACACCTGCTGGTCAACCAGCACCACCCACCAGGCATGAGATAGCAGGCCAGCTGAAGTGGCAGAAGCTAGAGACTATCCAGGCAGATACTGTCAGCTGATGGCCCAGGAGGAAGAGAAAGCGGAAGCATCTGCCCCAGGCACCAGTTCATACAGTCAGCTGAAGCCTCCCGGCAATACATCGTTGCTGCCAGGGGACAAAATCGCCACTGTTGCCTCCCCCTCCTGCTCAAACCGCCAATTCCAGGGCCGCCTCCTGCAGTAGATGGAGCAATTTGAAAGCAGGATGGCCCGGATGGAACAAAGCCTTGATCGCCTCCGGACCCACATAGATGACGCCCTCTTTGCGAAGGGAGTTGGGACCAGAAGTTTGGACTTTGACAGTTTTCTTAGGGCATTGGTTCGGGATGGGGCAATTTGTCTGGGGAGAGAGGTGTGCCTGTTATGGGTGGAGAAGGTGTTTTGTTGTTAAAAAGAAAAGAAAAAAATATTTTATCATGCTTTATGGGTGAAGTATTTCTTTGTGTTTTACTTTTGCTTTGCACTACTGGCTTTGTGCGCAGCGTATTTTTTTAATCCACTTATTATAGTGCATACCGATAAGATATAGTTAGTTATAAACCCTTGTCTTACTACCCTCTGTAAGTATCTTGATCATTATGGGTGTATGCTGCCATGACCTATATTGACTACAACAACCTAGATAAAGAATTACTTATCTGCAGTAGAAGTTACTTACTTACTAACTAGCCTAGTTCACTTCACTCAATAGTTCTCTTACCTGATTAGTTGAAGCAATGGCTGCTGCATCTTCCAAACCCTTAGTTACTGCGGGGTTTCCCAAGGAGCCGTTCCCAATGGTAGTGGTAGTAGTAGCAGGCTAATGCGCTAACAGGGAAGGCATCACAAGGCATCCCAAGCGAGGTCCAACTCCAGCCTAGGTGAGCTCCAACTGTAGGATTAGTCACAGGCAACTAAATTAAAAGAAAAACACAGAGTTAGTGGGTTATATTTATATCATAGCTTTACAAAGATTGAGAACAGACTACTACCACCATGACACAACAAAGAATACCTGATAATATAACAAAGAATATCAATAGTAACTTCTTCTAAGCAATGGGGAGCTAGTATTCAATTTAAACTAAAGTTTTGAAACTATTGAGTCAGGAAAAGTGGACTCAAAATCTGGAGTAGACAAGGTTAGCGTTTACGCAACACAGGGCCTGAATGATGATGCTGACTAACGATGTTCTTCTAGATCTAAAATATGGATCACTTTTATGCGTGGGTAGATAAATGGGGCCAGTGTGGGCTATTGCTCAGGAAATCGAAGATCCTGAAGTGAGTTGGTGTCGCTTTCACCACATCTGCCCCACCAAGGGGCCGATTCCGATCCCGGTCGGAGGCGCACCAAATACCATTCGGCCGGGAAAAAAGCCAGGCGAATGCCTGTTTCCCGACCGATTCGCACATACGTCCGAACGAGCAAGTACGATGCGCACAACTGCCCAAATCCCGATCCAGTCGTACTCACCCAATACAGGTCCAGTTCTCCGACCGATGCGGATCCGGAAACGCAGAATCGAGTCGCACGGAAGCCAAAATGCAGCCCCGTCCGGCCGGACAAGTACGATGCGCTTTCCGTACGCGCCGAACCCGTCGCTACGCACGGCACGTCAAAGCATCCGGGAGAGGCGCACATAAGCTCCGATTCGCGCCACAAGACGATACACGGCTACGAGACGAACACGCCAGCGACGAGGACGAGGCGAAGCAAAGAGAAAGACGAACGAGACGAACCAACCATGAATCCCATCGTGCCGATCCTACCAATATTCTACGTCTATTACCGGAACAGGCACGGACGCGTAAGGCGCAGAAGGTAAGTCAGACACCAACCACAAAAACAAACTACACGTACCCGACATATCACACACACACAGAGGGATGCAGAAATTACTTACACCAGCAACAGCAGCACCATAGGGACGGGATGGCCATCACCAATGCCACATATACACATATGGGCCTGGATGCCAACAACTAACACCACCCCTACCAAGGGGTGTCAGATGCCTACCACTACTACCACCTCCACCCATGGGGGCTGGATGCCCACCACCACTACCACCCCTACTCAGGGGTGCCAGATGCCTACCACTACTACCACCTCTACCCATGGGGGCTGGATGCCTGTCACTACTACCACCTCTACCCATGGGGGGCTGGATGCCTACCACTACTACCACCTCTACCCATGGGGGGCAGGATGCCTGTCACTACTACCACCTCTACCCATGGGGGGCTGGATGCCTACCACTACTACCACCTCTACCCATGGGGGGCTGGATGCCCACCACCACTACCACCCCTACTCAGGGGGTGCCAGATGCCTACCACTACTACCACCTCCACCCATGGGGGGCTGGATGCCCACCACCACCACCACCCCTACTCAGGGGGTGCCAGATGCCTACCACTACTACCACCTCTACCCATGGGGGGCTGGATGCCTGTCACTACTACCACCTCTACCCATGGGGGTGCCAGATGCCTACCACTACTACCACCTCTACCCATGGGGGGCTGGATGCCTACCACTACTACCACCTCTACCCATGGGGGGCTGGATGCCCACCACCACTACCACCCCTACTCAGGGGTGCCAGATGCCTACCACTACTACCACCTCTACCCATGGGGGGCAGGATGCCTGTCACTACTACCACCTCTACCCATGGGGGGCTGAATGCCTGTCACTACTACCACCTCAACCCATGGGGGCTGGATGCCTACCACTACTACCACCTCTACCCATGGGGGGCTGGATGCCTACCACTACTACCACCTCTACCCATGGGGGCAGGTTGCCTACCACTACTACCACCTCTACCCATGGGGGCTGGATGCCCACCACCACTACCACCCCTACTCAGGGGGTGCCAGATGCCTACCACTACTACCACCTCTACCCATGGGGGCTGGATGCCTACCACTACTACCACCTCTACCCATGGGGGCTGGATGCCTACCACTACTACCACCTCTACCCATGGGGGGCAGGATGCCTGTCACTACTACCACCTCTACCCATGGGGGCTGGATGCCTACCACCTCTACTACCTCTACCCATGGGGGCTGGATGCCTACCACTACTACCACCTCTACCCATGGGGGGCTGGATGCCTGTCACTACTACCACCTCTACCCATGGGGGGCTGGATGCCTACCACTACTACCACCTCTACCCATGGGGGTACCAGATGCCTACCACTACTACCACCTCTACCCATGGGGGGCTGGATGCCTACCACTACTACCACCTCTACCCATGGGGGCTGGATGCCCACCACCACTACCACCCCTACTCAGGGGTGCCAGATGCCTACCACTACTACCACCTCTACCCTTGGGGGCTGGATGCCTACCACTACTACCACCTCTACCCATGGGGGCTGGATGCCCATCACCACTACCACCCCTACTCAGGGGGTGCCAGATGCCTACCACTACTACCACCTCTACCCATGGGGGGCAGGATGCCTGTCACTACTACCACCTCTACCCATGGGGGCTGGATGCCCACCACCACTACCACCCCTACTCAGGGGGTGCCAGATGCCTACCACTACTACCACCTCTACCCATGGGGGGCAGGATGCCTGTCACTACTACCACCTCTACCCATGGGGGGCTGGATGCCTACCACTACTATCACCTCTACCCATGGGGGGCTGGATGCCTACCACTACTACCACCTCTACCCATGGGGGGCAGGATGCCTACCACCAACAACACCCCCACTCACAGGATGGCTAATGCATGACACAACAAGCACACACCAACATAAGGAATGCAACAAAAAGACATCCCCCCCAACACCATGACAAGCGTGTGTAGACTGTGTCAAATGCCTACAACACTGAACATGACTATGAACATACAATGTGACCCCCTATCACATGTGTCACACATAAATGTGTGTGGCACCCACAATGCAAGCAGACCATGACCACTGTGGCAATGGGGTCCAACCCCCATCATCACAGTGACCAAAAGGTAAGTGTGGGGTCCATAGCTGAAGCACATTTTGAACATTGTGGCAATGGGGTCTAAACCCCCATCATCACAGTGACCAAAAGGTAAGTGTGGGGTCCATAGCTGAAGCACATTTTGCACATTGTGGCAATGGGGTCTAAACCCCCATCATCACAGTGACCAAAAGGTAAGTGTGGGGTCCATAGCTGAAGCACATTTTGCACATTGTGGCAATGGGGTCTAAACCCCCATCATCACAGTGACCAAAAGGTAAGTGTGGGGTCCATAGCTGAAGCACATTTTGCACATTGTGGCAATGGGGTCTAAACCCCCATCATCACAGTGACCAAAAGGTAAGTGTGGGATCCATAGCTGAAGCACATTTTGAACATTGTGGCAATGGGGTCCAACCCCCATCATCACAGTGACCAAAATGTAAGTGTTGACATTGAAAAAGCTGCAACTGCCAAACTGCATGGATGATTCCTGGTCACAGAACAACAAACACATCAGTGGCAAAGTAGGGCTTGTATCCCATAGCAACATAGATTGTGTGAGGCAAACAGTCCAGTGCAAATAAGATATATCTTTGGCCATGTGCAGACAAACATCACCCATGTCACAATGACAGAAGTAACCATCATAATGCAGACCCACATATTTGCACCAATGGGCACACAAATGTAGATACCCTGTGGAGACTGTAGATGTCAGGTGAACAAATAACATACCATGGCAGCAATGGGACACACAAACAATGATCATTGTGCTGACTGATGACCTAGGAGTCCCAGGGACAGCAGGTGAAACCCTCCAAACAACATACAGCCAATAGCACACTAAAGATATGCCAATGCAGTGGTGCAGATGCACAAACAGGCAGACCCACCTCACATCAAACACAACAGGTGAGGGGGTGCCAGTGTCCCCAGGCAACCACACAACACATGATGAGGCCTGAATACCAATTACACAGATGCACATACAGTGCCACAAAAAAGTAACTCTTGGATCCAAATCCCCTATGTGGGCAATCAGGCATTGTTAGATGAGAGGGAGCACAAATTACACATGTCACACAAGCTTGTAGGAACAGCAACTAACACAGCAAGAGACAGACCCACCACAGCACTACCCCCAGGGACCCCATATTGTGCTGACACTAGCCTGCATGATAATCCCACTGTGATGACAATGTCAGATGTCGTTCACACTGTGAACCCCAGCCATGTGTCCTGAGCAACTAACTACCATCACACCTACACAAGCTCCAATCAATCAGCACGGCCTGCCAGCCAAGGCCAATATGGAGGTAGGGGTCTGGCCGTGCAACAACTCACTTTTGCACACACTCAACACCACACACCCTGATCTCCACCAATGTGCAGCAGTGAAGCTCACATGGGCTGGTGACATTGCACATGCACCCATGACAATACCAGGGGTGGTGGTGGGAACCAAGGTGCAGAAACCCATCACACATGGCCAGTCAACAAGACTTGTCAATGTCTGACACACAGCACAGTATGCTGTACATGGGCATGATGTGAAATCCACCACAATCAATGGGATCCTGGCCATAGTCACACACCAATGAAGAATCCAAGGTGACACACGAAGAACACACGTACACAACTACCAACATTGCAGCTCTGACCCTGAGCAGTGGCAGCAGTCACACACACAACGTAAGCTAACACAAACTGTAAATCACATTACTTGTGTAAACAACAAGTGCCAAGGGGAATCCTGAATGTGTCCCATCTGCGTTTGCCCACATCCCCAGCACTGACAACAAAGACAACCTGGGATGACAACCTCATGAACATTAGTTTGCCATGCACCCACATCACAGAGAAACCAGGTCCAAGATGCTGGATGAACACAGAACAACTCAGCAAGCATCACAAACAGGAACATCCCTAGGGACACAGCCTGTGTAGGAAAAGGGAAGGGAACACGCACAGACATGCTTACACAACACAGGCCCATGCAATGTCACCAGATTACACACTGCCATGAGGGCACACCACTCCTGTGGAAGGTCCGCTGTGCAAAACCTTGTCTGTGCACGACCCAAACATGTCAGCAGAACACTCCGTCAGTGAGTCAACAACCACAACACACAGAAGACTCTGCTCACATCAGCCTGGGTACAGGGGTGTCACGTCAGTCATCTGCACACACACCAAACACGTGTCAAGCAAGTTGCACTGTATACACAGATGAGTCCTTCGACATTGATGTGCAAAACTGCATGTCCAGTGGAGCTGGGCACACAGTCAGGGAAATCGGAACATTGAACAGTGGTAAGTCCACCAGATGTGCATCAGTGTAAGACAAAGATGTTCATTTACAAATGCAAAAGGACATCCCTGTGTCAAATGCTGAACATTACACCCTCAGACTGTAGCAAAGGATGCCATAGATCCAGACTACAACAGGACACATATCCCATGGACCACATGGAGTCCATCACTGCAACACTTCATCGTCCTGATGTGAACACTATTACAACTGCAAATGCAGGATGCTACTCATCCACATCATGTACATCAAAAGAAAACCCAAAAGTAAACAAAAAGAGGCTTTATTCAGCAAATGTCAGGGTAAAAACGGAAGTCCAAAAGAAACTAAGGCCAATGGCCAGTCCAAAATCACAGTACCAACGGGGTGAGAAGTGACAACTGGTCACACATTGCTTGCCTGCACTGGTACGGTTGGGGGACATCACCCTTGGAGGGGCATACAAGGGGCAGGCCAGGCACCGCAGGGACAGGATCAGGGGATGGCAGAGTGAGGCAGTGAAGGGGTGGTGGGTGCAGGAGTGTCACCGGCAACTGCAGTGGAGGTGTCTGACTCAGGGGGCCGGCACCACCGTGGTACACAAGTCAGTTGGTGTGGGTGCCGCAACCACTGCAGTGGGCTGGACTGATGTAGTGGACTGGGTACCCACTGCAGTGCCCGAGTCAGACGTGGTGGTTGTGGACTCCACTGCAGTGCATGACTCCAAGGGAGTGGAAGGGTGGGCAGATGAGTTGGGCAGGACAGAGGGGGGACCCGGTCCCCACAACAGTGCCACTAACAGGCAGAGCGTCTGGGTTGGGGGTGGAAGAGCAAGTGGCAGGGGGAGGGCCTAAGCAGTCTGGGGATGCGGTATCGGTGTGTGGGGGAACCTGGGGCAGGGTGTGGCGGGGGAACCTGTGCAGTGGTGGCCTGGGGGATGGAGGAGACAGACTGGGCGCTGGAGCTGCATGGTGGTGGTGGGGTCTTGCTCTTCCTGCTCCGGGGGGACTTCCGAATGGGCTCCTGTGTCTGCCTGCGCCTGGGGGAGGGTGTCCGGGGGCGAGGGGCAATCCTCTCTGTGTCGGTGGACTTCCTCTTCCCCTGGTGTGCTGGGTCAGCAGGAATGGTGGGGAAGAGGCCGAGGTCACACACGAAGAGCTGCTGTGTATGTGGGGTAGCAGGCGAGGCAAGGGAAGGGGTCTTGGAGGGAGAGGATTTGGAGGACTGCGGAGTGAATGTGGATGCCTGTGTGTGTGTGTGTTCCCCATCCCCTGTGTCTGTGGTATCAGTCCCCTGAGGATGCTTGTGTGCACGTCTTGCCTTACTCTTGGGTGTGTCTGTGCTGCTCGTGTCTGTGTGTTTGGATGACTGTGCAGGTGTGCATGTGCTTTGGACAGGTAGGGGGCAGGAAGTGTGGATGGGGCAGAGGTGGGAGGGGTGAGGGACTGTTGGAGGAGGGACACTGCTGCCGTCAGGGAGGAGTCCATGGACCTATTGCTCCTCTGTAGGGCAGACATACCCGTCGAGATGCCCTCCATGAACGACACCAGCTGTGTCAACAGAGTGATGTGTGCATGGAGGACACTCAGCATTGCTGTCTGCCCTACATGGAGCTGCCGAAGGAGGAACACAGACTCCTCACTCAGGGCAGCAGGGGACACAGGGGCAGGGGGTGCGGTGCCTGGTACGAAGGAGACATGCTCCCGAGCACGGGAGCCTCCACGGACCTCAGGAATGGGAGCCGATGGGAGGGCAGTGGTGGTGGTGGTGGTGGCGGGCCAGACAGACTAGCTGGCCTTTGGTGGCTGCCGAGACCCGCCTCCACAAGGGAGTCATCCTCCGAGCTGCTGTGGTCCCCAGCTGAGGTGGATGGTGCTGAGGACTCCTCGGTGTGGCTCCCCTCGCCCTCCGTGCCACTGGGTCCCTCTGACCACTCGTCCGATGCTGACCCAGTCTGGCTCCGCTGCTCCTCCTGGTCCATGGAGCTGTCCCCTCCTGTGGCCATGGATGTATCTGCAAACAATTAGGGAAACAGACAAACATCAGTCACCTGCACTGACCGCACACACCACAGTAAGTACAGCACATTACAGAGCAAGCCCTGGCATCCTTAGTTGAACATTGCCTAAAGTCCTCACACAGATTTGGGGAAGCCAATTGTCAGTCTGATGGTCAACCATGCGACTCACACCCCTCCTGCCCTTGCACCCATCTGTCTGGTGCCTGTCTGATGGTAAGACCCCAGTGAGGACACATGCACCACCTACACAGTTGTTGGACATTGCAGGGAACACAGTGAAGTATGTGAACATGCACACATCACATCTCTTGCCACTGAGTCAGTGCAGGTGTCCGGATAAAGGGATGGCCAGATTCTAATTAGAAATGCATGTGATGCATACCAGCACCAGACACCATGATGCACCCATGTCCGGATAGTCAATGCCACAATGGGGTGCATGTTGCACATGTCACTCCCCTGCTGGATCAGTCCCAGGAAGTTGAATGCCATGACACAGGAATGCGTGCAAAGTCATACATTACTGTCTCAAGTCACATGGCCATGGCAGCCAGACAACAACAGTCTGCACTGTGTCACAATCTGAGGGCATGGGGAATGCAAGTTATGTGACTGACAAGTGCACATGTCCATCCCCCAAAAACCACATCATCTGTACTACTATTTGTCCACGTCATACCAACTGGACATATGGGGGACATGAAACACAACTCTCTGAACATGAGCACCTCACAGTGTGCTGTGAATGAAAATACAGCTGCCTGAAAGTCACAGTCGCAAACACCTGTGTGCACACTGCACAGTCAAGTGATCAGACACCTATAAGTCACAGAAGTATCGTCTATCATGGTCACATCTCAGATGGCATGCTGAGCCCCAAACGATGAACATACCAGTAGTCCTGACAACGAAGACACAGCACAATGACACAGAGGCAGACACCTGAGGGTACATTTCACTGATCACAACATGCCAGATGATACACGGGAGTGGGAGTACAGAGTGTATTGTATGCACTGGAGTAGGCATGACTGTCCAGCTCCACCTGTAAGAGGGATGAGTCCTGGACAGTAGGCAGGTGGCTAAGCATGTGTGACACACTGGATACATATACTCCTGAGGCCCAAATATTGTTCCCACCAGCAGCATGGGTGTGTGCCACATTCCCCAGGGACATGTGGTGAGTCATAGCAGCAAGCGGACCACATATCAAAGTTACACGCAGATTACATGTCAGAACTTAGGCATTGTGTAAGCAATTGACCCACCCATGAATCGCACAACATAGTCATGGGAACAAATGCTGTCCCCCACCTTGAGCAAAGCAAAATGCAATGACACAGTCCCCAAATGACACAATTTCCTGACTATAAGGGCCACACATATGCGTATCAGAGGAGAAGTGGGCATGTAACAAATGAGGGACATGGGTCCTGGACCACATGACTGATGTACTGTGGAAGTTTAACCAGGCCAGAGGAGGGCACATAGCATGGCAGACAAAGTGCACAGTGCAGTCATGGACTCACCCCCTCCTTGCTGTTGTCTGTCCTTCAGCTGCCCATCCAGGTCAGGGAAGACCACCGCCAGGATCCGGAGCATGTGGGGGGTCAGGGTCTGGTGTCTGCCCCTCCTGCGAGGAGGCGACAGCTTCAGCTGGACCCTTGCGATCCTCCGGGTCCAGCCACAAAGGTCCTGCCTCCTCTTTTGGCAGTTGCGGATCCTGCGCCTGTAGACCCCCACGGATCTTACTTTCCGGGCGATGGTCAGCCAGATGTCCTGCTTCTGGTGGGCATCAACCTGTGAGGATGACAAAGTGAAAAGGCCATTACTACACATGCAACATATACGTGCATCACACAGTTGGATATACATGTCTCAATTACAGGGGCATATGATGTACACAGGCAGTGCAACAATGGCTATGAACTGTTTGCCAGCAGTCACTACATGGTATCATTGAATGGGAAGTAAACCTAGTTGGAATGCACTGTTACTGCACTGTACCAGTTCAGTGCATGTAACTACACACTTTGGGGTGTGACAACTACTCAGTGGGCATGCTAGCCAGTGGTGTGCACAGTGAAAGTCCTGCTAGTCAGACAACATGCACAATTAGTGATGCAGTGGACAGCACACTCACCTGCTCCCCTGGTTTCCCATACAGCTTGCTGTACTGTGGAAGGAGGCTGTCCAGCAGGGCCTGGTTCTCCTCAAGGCTGAAGGCTGGGGCTCTCTCCACAGTACGTGCCATTGCAGGAGCCAGAGGATGCATAAACAGCAGCAGTGTTGGTGGCAGATGTCGTCCTGGAGCATGTAGTGCAGGCAAGTGAGCTCTCAGGGGAACAGCCAGCATTATATGTGTGCTGCAGAGGCAGATACTGTCCCATGTGTCCAAAGTGATAGGTCCAAGTCGTTTGCATCTTCTAAATCTGACCAATCCATGGTATAGCAGCTCTAATACATGCCCACAGCATCCTTCAAATCTTCAACTTCATGACACCCATGATTTTGCAACATTGTTGTGGCTGGCCAACTGAATTCACTGCATCAGACTCGTTGGAGCTTCGAAAACGCTTCCGTTGCCATGCCAGGCCCCACCTAATGTGTGCGCACCGATCGGTCCATTGCTGTACGACGCGTACCCGGGATACAACGCGTACCCGCTCACATTGAATGCAATGGGCCGGCCGGGCACACCGATCGGTCCATTGCAGTTCAACGCGTACCCGCGATACAACGCGTACCCGCTCACATTGAATGCAATGGGCCGGCCGGGCACACCGATCGGTCCATTGCTCTACAACGCGTACCCGGGATACAATGCGTACCCGCTCACATTGAATGCAATGGGCCGGCCGGGCACACCGATCGGTCCATTGCAGTTCAACGCGTACCCGCGATACAATGCGTACCCGCTCACATTGAATGCAATGGGCCGGCTGGGCACACCGATCGGTCCATTGCAGTTCAACACGTACCCGTGATACAACGCATACACGCTCACATTGAATGCAATGGGCCGGCCGGGCACACCGATCGGTCCATTGCTCTACAACGCGTACCCGGGATACAACGCGTACCCGCTCACATTGAATGCAATGGGCCGGCAGGGCACACCGATCGGTCCATTGCTCTACAACGCGTACCCGCGATACAACGCGTACCCGCTCACATTGAATGCAATTGGCCGGCCGGGCACACTGATCGGTCCATTGCAGTTCAACGCGTACCCGCGATACAACGCGTACCCGCTCACATTGAATGCAATGGGCCGGCCGGGCACACCGATCGGTCCATTGCTTTACAACGCGTACCCGGGATACAACGCGTACCCTCTCACATTGAATGCAATGGGCCGGCCGGGCACACCGATCGGTCCATTGCTCTACAACGCGTACCCGCGATACAACGTGTACCCGCTCACATTGAATGCAATGGGCCGGCCGGGCACACCGATCGGTCCATTGCTCTACAACGCGTACCCGCGATACAACGCGTACCCGCTCACATTGAATGCAATGGGCCGGCCGGGCACACCGATCGGTCCTTTGCAGTTCAATGCGTATCCGCGATACAACGCGTACCCCCTCACATTGAATGCAATGGGCCGGCCGGGCACACCGATCGGTCCATTGCAGTTCAACGCGTACCCGGGATACAACGCGTACCCGCTCACATTGAATGCAATGGGCCGGCCGGGCACACCGATCGGTCCATTGCAGTTCAACGCGTACCCGGGATACAACGCGTACCCGCTCACATTGAATGCAATGGCCAATGTGTGCGCACCGATCGGTCCATTGCTGTACAACGTGTCCCTGTACAAGTCACTGGCATATGTCACCATGCCTGTCACAGGTGAACATATGCCAGCCACATATACTTCCCAGGGAGTGAGGGGCACACCTACAACACCACAGCCTGTCCACACTGTATCCTAAGGCATGTAAGGCTGCATTACATGTTCCGTGTATGGGGGTCAACATGTTGTTTTTGGGTGGCACTTGGGGGCAGCCACTCCCAGGCTGTGCACGTGTTCATGGGGACAGAATCCTTGGTGTGTTGTGCACATGAACACTGTGGTGTGCAACTGTTCATTTCAGGGCATGTGGCATGGTCACATTTCACGGTTGTGTATGTGTATGTCATGTCACATACCCCCTGAGTCCCATGTGGGATGGTATGTACGTCCCAGGGTGACCCATTGCCACAATTGTGATGGCCCTCCACAGTCTGTGTGCATGTCGTGTTTACAATGTCTCTGATTCCATGTGCACAATGGGAGACAGTCTCCACATCCACGTTGTTTGTGCATGGACTTTGATGTTGTGCGTGTGTGTGTCACAGACGTCCATGTCTGTCCTGCCGAGGCAACAGGGACCACTACCTATGGGGGTCATGGTTGTTTAGCTGTGGTGTATTAATGATGCACCATGTCATGCCAGTGTCCATGTGTCAATACAGGGTCCCTGGGAATCTACCTGTTGATGAGCTGTGATGCCTGGGGCACATCTGTCCTCACATGTCACTGTGGTGTGTGTTTGGAACGTGACAGCAGTAAATGGGTACTGTGACACAGCCTAATGATATCCCATAGCACAACCTGGGACTTGTTGAGGACACATGTTGAACTGTGATGTTAGATGTTAGCCATGTAGGTGCCATACATGTCCTTACGGAACGGCACACGCATCATGTACTTGTGTCTCGTAATGATGTATCATGTGATATTGAGTCTGGTCTATGCCACATATGTGGGGTGACTGACAATCTTTCTTTCCTCACCTATGCACTGCAGGGCACCAGCTGTCCATCGGCCATTCCCTGACCTTGCAATGGTGGTTGAACGGGACTGCATCCGACGGTACCGCTTCACCATGCCACTGATTGAGGAATTGACGGTGCGGTTGGCCCCACATTTGCAACCTGGCCGGACATATCCTACAGCGCTGACCCCCAAGGTGAAGGTGATGGCAGCCCTACACTTCTTTGCCACCGGTACCTTTCAACACACTGTGGCGTCTGCTGGTGGGATGTCACAGACCATGTTCAGCCGTGTGCTCCGCGACGTTTTGGAGGCTATGTTGAGGTACCTGAACCAGTACATCTATTTCCCTAGACTTCAACAACTCACTGACGTGAAGAGTGACTTCTATGCCCTGGGGAGGATGCCGCATGTCATTGGCTCCATTGATGGGACACATGTGGCTTTGGTACCACCACAGGCCCAAGAGCAGGCATACAGGAACCGCAAACACTACCATTCGGTCAATGCACTGGTGGTATGTCTTGCAAATATGAGCATCACACACGTCTGTGCCCGTTTCTCCCATTCTGCACACGATGCCTACGTGATGAGGAGTAGTCGCATCCCGAGGATGATGTCACAGATGCGGAACCAGCGTGCCTGGCTTGTTGGTGTGTACTGACTTTGTAGCATTGTGTGTGTTCTGCAATGTAGTGTTCCACCCTCTTTTCCAACTCAGCTAATGTGCAATTGTCTGTATGTAGGTGACTCCGGATACCGCAACATGCCGTGGTTGCTGACGCCCCTCAGGAACCCTGTGACACCAGCCCAGATGCGCTACAATGAGGCACATGGTCGGACCAGGAGAGTGATTGAGCGGACATTTGGTCTCCTGAAGAGCCGCTTCCGCTGCCTAGATAAGACAGGAGGGGCCCTCCCATATGCCCCAGCAAAGGTGTGCAAGATTGTCATCGTCTGCTGCATGCTACACAACCTGGCAGTGCGGAAGGAGTTGCCTCTCATCCTGGATGACGATGACCAACATCCGCCACCTGTGGAGGATCCTGGGCTGGACCACGATGCCAGTGGTGATGATGATGATGAGGGTGATGTCCACACTCAGCTCATCACCAACTTCTTCAGCTGAATGTGAGTATCCAGGGATGTTATGTCAATGATGTGAGTTTGCATGATATGTGTTGGTGGTGCTCTGGTGCTGTTTGAGTGTGTCCATGTGCTACTTGACTGGATGCGAGCAGCAATGTGTCCTTACAGGTAGTCTGTACTCCACAACAGTGTTGACATGCTAACTTGGTCCTGGGTGGGTATCTTGTGACATGTATTGGGCATGAGTATTGCAGTTCTGTCCTGTTCTTCAGTGCTTTTGACTGTGTGTCATTTCTGTCCTTCACAGGGTACTTTCAGAGTTGTTTGGTCAACTGTGATCCCCCGACACCGTGAATCAACTTCCAGGCTGGTAGCTGTCATTTCCCTACAGGTGATGTGCGCCACACCCATGGACTTCCTTTCTTCTACACTTGTTGACTGTGTTCCCACTGCCAGGTGGGATTACCTTGCATCTGTAGTGGTTACAACATGTTGCAAATGTGTAATAAACCTGTGCTTCACTTTGTGATGTGCGTTGTCTGTGGTCACACATCTGACTGACATTTGCTTCCTGCACCAGTGGGCTAGTTAACACAGACTGTGAATAGGTGTTGTGTCTGTGCATTGCACCGTATTTCCTGGCAACATCAGTGTAGGCGATGAGTCAGATGGCCCTGGTGTGTATGTGTTGTGTAGCCCTGGTGGTGTGTCTCCCTCATATGTGTCACGTCGCCATGACTCACATGCCGGTGTTGTACTTGCTGTAGCAGTTAGCATGCACAGTGTCATTTCACAGATCATCATCTCCACTTCAGAAACAACGTTGTAATCACAACAGAGGCAAGTATGGTGTATTAGTGAGTTTATTGACATACATGTGTGAGTATAGTGCACAGGATGGTGGGTGCTGTACATTGTGATTGTAATCCAAAGTTCCTAGATGATTTGGAAGTCCTGATAGCAGAAATGTCCTGAGTAAAGTCCACAGTCATCTGATACATTGGTCCAACTTGAGCTCCCCATGTCATGTGGGAGAGTTGTGTTGCATTGGACAGGGTGAAGAGTTTGCACACAAAGGTGATTTTCCGGAACAGGTGTTGGCTTCCTGGGGGATGTGCATGGCCATCAGCCTCTCAGTTGTCCTTTCTCGGACGACCCCTCTTCTTTGGGGGGGACCCTCAAGTACAGGCTGCTGTGGTGCAGGGGACTCTCCGCCAGAGTCATCCTCCCTCCCTGTGGCAGTTGCAGTTGTTGCAGCACCAGATGTTGTGGGCACACAGGGAGGTGTTGACATGTTGGTGCACATCTGGCGGAGGCATTGTAATATGTCCCTATGCACCGCCGTCTGTTCTTGCAATGTGTCCCACTTGGACTCCATGCGGGAGATGTGTAAGTCCAAGCAGGCATGATGGGCAGCCTGCTGCTGTTGAATGTCCCTGAGGATCCCCACTACCTGGCTGAACTCTCCGGTGCCAGTCTGGTACGCATCAGCTATACGTACCAGTTGTGGGTCATCATGCAGTCCAGACCCCTCTGCAAGCAGCGACCTATGTCTACCACCCCTCCCACCACCCCTGGCGACATGTGAAGGACCTGCGTTGGCACGCACAGGTGACCCTGGGCCCCCTTGGGGGTTGTTGCTGGTGTTGGTGTCCGTAGCTCCACGTTGGGCCGGGGTCCGTGTGCTGTTGGTGGTGGTGGTCCTTGGTCTGTCCGTGTCGGCAGGGGTGGTCTGTGTGTTGGCAGTTGTTGGAGGGGTGGGTGCAGGGGGTGCAGCTGGTGGTCCTGCTGGTGCTGCATGATGACTTACTGCGGAGGTGCCAGGTAGGTCTTCGTCATCCGAGGTGGGCAGAGGCTGTTCCACACCAGTGAGCTCAGTGTCCCCCGGAGCCTGGGACAGGGACTCCTCAGCGTCTGCTGCTGTGTCCCCATCATCACCTGTATTTGGAAGAGACACACAATGTATGTAATGTTTCTACAGGCATCAATGGTTCAAACACCTGACTGTTGTGACTGTACCTCTGGATGCGGGCCTGTACATTGCATTGTCCTAAGTTGTCAGTCAGCTGTTGATATTGGTGTAGCGCATTGTCCTGACAACATGAAGCATTTCAATGTGAATGTTGAGGTATGTGCATAGCCAGCATTGGTGGTATTTGGTTGACATCCGGACATCCTTCTCCCTCCAGCCCAGTTCTCCCACCATGAAGCATGCCACCCTTGCAGTGGGTGCAGGTCGACTCTCAGGATGTCAGTCAGTGATGTCCTGCTGTTGGTTGGTGGCCAGTTCCCAGCATGGCCTTGTGCTCCCCACAACAGAGCAGCAGTGTCAGACATCTTTGATGGGGCTTTCCACTCTCTGTGAGGTGAGCATGCTTCAGTGTGAGCTTGCTGGGCCATGTGGGGGGGGGGATGTTGAGCTGTGACTGCTACTCCCATCATGCTATTGCCTCCACCCCCTTCCCAGCATGCCCATACTTCCTTCCTTTTGAGTGTACTTCACTGTGTGTGGGTGTGACAGCAATGGCAAGATGGCTGACAGTGGTGTCCTGCTGTTGGTTGGTGGCCAGTTCCCAGCATGGCCTTGTGCTCCCCACAACAGAGCACCAGTGTCAGACATCTTTGATGGGGCTTTCCACTCTCTGTGAGGTGTACATGCTTAAGTGTGAGCTTGCTGGGCCATGTGGGGGGGATGTTGAGCTGTGACTACCACTCCCATCATGCTATTGCCTCCACCCCCTTCCCAGCATGCCCATACTTCCTTCCTTTTGAGGGTACTTCACTGTGTGTGGGTGTGACAGCAATGGCAAGATGGCTGACAGTGGTGTCCTGCTGTTGGTTGGTGGCCAGTTCCCAGCCTGGCCTTGTGCTCCCCACAACAGAGCAGCAGTGTCAGACATCTTTGATGGGGCTTTCCACTCTCTGTGAGGTGTGCATGCTTCAGTGTGAGCTTGCTGGGCCATGTGGGGGGGGATGTTGAGCTGTGACTACCACTCCCATCATGCTATTGCCTCCACCCCCCTTCCCAGCATGCCCATACTGCCTTCCTTTTGAGTATACTTCATTGTGTGTGGGTGTGACAGCAATGGCAAGATGGCTGACAGTGGTGTCCTGCTGTTGGTTGGTGGCCAGTTCCCAGCATGGCCTTGTGCTCCCCACAACAGAGCAGCAGTGTCAGACATCTTTGATGGGGCTTTCCACTCTCTGTGAGGTGTGCATGCTTCAGTGTGAGCTTGCTGGGCCATGTGGGGGGGATGTTGAGCTGTGACTACCACTCCCATCATGCTATTGCCTCCACCCCCTTCCCAGCATGTCCATACTTCCTTCCTTTTGAGTGTACTTCACTGTGTGTGGGTGTGACAGCAATGGCAAGATGGCTGACAGTGGTGTCCTCCCGTTGGTTGGTGGCCAGTTCCCAGCATGGCCTTGTGCTCCCCACAATAGAGCAGCAGTGTCAGACATCTTTGATGGGGCTTTCCACTCTCTGTGAGGTGTGCATGCTTCAGTGTGAGCTTGCTGGGCCATGTGGGGGGGGGATGTTGAGCCGTGACTACCACTCCCATCATGCTATTGCCTCCACCCCCTTCCCAGCTTGCCCATACTTCCTTCCTTCTGACTCTGCTTCCCTGTGGGGTAGTGTGCCTGTGCTGAATGGATGGCTGACAGTGTTGTCCTGGCATTTGTTCGGCTACAAGTCCCATGTGTGTCACTGTGCTTCCCACAGCATGACCCAGGGTGGTGGTTCTTTGTGGGATAAATATTTTTAGTGTGAGGCAATGCATTTTCCCAGGTGAGTTGTGTGTAGTTTGGGTTAGGGGTGTGTGTGGGAAGAGCTGCTGGTAACTATGGTCATAGCTGTCAGTCCTCCTTCCCACCCAGCCAGATATCCCACCACGGAACGTGCTTCCATTGCAGGGAGTGCAAGTTGTCTTTCAGGATGTCAGACAGTGGTGTCCTGCTGTTGGTTGGTGCACAGTTCCCAGCAGGGCCTTGTGCTCCCCACAGCAGTAGCCAGTGTCAGCCATCTTGTCAGTTGTTTTCTACTCCCTGTGATGTGAGCATGGTTCAGAGTGGTGTTGATGGGCGTATTGTGATGGTGGGCAATATCTGTGACTACGACTCCCATGATGCTATTGGCTACACTGACTTGACCAGCATACACAGAATTCCTTCCTTTCTGTGGGATTGCCTGTGTGGTGGTGTTGTAGTGGTGGCTACATATCTGACAGTGTTTGTTGGTTATATTTGTGCCACTGCCTAGCTTTATTTGTTGTAGGGTTTGTACATGTCATGACACAGTTACATATCACTATGAGATGGCATGTATTGTGTTTATCTGACTGACATACACATCTTGGGATGATTCTGTTTTTGTTGCTGTGTATTTGCTAAGGGTGCATGGTTTGACTATCCCCTTGACAGTGATGTGTGTGTATTGTCACACGATATTGGGTATATTGGTTGTGTACTCACCAGGCTCTGGGATGTCTTCTAGTCCATAGACGCTCACTGGTGGTAGGATGGCCCGCACCTTCTCCTCCCAGGGCCTGAGGTATAGTGGTTTGGCTGGAGGGCCACTACCGGTGTGTTGGCTCAAGATGTAATCCTTCTTCAGTAGGTCCCTGACCCTCCTGCGCACATCATACCACCTGTTCTGGATGTCTTCCTTTGTGCGCAAACATGGTGATTGTGCGTTCACCCTGTCAACGATCCTCGCCCACATCTTGGTTTTCTGCGACATGGGGGTCTGTTGGACCAGTGTACCAAACAGCTGTGGCTCTACCCTGAGGATCTCATCTACCAGGACTTCCAATTCACTATCTAGGAACTTTGGATTCTTCTTGGGGGATATGGTGATGGGTGGTGGTGGTGAGTGATGTGTGTGTTGGTGTGCAAGTGAGGGTGTGTGAGTGTGTGTTTTGCTGGGTGTATTTGAGGGTGCTATTTGTTGAGGTGCTGATGGTGTGTGGCTTGTGTGGTGGATGAGCTGTGAGTGTGTGTGTGGTTGCTGTCTGTTGGTGTTCTGTGCTGGCAGGTCATTTGAATTTGCAAAGGATCATGGTAGGGATTTGTGTCCTTTATATGGGTGGAGTTGTGGGTGTGTCTTTGTTCCCTGTTCCCCCCCCCAGTATTTATTGGCTTTGTAATTGCTTGTTTGGCCTTTTTTTTTGTGTTTTTCCCTTTGTACTTTTTGTGCAGGTAGGAGACGTTCTTCTGACCGAGTCGGACCCTGCAGTTGTCTCGTGCGAGCTTCTCCGAGTCGTTCACGCTGTGTTTGTGCTGTTTCCTGTGCTGCGTACGCGTCGGTCGTGGTGTATTGGGTTGCTTTGGCTCGCTGTTTTGTATGCGTGTCGGTCGTACGGCTTGAGCTCCGTGCAACTCGGTCGTGTTTTCCACGCGTTGCATCGTACTTGGCGGGTCGGAGTTCGCGGGTACGTTTCGTTCGGGATTCTTCCTGGTGCGTGTTGGTCGGTTCGATTCGCGTGCTTCTCCGGCCGGATAGCTGTTTTCCGCGCGGTTCGGTCGTTCGGCTTGTGTTCCGTACGAGTCGGTCGGATTTTTCACGCTTTTCAGCGTACTTTGCGGGTCGGGCTGCACCGGTCCGTGTCGGTCGGAATTAATTCCGGCTCCGAGTCGGTCGGTACGTTTTCCGGCCCGAATCGGAATCAGCCCCCAAGTGTGTGATCCATTTAAGAAGTAAATTAAGTCAGACTTCAATAAATCACACAGTCTAGGGGAAGAGGGTTAGGGGTTTGATGAATGGATGGGAAAGGGGAATTGGGGAAAGGTGTGACAAAGACAAACACTACACAAGAACAATATTAATCTGGGCAATGAGCAGCACAGTTAATTGACATAGTTTCGATACCACAAACATCGACCTACAAATCTATAGACACATTAATATTGTTCACAAAAATATTGAGACCCTATAATTATTTTTAAAAAGCCATTAATATAATTTAAAAAATATCGACATTTAAAACATCTGTTTTAACATATATTGAAACACAAATATTAGAAACAAAAGTTTCATCACATATAACTAACAATAGACGATGTCAAAAATATCGAGACCAACATTATTAACTGCATAAATATTGATAAACTAAATAACACCTAGCAATAAAAAATACCAAAAACACAAATTTTAAATAAACAAGCATAAAAAATATATCCCACAACAATAACTAAATTTTCTAAACACAGTATATTTTTCTTATAAAAATACATTTAACCAATATCAACATAAAACTACTTTAAATTATAAATTACACAAATGTACATCCCACAAAAATATATCATACATTCATATTCACAGACAATATTATTTTTTAACATAAAATAAATACACATAATATTAAATGAAGTAAGCTATCTCCAAATGCAGCATAACAAAACATTAATTGGCGTTTTCCAAATAAGGACATAACAGACAAAAAAATTAAAAGGATTCTAAAACAACCAATACTGGGGAACTATACAACATTATAACCAATAAAATGGCTTTACCAATTAAATAAACAATATTAAAGCCACAGTAGTTTTATTTAAAAAGTACCTCAAAAACCCCAAACACTTAAAGAGAAGGAGACTCTGCTGGATTTTCATTGCAACAGAGAAGCCTGCAACATATGCGCCCATACATTAAATTATCCAAGTAAGTACAATTTATGTATAAAATAAACTATAAAATAACTTTACTTTCAAACAACAATTCCTAATAAACAATTACTAACCCACTTTTTACTGTTTATGCTTTTCTACAGACTATTCCATCTTCAAACAAACTTCATCAAGAAGCACACAAAACTACTTAAATACAGTAAAACAGCAACAGTCACAACTCTGATTACCTTAAACCTCCCTGAATACCAAAAATACAAAATGCATTATAAATAATACTACCTTTTGTCTTCCAACAGAAAAAACACACCTATCTCAAAAAGAAAATTGCAGAAGAAACTTTTTCCAACAACAGAAACTTCCAAAAAGAAAATACAAGTGAGTTTTCAAAAAACGATAATGTATATTTAACTGTTAATTATTTAAAACATTTATTAATAACTATTTTTTTGCTTTTTTAAACTTTTTTATTTAATTACAGTACAAAAAGACATAATGACAGAAGTTGCAAAATGTATAACCTCGCAAAAGGGGAACATTTTACTGTGTTACATGGGATACACGTAGAGTCAAGAAAATGCTTCTTCTCAGCATAATAATTGGAAATGTACCAAATATCTTTCTTGAATGCTTGTTATGGAAGGGCAACTCCAGAGAAACTACAGTAATTAATGTTAAGGAGCATAACCATCCACCCAACATAACAGAAATAGAATCAGAAGAGAAGCATTAGAAAATATAGGAGAAGCAAGCATTAGCTCCCAAGAACCTACAGCACAAATCCTTAAAGATATACTTCCCCATGTACCAGAACATATAAAAGAACAGTTACCTTCCATGCCCACCTTAAAACGCCTAATAACTAGAACTAAAGAGGCCACCAACAAAACCCCATCTGCTACTAACATATTTAGAGATATACATATACTACCAGAGCTTGCAGTAACCCACAAAGAGGAGCAATTCCCACTATATGGCAATAAAGGCCATGACAAGCGTATACTTATATTTGCTACCTCTACAAACTCATTAAAACTAGTCAAATGTCAAACATGGATGATGGGTGGCACATTAAAAATGTGTCCCTACCATTCCATCAACTTTGCACCATACATGGAGAATACCATAAAACTAACATACCTTTTATCCATGCATTACTGCCAAACAAACAAACCAGCACCTACATGGAACTACTAAAACAGATTAAGCAGGAAACAAACAGCTTCTATCCCCAATAAATTATTATTGATTTCGAGCAAGCTGTGATCCAAACTATACCAAAAATTAACCCCCACACAGCCATACAGAGATATTATTATCATTTTAACCAGAGCATATGGCGTAACCTACAGAAATCGGCACTGAGGAGCTGATTATGAGTCAGGCGGTCCGACTGCCGGACCGCCGTTGCGGTGGTTGGGAGAGCACCGACAAGCATGCCGCATCCCGACTGCTGCATAATGAGTTAATGGCCAGGTGGTGGTGTGCCACAGCGGTCTTGAGGCAGCAGCAGGCTTCGGCTCACAGAGTGCACCTGAAAGCATTGCTGCTGCACTGCGGTGCCTGCACTGTCGTGTGCGCACTGCTGCCAGGCACCATGTCATGCATGGCACACAGTGCGCGCACAACATTGCAGGCACAGTGGGGCACAACATGTGCCCCCAGTCACAATGCCCAATGGGCAAAAGCACCGGGGGACCCTTCCCAACCTTTCCACCGACCTTTTCATGGTCCCTGTGACTGAAGTAGCCAATCATTACAACATATCACTAGAAAGTCCCTATTACCAAAATAATAAAGACAAACTAGCTCCCCTAATGAACTACTTCAAGGACACATGGGTAGTGAGACTACATAGGTCAGGACACAGTAGCCAGCCAAAATTCGACATACCATAGTGGAATGTGTGTGACAGCACCTTAGCACAAGAGGCAAAAACAAACAACACAGTGGAAGGATGGAATAATGTCTTCCAATCCACACTAGGAAGAACTCAACCTACCCTACACAAACTACTACAAACCCAACAAAAAGAGCCAAGCTACCAAGAACTGAGACTAGAACAATCTGTTACACAAATCTGTCCTAAACTAACCAAACAAACCAGAACAATGTCTGAGCATTTACAATTTAAAGTTATTATTTATAAACTATTTATAAACAACAAAGGAGTAGACTACCTAGAAGTAATAGCCAAATCTATCCTCCAAACCACATATAAAATCTACCAACCATCTAACAAACCACAACATAATACAGTAAACTAATTGATTTTTTTTTTTAAACTCATAAAATATTATTATTTTATCAGTGAAAAAATATTGCAACATTTTGCAATACTAACTGACATTGGGCCTTATTATGATAGTGGCGGTCAGACCGCTGACAGGCTGTCAGTGACGATCTGACCGCAAACAGCCCTTCAGTCAGACCACCGTATTCTGATACTGGCGGTCAGACTCTAAGCTGTCGGATGTAAGACCACCGGCCCCACCAGGATCATAGATCCCGACGGGGCGTTGTTTGGAGCAGCGTCTCTGAATGGCGGCACCACTGTCGGGATTACAATATCCCTTTCTTACAGCTTTTATATGGCAGGAATACCACCATGAAAAGTTTGTCAGAAAGGGATATGTGAGCCTTCTTCCGTCGTCGGCCACTGGAAAGTGGCCCCGGGGGCACATGTAGTGCTCTGGGAACAGTATTATTACAACATTACTTACCCAAAAAACAATATTTTGTCCAAATACCCAATTAACTGGTCTTCTAGTAACAATGCCCTAAATGTCTAAATTACTCAGTCACTAAGTAAATACTGTAAATTAAAAAATATAGATTTCAGTCAACGAGCTATTATAAAAGAAACTCCAAAAATTGATTTGCCAAAGTTATCCGTGCAATAGTTGTACTTGAACTTACAGAAAAAAACAACCTGATTGAATAGGTTCTGGCATCCAGTTTTCTTCATACCTGTGTTAACAAGCATTTCACCTTGAATGTTATACACGAGAATTACATCAACTAACAGGTGTAAGACCCTCTTGGTGTAAAATATTTTTTCTCAGATTTACTTTTCCCCAATAGGAGAGTAGAAAAGGAATTCAGCAACAGGAAAACGAGGAGAGCAAGAGGGTCCTCCAGGTAGATGAAGGAGCACCCTGGCCACGAAGAGCAGGTGTAGAATGGACCTCAAGCTTCTGCAGGACTCCCTGGACAGCAAGGAACAAATTAAAAAGTGAAGAAGAGCCTCTCCAGTAGTTATGAAAGAGTCTCGGGTTCTGGGTTACAAAGAATCTGCAAATAGGCGAATATTAGGATACAAAAAGGCCTCGGAGAAAAACATATAAAATGCAGGTGTCAAGAAGACTGAATTCAAAAAGGGAAAAATATGCCCATGATTGAGAAAAACGATGGTTCGAAAATTGTCATCTCCCCCCTGTGTTGGGCGGAGTTGGTAATATTCTCAGTATCCGTCCTCAGAGAAGTGGAGCACCTGCACACGTTTCACCGTGCTGCCTTTTACAGGTAAATCCTCATGCACGCCATCAAGATCTTCAGACTGGGAGCGTAGGATGAAGCCATGTGAAGCCAGCTGTTAAGAATGGTGGCTGCCCATTGCATGCATTCGTCATTTTTTTTTGACTCAATACAGTTTGTCAGCCCCTTAGCCAAGATGCAGCGTTCATCTTGCTAAAATCTGGGAGGCAAATCATAGTGGCCATTCCCACATGTACTTATACTCCCGCTTAATTGACGAGAATTAGTGCAAATCTATAGCTGTAACAAATTACCAAGATTTGGGATTTCGGGAACTGGGGATATGTTTTGAAAGTCTTCTGTACACTATACACACAGCATATGTTAACTCGATCGGTCCCATGTCTACATTTGTGTCTTTCTTGCATTGCAATTATTGGAAAATGTAGCTGAGTGTCCCCTGAGACATCCATTGCTCTGCCTCTTCTTCCCCAGGCCATTAATCGCAATAGCCCTTATGTAAGAATCCTTCAATGGACCTTCGGATGAATTGATATCCGGCATATGTAATTGACAACAGTGGCACATGAGAGAAGCAGAAAAGCAATTCGAGTCTCAAGGGAAATGCAATGTTGTTTTTCTTAATTACCAAAGTTGTAGAAATACTTGACTCCACGCCTGGACAAAATTGGATGGAAATGGATGCACGTCTACAGGGAATACATGCTTTGTAGTTAAATATCGAGGTTTAAGGAAAGGAGATACCCTGGCTTGTACAACTGGTCTTATATAGCACGTTACATTACAGCTACATCACATCACTGCTAGTTACATTGTGCTATGTGCCAGACGTCAGAGTGTACTGCACATATCTTTACATAAAACTGAGCAAAACTAATAAGCAATGTACTGCATTGTCGAGTGCCTGCTTTTCTATTTTAATTCACTAGTGAAGTCGTTTGCATTTATCGTGCTGGAGCTGTAACACCAAAGTCACACCCCACTGCGCTCAGGCACCTGAACGGCAAAGCCGTGCTGCGATTTGAACGTCTGTGTGAATGAAACCAATTAAATATCTGGATTCCCATGAACCTAGTGTGCCGTGATCCTGGCCTCCGATAAAACACCGGAATGCAGTGTCAGGTCCGTACATGTTACTCTGTGAACATGACATATCAGAATAATTCATAGCGAGACATGTTGGCCATCACTTCATTTTTTGACAACATCCATTCGATCAGAGAATGTCACGTTACATTTCTGCTTTTGTTTACCCCGTCATTTGTTAACTATGTTTGACAGTCTCGTCATCTAAATCGTCAAATAACACAGGCACCAACAAAAAAATAATATAAACAAAATAATTATTGCAAACAATATTTAATTTTAAAAATAAGCTCAATAAGTTGCTATTTAGATCCATTTTTAAAAATATATTAATTTAATAGTTGTACATACATTTGGGGAGGAAAACGATCTGGCTAAAGCAGGTGTGCGAACCTGCTCAGTCACCCATTCAGCCACTCATGCACTCTCTCATTCATCATTTACAGCCACTGACACACCGCACCGTCACCCATACAGCCAATCATTCATCCTCTCATTCACCATTACACCCACTTACACACCAACACACTCACCCATACATATACTTACACAGCCACTCACTTACTCATACACCCACTGACACTCCCAGTCTCTCCCATACCCACTCACTCCCACAGCCACTTATCTTAGTATACATTTTTAACACTCAGTAACTTTTAGGAAGTGCTCACAATCACTGAATGTCATCAGTGATGTCATCAGTGCTGTTATTTTAAGTGTCATCAGTGATGGCGTCAGGGATGTCATTTGAGATGTCATAAGTGATGTCACTGACCATGTCATGAGGGATATAATATGTGAGGTCTTAAGCAGTGAATTGCGGGAGCATAAGTTATAGTTAGCTCAGTTAATTATAACTGATGAATTTCTCTGGTTTCGTATGAGTTAAATTTCAGCCTAACTATAACGTCACTGTAACATTTGTTTTTTACAGTGAATTTCTAAGGCTTTTTAGTTCTATTTCCTAACTATAACGTCCCTGTAACCTTTGATTTTCAGTGAATTTCTATGGTTTTTTAAATAGTAGTCATGTTTATAGAATGGTGGAGAACGGCGGGTGAGCCTCCACCAGCTCTTACGAATCCCACTGTTTCACACTTACTAGAGATAACAGTAGGGCTTCTTGGCCCCTAAGGGCCCTCAGGTTCCAAGATTAATTCATCCCCCAACCAGTAGTGTGCCAGGTAGTGCGTTTGCAGATTGGTGGAGAAAGGGGGCCTGACCTCTGAAGACCTTGCCGCAATCCCACTGTGTGGGATTTACTGGAGTTAACAGGAGGTCTTGTTGGCACCCACTGACCCTCAGCAGCCAAGGAGACTACATCCCCTAGCCAGTAGTGCACCAGGAGGTGTTTTTGCAGACTGGTGGAGAAAGGGGGCATGGCCTTTGACGACCTTTCAGCAATCCCGCTGCTTTGGACTTTCTGGAAGTAACAGGAGGGCTTGTTGGCTCCCAAGGACCCTCAGCATTCAAGGGGACTTCATTCCCCAACTAGTAGTGCTCCAGAAGGTGAGTTTGTAGATTAGTAGAAAAAGGGGGCATGGTATTTTACCACCTCTCAGCAATCCAGCAGTGTGGGACTTACTGGAGGTAACAGGAGGTCTTGTTGGCCCTCAAGGACCCTCTAGAGCCATGGGGACTTCATTTCCCAACCAGCAGTGCACCCGGAGGTGCGTTTGCAGAGTGGTTGTGAAAGGGGGCTTGGCCCACAAAGACCTCTCAGCAATCCCGCTATCTGGGCCTTACTGGAGATAACAGAAGGGGTTCCTGGTCCCCAACGACCCTCAACATCCAAGGGGTCTTCATCCCCCAAACCAGCAGTGTGCCAGGAGGTGTGTTTGCAGAGCAGTGGAGAAAGGGGTGGGGCCTCCGGTGAATTGCCATCCTGCATCTTTAAAAAAAAAATTACAAGAGGAGGGCACATGGCCCCCCCTTCCCTGGCCTGATTTGGGCCCCGGGGACCCCATCCCCTGGGGCCAGTCCTTTTTTATATATTTTTTTTAATTACCACCACCACCAGTACCCCTACCACCACCAGTACCACCACCAGTACAACCACCAGTACCAGTACCACCAGTACCACCACCACCAGTACCACCACCGCCAGTACTTCCACCACCAGTACTACCAGTACCACCACCACCACCAATACCACCACCACCAATACCAACACCACCACCAGTACCACCACCAGTACCACCAGTACCACCACCAGTACCACCACCACCACCAGTACTACCAGCACCAGTACCACCACCACCACCAGTACCACCACCAGTACCACCACCACCAGTACCACCAGTACCACAACCAGTACCACCACCACCAGTACCACCACCAGTACCAGTACCACCACCGGTACCACCACCACCACCAGTACCACCACCACCACCCATACCACCACCACCACCAGTACCACCAGAACCACCAGTACCACCACCAGTACCACCACCACCAGTACCACCAGTACCACCACCAGTACCACCACCACCACCAGTACCACCACCACCAGTACCACCACCACCACCACAAGTACTACCACCAGTACCACCACCAGTCCCACCACCAGTACTACCACCACCACAAGTACCCCCACCACCACCCCTACCACCACCAGTACAACCACCACCACCAGTACCAGTACCACCACCACTAGTACCACCACCAGTACCAGTCCACCACCACCAGTACCACCAGTACCACCACCACCACCAGTACCACAACCAGTACCACCACCAGTGCCACCACCACCAGTACTTCCACCACCAGTACTACCAGTACCATTACCACCAACAGTACCACCACCACCAGTAACACCACCACCAGTACCACCAGTACCACCAGCACCACCAGCAGTACCACCTCCTCAAGTACCACCATCAGTACCACCACCACCACCAGTACCAGCACCACCAGTACCACCACCACCACTAGTGCTAGTACCAGTACCAACAGTACCACTAGTACCAGTACCACCAGTACCACCACCAATGCCACCAGTACCACCACCAATACCACCACCAATACCACCACCACTAGTACCAGTACCACCAGTACCAGTACCACCAGTACCACCAGTACCAGTGCCACCAGTACCACTAATACTACCACCAGTACCACCAGTACCAGTACCACCAGTACCAGTACCACCACCATCAGTACCCAGTACCACCAGTACCAGTACCACCACCACCACTACCAGTACCACCACTACCAGTACCACCACCACTACCACTACCATTACCACCACCACCACTACCAGTACCACCATCACCACTACCACTACCAGTACCACTACCCCTACCACCACTACCGGTACCACCACTACCAGTACCACCACCACTACCACCACCACCAATACCACCACTACCAGTGCCACCACCACCACCACCACTACCAGTACCACCACCACTACCACCACTACCAGTACCACCACCACCACCACCACCACTACCAGTACCACCACCACCACCAACACCACCATCAACAGTACCACCTCCACCAGTACCACCACCACCAGTACCACTACCACCACCAGTACCACCACCAGTACCAGAACCACCAGTACCAAAACCACCAGTACCACCACCAGTACCACCACCAGTACCAGTACCACCACTGTACCACAGTACCAGCACCACCAGTACTATCACCACCAACACCAGTACCACCACCACCAGTACCACCACCACCAGTACCACCACCACCACCACTAGTACCAGTATCACCAGTACCACCAATACCACCACCAGTACCAGCACCAACACCAGTACCACCATTATCACCAGTACCACCACCAGTACCACCACCAGGCCCACCACCAGTACCAGTACTACCACCACCAGTACCACCAGTTCCACCACCACCACCAGTGCCACCACCAGTGCCCCCACCACCAGTACCACCACCAGTACGAATACCACCACCAGTACTACCACCACCACCCATACCACCACCACCAGTACCACCAGAACCACCAGTACCACCACCAGTACCACCACCAATACTACCACCACCAATGCCACCAGTACCACCACCAGTACCAGTACCACCAATACCACCAGTACCAGTACCACCACCAATACCACCAGTACCACCACCAATACCACCAGTACCACCACCAATACTACCACTAGCACCACCAATACCACCACCACCAGTACCAGTACCACCAGTACCAGTACCACCAGTACCACTACTACTACCACCAGTACCACCAGTACCAGTACCACCACCACCAGTACCCAGTACCAGTACCATCACCACCACCACTACCACCACTACCAGTACTACCACTACCAGTACCACCACCACTACCAATACCACCACCACCACTACCAGTACCACCACCACCACCACCACTACCAGTACTACCACAACTAGCACCACTACCGGTACCACCACTGCCAGTACCACCACCACTACCACCACTACCAGTACCACCACCACCACCACCACTACCAGTACCACCACCACCACCACCAACAGTACCACCAGTACCACCACCACCAGTACCACCACCACCAGTACCACTACCACTACCAGTACCATCACCACCACCAGTACCACCAGTACCAAAACCACCAGTACCAAAACCACCAGTACCACCACCACCAGTACCACCAGTACCAGTACCACCACATTACCACAGTACCACCACCACCAGTACCATCACCACCACCACCAGTACCACCACCACCAGTACCACCACCACCAGTACCAGTAACACCAGTACCACCACCACCACCACCAGTACCAGTACCACCAGTACCACCAATACCACCAATACCACCATAAGTACTACCACCACCACCAGTACCACCACCACCACCAGTACCACCACCACCACCAGTACCACCAATACCACCATCACCAGTACCACCACCAGTACCTCCACCAGTACCACCAGTACCAACACCAGTACCACCACCAGTACCACCATCACCAGTACTACCAACAGTACCACCACCAGTCCCACCACCAGTACCACCACCACCACCAGTACCACCACCAGTACCACCACCAACTGTACCACCACCACCAGTACCACCAGTACCACCACCACCACTACCAGTACCACCAGCACCGCCACCACCACCAGTACCACCACCTCAAATACCACCACCAGTACCACCACAACCACCAGCACCACCAGTACCACCACCACCACTAGTATTAGCACCAGTACCAACAGTACCACTAGTACCAGTACCACCAGTACCACCACTAATAATACCACCACCAATGCCACCAGTACCACTACCAGTACCAGTACCACCAATACCACCAGTACCACAACGAATACCACCAGTACCACCACCAATACCACCACTAGCACCACCAATACCACCACCACCAGTACCACCAGTACCAGTACCACCAGTACCAGTACCACCACCATCAGTACCCAGTACCACCAGTACCAGTACTGCCACCACCACCACTACCAGTACCACCACTACCAGTACCACCACTACCACTACCAATACCACCACCACCACTACCAGTACCACCACCACCACCACCAGTACCACTACCACCACTACCGGTACCATCACTACCAGTACCACCACCAGTACCACCAGTACCACCACCAGTACCACCACCACGACTAGCACCACCAGTACTACCACCAGTACCACCACCACCACCAGTACCACCAGTACCACCACCACCAGTACCACCACCACTAGTACTACCACCACCAGTACCACCACCACCACCTGTACCACCACCACCAGTACCACTACCACAGTACCATCACAAGTACCACCACCAGTACCAGTACCAGCAGGAACCACCACCAGTGCTACCACCACCACCAGTACCACCACCAGTACCACCACCACCACCAGTACCAACACCACCAGTACCACCACCACCAGTACCACCACCAGTCCCACCACCACCACCAGTACTACCACCAGTACCACCACCACCTGTACCTCCACCACCAGTACCACCAGTACCACCACCACCACTACCAGTACCAGTACCAACAGCACCAGTACCACCACCTCAAGTACCAGTACCACCAGTACCACCAATACCACCACCAGTACCAGCACCAACACCAGTACCACCATTATCACCTGTACCACCACCAGTACCACCACCAGGCCCACCACCAGTACCAGTACTACCACCACCAGTACCACCACCACCACCACCTGTACCAGCACCACCAGTACCACCACCACCACTAGTGCTAGTACCAGTACCAACAGTACCACTAGTACCAGTACCACCAGTGCCACCACCAATACCACCAGTACCACCACCAATACCACCACCACTAGTACCAGTACCACCAGTACCAGTACCACCAGTACCACCAGTACCAGTGCCACCAGTACCACTAATACTACCACCAGTACCACCAGTACCAGTACCGCCAGTACCAGTACCACCACCATCAGTACCCAGTACCACCAGTACCAGTACCACCACCACCACTACCAGTACCACCACTACCAGTACCAACACCACTACCACTACCATTACCACCACCACCACTACCAGTACCACCACCACCACTACCAGTACCACTACCCCTACCACCACTACCGGTACCACCACTACCAGTACCACCACCACTACCACCACCACCAATACCACCACTACCAGTGCCACCACCACCACCACTACCAGTACCACTACCCCTACCACCACTACCGGTACCACCACTACCAGTACCACCACCACCACCACCACCACTACCAGTACCACCACCACCACCAACACCACCATCAACAGTACCAGTACCACCACCACTACCACTACCATTCCCACCACCACCACTACCAGTACCACCACCACCACTACCAGTACCACTACCCCTACCACCACTACCGGTACCACCACTACCAGTACCACCACCACTACCACCACCACCAATACCACCACTACCAGTGCCACCACCACCACCACCACTACCAGTACCACTACCCCTACCACCACTACCGGTACCACCACTACCAGTACCACCACCACCACCACCACCACTACCAGTACCACTACCACCACCAGTACCACCACCAGTACCAGAACCACCAGTACCAAAACCACCAGTACCACCACCAGTACCACCACCAGTACCACCACCAGTACCACCACTGTACCACAGTACCAGCACCACCAGTACTATCACCACCAACACCAGTACCACCACCACCAGTACCACCACCACCAGTACCACCACCACCACCACTAGTACCAGTACCACCAGTACCACCAATACCACCACCAGTACCAGCACCAACACCAGTACCACCATTATCACCAGTACCACCACCAGTACCACCACCAGGCCCACCAACAATACCAGTACTACCACCACCAGTACCACCAGTTCCACCACCACCACCAGTACCACCACCAGTGCCACCACCAGTGCCCCCACCACCAGTACACCACCAGTACGAATACCACCACCAGTACTACCACCACCACCCATACCACCACCAGTACCACCAGAACCACCAGTACCACCACCAGTACCACCACCAGTATCACCAATACTACCACCACCAATGCCACCAGTACCACCACCAGTACCAGTACCACCAATACCACCAGTACCAGTACCACCACCAATACCACCAGTACCACCACCAATACCACCAGTACCACCACCAATACTACCACTAGCACCACCAATACCACCACCACCACCACCACTACCACCAATACCAGTACCACCACTACCAGTACCTCCACCACTACCAATACCACCACCACCACTACCAGTACCACCACCACCACCACCACTACCAGTACTACCACAACTAGCACCACTACCGGTACCACCACTGCCAGTACCACCACCACTACCACCACTACCAGTACCACCACTACCAGTACCACCACCACCACCACCAACAGTACCACCAGTACCACCACCACCAGTACCACCACCACCAGTACCACTACCACTACCAGTACCATCACCACCACCAGTACCAGTACCACCAGTACCAAAACCACCAGTACCAAAACCACCAGTACCACCACCACCAGTACCAGTACCACCACATTACCACAGTACCACCACCACCAATACCATCACCACCACCACCAGTACCACCACCACCAGTACCACCAGTACCACCACCACCACCAGTACAAGTACCACCAGTACCACCAATACCACCAGTACCACCAATACCACCAATACCACCATAAGTACTACCACCACCACCAGTACCACCACCACCACCAGTACCACCACCACCACCAGTACCACCAGTACCACCATCACCAGTACCACCACCAGTACCTCCACCAGTACCACCAGTACCACCACCAGTACCAGTACCACCATCACCAGTACTACCACCAGTACCACCACCAGTACCACCACCAGTACCACCACCACCACCAGTACCACCACCAGTACCACCACCAGTACCACCACCACCTGTACCACCACCACCTGTACCACCACCACCAGTACCACCAGTACCACCACCACCACTACCAGTACCACCAGCACCGCCACCACCACCAGTACCACCACCTCAAGTACCACCACCAGTACCACCACAACCACCAGTACCAGCACCACCAGTACCACCACCACCACTAGTACTAGCACCAGTACCAACAGTACCACTAGTACCAGTACCACCAGTACCACCAGTACCACCACCAATAATACCACCACCAATGCCACCAGTACCACTACCAGTACCAGTAACACCAATACCACCAGTACCACAACCAATACCACCAGTACCACCACCAATACCAGCACTAGCACCACCAATACCACCACCACCAGTACCACCAGTACCACCAGTACCAGTACCACCAGTACCAGTACCACCACCATCAGTACCCAGTACCACCAGTACCAGTACTGCCACCACCACCACTACCAGTACCACCACTACCAGTACCACCACCACCACACCTACCACTACCAATACCACCACCACCACTACCAGTACCACCACCACCACCACCAGTACCACCACCAGTACCACCACCACCACCAGTACCACCAGTACCACAACCAGTACCACTACCACCAGTACCACCACCAGTACCAGTACCACCACCGGTACCACCACCACCACCAATACCACCACCACCACCCATACCACCACCACCACCAGTACCACCAGAACCACCAGTACCACCACCAGTACCACCACCACCAGTACCACCAGTACCACCACCAGTACCACCACCACCACCAGTACCACCACCACCAGTACCACCACCACCACCACAAGTACTACCACCAGTACCACCACCAGTCCCACCACCAGTACTACCACCACCACAAGTACCCCCACCACCACCCCTACCACCACCAGTACAACCACCACCACCAGTACCAGTACCACCACCACTAGTACCACCACCAGTACCAGTCCACCACCACCAGTACCACCAGTACCACCACCACCACCAGTACCACAACCAGTACCACCACCAGTGCCACCACCACCAGTACTTCCACCACCAGTACTACCAGTACCATTACCACCAACAGTACCACCACCACCACCACCAGTAACACCACCACCAGTACCACCAGTACCACCAGCACCACCAGCAGTACCACCTCCTCAAGTACCACCATCAGTACCACCACCACCACCAGTACCAGCACCACCAGTACCACCACCACCACTAGTGCTAGTACGAGTACCAACAGTACCACTAGTACCAGTACCACCAGTACCACCACCAATGCCACCAGTACCACCACCAATACCACCACCAATACCACCACCACTAGTACCAGTACCACCAGTACCAGTACCACCAGTACCACCAGTACCAGTGCCACCAGTACCACTAATACTACCACCAGTACCACCAGTACCAGTACCACCAGTACCAGTACCACCACCATCAGTACCCAGTACCACCAGTACCAGTACCACCACCACCACTACCAGTACCACCACTACCAGTACCACCACCACTACCACTACCATTACCACCACCACCACTACCAGTACCACCATCACCACTACCACTACCAGTACCACTACCCCTACCACCACTACCAGTACCACCACTACCAGTACCACCACCACTACCACCACCACCAATACCACCACTACCAGTGCCACCACCACCACCACCACTACCAGTACCACCACCACTACCACCACTACCAGTACCACCACCACCACTACCAGTACCACCACCACCACCAACACCACCATCAACAGTACCACCTCCACCAGTACCACCACCACCAGTACCACTACCACCACCAGTACCACCACCAGTACCAGAACCACCAGTACCAAAACCACCAGTACCACCACCAGTACCACCACCAGTACCAGTACCACCACTGTACCACAGTACCAGCACCACCAGTACTATCACCACCAACACCAGTACCACCACCACCAGTACCACCACCACCAGTACCACCATCACCACCACTAGTACCAGTACCACCAGTACCACCAATACCACCACCAGTACCAGCACCAACACCAGTACCACCATTATCACCAGTACCACCACCAGTACCACCACCAGGCCCACCACCAGTACCAGTACTACCACCACCAGTACCACCAGTTCCACCACCACCACCAGTGCCACCACCAGTGCCCCCACCACCAGTACCACCACCAGTACGAATACCACCACCAGTACTACCACCACCACCCATACCACCACCACCAGTACCACCAGAACCACCAGTACCACCACCAGTACCACCACCAATACTACCACCACCAATGCCACCAGTACCACCACCAGTACCAGTACCACCAATACCACCAGTACCAGTACCACCACCAATACCACCAGTACCACCACCAATACCACCAGTACCACCACCAATACAACCACCAGCACCACCAATACCACCACCACCAGTACCAGTACCACCAGTACCAGTACCACCAGTACCACTACTACTACCACCAGTACCACCAGTACCAGTACCACCACCACCAGTACCCAGTACCAGTACCATCACCACCACCACTACCACCACTACCAGTACTACCACTACCAGTACCACCACCACTACCAATACCACCACCACCACTACCAGTACCACCACCACCACCACCACTACCAGTACTACCACAACTAGCACCACTACCGGTACCACCACTGCCAGTACCACCACCACTACCACCACTACCAGCACCACCACCACCACCACCACTACCAGTACCACCACCACCACCACCAACAGTACCACCAGTACCACCACCACCAGTACCACCACCACCAGTACCACTACCAGTACCATCACCACCACCAGTACCAGTACCACCAGTACCAAAACCACCAGTACCAAAACCACCAGTACCACCACCACCAGTACCACCAGTACCAGTACCACCACATTACCACAGTACCACCACCACCAGTACCATCACCACCACCACCAGTACCACCACCACCAGTACCACCACCACCAGTACCAGTAACACCAGTACCACCACCACCACCACCAGAACCAGTACCACCAGGACCACCAAAACCACCAATACCACCATAAGTACTACCACCACCACCAGTACCACCACCACCACCAGTACCACCACCACCACCAGTACCACCAATAAAACCATCACCAGTACCACCACCAGTACCTCCACCAGTACCACCAGTACCACCACCAGTACCACCATCACCAGTACTACCAACAGTACCACCACCAGTCCCACCACCAGTACCACCACCACCACCAGTACCACCACCAGTACCACCACCAGTACCACCACCAACTGTACCACCACCATTAGTACCACCAGTACCACCACCACCAGTACCACCAGCACCGCCACCACCACCAGTACCACCACCTCAAATACCACCACCAGTACCACCACAACCACCAGCACCACCAGTACCACCACCACCACTAGTATTAGCACCAGTACCAACAGTACCACTAGTACCAGTACCACCAGTACCACCACCAATAATACCACCACCAATGCCACCAGTACCACTACCAGTACCAGTACCACCAATACCACCAGTACCACAACGAATACCACCAGTACCACCACCAATACCACCACTAGCACCACCAATACCACCACCACCAGTACCACCAGTACCAGTACCACCAGTACCAGTACCACCACCATCAGTACCCAGTACCACCAGTACCAGTACTGCCACCACCACCACTACCAGTACCACCACTACCAGTACCACCACCACCACCACTACCACTACCAATACCACCACCACCACTACCAGTACCACCACCACCACCACCAGTACCACTACCACCACTACCGGTACCACCACTACCAGTACCACCACCAGTACCACCAGTACCACCACCAGTACCACCACCACGACTAGCACCACCAGTACTACCACCAGTACCACCACCACCACCAGTACCACCAGTACCACCACCACCAGTACCACCACCACTAGTACTACCACCACCAGTACCACCACCACCACCAGTACCACCACCACCAGTACCACTACCACCAGTACCATCACAAGTACCACCACCAGTACCAGTACCAGCAGGAACCACCACCAGTGCTACCACCACCAGTACCACCACCACCAGTACCACCACCAGTCCCACCACCACCACCAGTACCACCACCAGTACCACCACCACCTGTACCTCCACCACCAGTACCACCAGTACCACCACCACCACTACCAGTACCAGTACCAACAGCACCAGTACCACCACCTCAAGTACCAGTACCACCAGTACCACCAATACCACCACCAGTACCAGCACCAACACCAGTACCACCATTATCACCTGTACCACCACCGATACCACCACCAGGCCCACCACCAGTACCAGTACTACCACCACCAGTAACACCACCACCACCTGTACCAGCACCACCAGTACCACCACCACCACTAGTGCTAGTACCAGTACCAACAGTACCACTTGTACCAGTACCACCAGTGCCACCACCAATACCACCAGTACCACCACCAATACCACCACCACTAGTACCAGTACCACCAGTACCAGTACCACCTGTACCACCAGTACCAGTGCCACCAGTACCACTAATACTACCACCAGTACCACCAGTACCAGTACCACCAGTACCAGTACCACCACCATCAGTACCCAGTACCACCAGTACCAGTACCACCACCACCACTACCAGTACCACCACTACCAGTACCACCACCACTACCACTACCATTACCACCACCACCACTACCAGTACCACCACTACCAGTACCACTACCCCTACCACCACTACCGGTACCACCACTACCAGTACCACCACCACTACCACCACCACCAATACCACCACTACCAGTGCCACCAACACCACCACCACTACCAGTACCACTACCCCTACCACCACTACCGGTACCACCACTACCAGTACCACCACCACCACCACCACCACTACCAGTACCACCACCACCACCAACACCACCATCAACAGTACCAGTACCACCACCACTACCATTACCACCACCACCACTACCAGTACCACCACCACCACTACCAGTACCACTACCCCTACCACCACTACCGGTACCACCACTACCAGTACCACCACCATTACCACCACCACCAATACCACCACTACCAGTGCCACCACCACCACCACCACTACCAGTACCACTACCCCTACCACCACTACCGGTACCACCACTACCAGTACCACCACCACCACCACCACCACTACCAGTACCACTACCACCACCAGTACCACCACCAGTACCAGAACCACCAGTACCAAAACCACCAGTACCACCACCAGTACCACCACCAGTACCACCACCAGTACCACCACTGTACCACAGTACCAGCACCACCAGTACTATCACCACCAACACCAGTACCACCACCACCAGTACCACCACCACCAGTACCACCACCACCACCACTAGTACCAGTACCACCAGTACCATCAATACCACCATCAGTACCAGCACCAACACCAGTACCACCATTATCACCAGTACCACCACCAGTACCACCACCAGGCCCACCAACAGTACCAGTACTACCACCACCAGTACCACCAGTTCCACCACCACCACCAGTACCACCACCAGTGCCACCACCAGTGCCCCCACCACCAGTACACCACCAGTACGAATACCACCACCAGTACTACCACCACCACCCATACCACCACCAGTACCACCAGAACCACCAGTACCACCACCAGTACCACCACCAGTATCACCAATACTACCACCACCAATGCCACCAGTACCACCACCAGTACCAGTACCACCAATACCACCAGTACCAGTACCACCACCAATACCACCAGTACCACCACCAATACCACCAGTACCACCACCAATACTACCACTAGCACCACCAATACCACCACCACCAGTACCAGTACCACCAGTACCAGTACCACCAGTACCACTACTACTACCACCAGTACCACCAGTACCACCACCATCAGTACCCAGTACCAGTACCACCACCACCACCACTACCACCAATACCAGTACCACCACTACCAGTACCTCCACCACTACCAATACCACCACCACCACTACCAGTACCACCACCACCACCACCACTACCAGTACTACCACAACTATCACCACTACCGGTACCACCACTGCCAGTACCACCACCACTACCACCACTACCAGTACCACCACTACCAGTACCACCACCACCACCACCAACAGTACCACCAGTACCACCACCACCAGTACCACCACCACCAGTACCACTACCACTACCAGTACCATCACCACCACCAGTACCAGTAGCACCAGTACCAAAACCACCAGTACCAAAACCACCAGTACCACCACCACCAGTACCAGTACCACCACATTACCACAGTACCACCACCACCAATTCCATTACCACCACCACCAGTACCACCACCACCAGTACCACCAGTACCACCACCACCACCAGTACCAGTACCACCAGTACCACCAATACCACCAGTACCACCAATACCACCAATACCACCATAAGTACTACCACCACCACCAGTACCACCACCACCACCAGTACCACCACCAGTACCACCAGTACCACCATCACCAGTACCACCACCAGTACCACCACCAGTACCACCAGTACCACCACCAGTACCAGTACCACCATCACCAGTACTACCACCAGTACCACCACCAGTACCACCACCAGTACCACCACCACCACCAGTACCACCACCAGTACCACCACCAGTACCACCACCACCTGTACCACCACCACCTGTACCACCACCACCAGTACCACCAGTACCACCACCACCACTACCAGTACCACCAGCACCGCCACCACCACCAGTACCACCACCTCAAGTACCACCACCAGTACCACCACAACCACCAGTACCAGCACCACCACTACCACCACCACCACTAGTACTAGCACCAGTACCAACAGTACCACTAGTACCAGTACCACCAGTACCACCACCAATAATACCACCACCAATGCCACCAGTACCACTACCAGTACCAGTACCACCAATACCACCAGTACCACAACCAATACCACCAGTACCACCACCAATACCAGCACTAGCACCACCAATACCACCACCACCAGTACCACCAGTACCACCAGTACCAGTACCACCAGTACCAGTACCACCACCATCAGTACCCAGTACCACCAGTACCAGTACTGCCACCACCACCACTACCAGTACCACCACTACCAGTACCACCACCACCACCACTACCACTACCAATACCACCACCACCACTACCAGTACCACCACCACCACTACCAGTACCACTACCACCACTACCGGTACCACCACTACCAGTACCACCACCAGTACCACCAGTACCACCACCACGACTAGCACCACCAGTACTACCACCAGTACCACCACCAGTACCACCAGTACCACCACCACCAGTACCACCACCACTAGTACTACCACCACCAGTACCACCACCACCACCAGTACCACCACCACCAGTACCACTACCACCAGTACCATCACAAGTACCACCACCAGTACCAGTACCACCAGTACCACCACCAGTGCTACCACCACCACCAGTATCACCACCACCACCACCAGTACCACCACCACCAGTACCACCACCACCACCACAACCAACACCACCAGTACCACCACCACCAGTACCACCACCACCAGAACCACCACCAGTCCCACCACCACCACCAGTACCACCACCAGTACCACCACCACCTGTACCTCCACCACCAGTACCACCAGTACCACCACCACCACTACCAGTACCAGTACCACCAGCACCGCCACCACCACCAGTACCACCACCAGTACCAGCACCACCAGTACCACCACCACCACTAGTACCAGTACCAGTACCAATAGTACCACTAGTACCAGTACCACCAGTACCACCACCAATGCTACCACCACCAATGCCACCAGTACCACCAATACCACCAGTACCACAACTAATACCACCACTAGCACCACCAATACCACCACCACCAGTACCACCAGTTACACTACTACTACCACCAGTACCACCAGTACCAGTACCACCACCATCAGTACCCAGTACCACCAGTACCAGTACCACCACCACCACCACTACCAGTACCACCACTACCAGTACCACCACCACTACCACTATCAATACCACCACTACCAGTACCACCACCACCACTATCAGTACCACTACCTCCACTACCGGTACCACCACTACCACTACCAGTACCACCTCCACTACCACCACTACCAGTGCCACCACCACCACCACCACCACTACCAGTACCACCACCACCACCAACAGTACCACCAGTACCACCACCACCAGTACCACCACCACCAGTATCACTACCACTACCAGTACCACCACCACCACAAGTACCAAAACAACCAGTACCAGCACCACCAGTACCAGTACCACCAGTACCACCAGTACCACCACCAGAACCACAGTACCACAACCACCAGTACCATCACCACCACCACCACTACCACCACCACCAGTGCCACCAGTTCCACCACCACCAGTACCACCAGTACCGCCAATATCACCACCTGTACCACCACCACCACTAGTACCACCACCAGTACCACCACCACCACCAGTACCACCACCACCAGTACCACAAGTACCACCACCAGTACAACCACCACCAGTAACAGTACCACCAGTACCACCACCACCACCAGTACCACCAGTACCACCACCAGTACCACCATTGCCAGTACTACCACCAGTACAACCACCAGTCCCACCACCAGTACCACCACCACCACCCATACCACCAGTACCACTACCACCACCAGTACCACCACCAGTACCACCACCAACACCAGTACCACTACCACCAGTACCACCACCAGTACCACCACCACCACCAGTACCACCACCACCACCAGTACTACCACCAGTACCACCACTAGTACCACCACTAGTACCACCACCACCACCACCAGTACCACCACCACCACCAGTACCACCACCAGTACCACCACCACCAGTACCAGTACCACTACCAGTACCAGTACCACCACCACCAGTAACACCAGTACCACCACCACCACCATTACCACCACCAATACCACCACCAGTACCACCACCACCAGTACCACCAACACCAGTACTACCACTACCAGTACTACCACCACCAATACCACCACCACCAGTACTACCACCACCAGTACCACCACTACCAGTACCACCACCAGTACCACCACCAGTGCCACCACCACCAGTACTACCACCACCAGTACCACCACCAGTACCACCACCACCACCAGTACCACCACCACCAGTACCACAACCACCAGTACCACCACCAGTACCACCACCACCAGTACCACCACCACCAGTACCACCACCAGCACCACCACCAGTCCCACCACCAGTACCACCACCACCACCAGTACCACCACCACCAGTACCACCACCACCAGTACCACCACCAGTTTTTCCACCACCAGTACTACCAGTAACAGTACCATTACCACCACCAGTACCACCACCACCACCAGTACCACCACCACCACCAGTACCACCACCACCAGTACCAGCACCACCAGTACCACCACCAGTACCACCACCACCACCACCAGTACCACCACCAGCAGTACCACCAGCAGTACCACCAGCAGTACCACCACCAGTACCACCACCAGTACCACCACCAGTACCACCAGTACCACCACCAGTACCACCACCAGTACCACCACCAGTACCACCACCACCAGTACTACCACCAGTACTACCACCACCAGTACCACCACCACCACCAGTACCATCACCACCAGTACCACCACCACCAGTACCACCACCAGAACCACCACCAGTACCAGTACCACCACCAGTGCTACCACCACCACCGTTACCACCACCACCAGTACCACCACCAGAACCACCACCAGTACCACCACCACCACCAGTACCACCACCACCAGTACCACCACCACCAGTACCACCACCAGTACCACCACCACTACCACCAGTACCACCACCACCAGTACCACCACCACCACCTTTACTAGTACCACCACCAGTACCACCAGTACCATCACCACCACCACCAGTACCACTACCACCAGTACCACCACCACCAGTACCACCAGTACCACCAGTACCACCAGTACCAATACCACAAGTTCCACCAGTACCACCAATACCACCACCAGTACCACCACCACCAGTACCACCACCACCACCAGTACCACCACCAGTACCACCACCAGCAGTACCACCACCACCAGTACCAACACCACCACCAGTACCAATACCACCAGTTCCACCAGTACCACCAATACCACCACCAGTACCACCACCACCAGTACCACCACCACCACCAGTACCACCACCAGTACCACCACCACCAGTACCACCACCACCAGTACCAACACCACCATCAGTACCACCACCACCAGTACCACCAGTACAACCACCACAACAACCAATACCACCACCACTACCAGTACCACCACCAGTACTACCACCAGTACCACCACCAGTCCCTCCACCAGTACCACCACCACCAGTACCACCACCACCACCACTACCACCACCAGTACCACCACCCGTACCACCACCACCAGTACTACCACCAGTACCACCACCAGTCCCTCCACCAGTACCACCACCACCAGTACCACCACTACCACCACCATTACCACCACCAGTACCACCAGTACCACTACCAGTACCACCACCACCAGCAGTACTACCACCAGTACCACCACCAGTACCACCACCACTATCACCAGTACCACCACCACTATCACCAGTACCACCACCAGTACCAGTACTGCCACCACCAGTACCACCAGTACCACCACCACCAGTACCACCACCACCACCAGTACCACCACCAGTGCCACCACCACCAGTACCACCACCAGTACCACCACCAGTACCAGTACCACCACCAGTACCACCACCACCACCCATACCACCACCACCAGTACCACCAATACCACCACCAGTACCACCACCACCACTAGTACCACCACCAGTACCACCACCACCACCAGTACCACCACCACCAGTACCACAAGTACCACCACCAGTACAACCACCACCAGTACCACCACCACCACCAGTACCACCACCAGTACCACCAGTACCACCACCAGTACCACCATTGCCAGTACTACCACCAGTACAACCACCAGTCCCACCACCAGTACCACCACCACCACCAGTACCACCAGTACCACCACCACCACCAGTACCACCACCAGTACCACCACCAACACCAGTACCACCACCACCAGTACCACCACCACCACTACCAGTACCACCACCACCACCAACACCACCATCAACAGTACCAGTACCACCACCACTACCATTACCACCACCACCACTACCAGTACCACCACCACCACTACCAGTACCACTACCCCTACCACCACTACCGGTACCACCACTACCAGTACCACCACCACTACCACCACCACCAATACCACCACTACCAGTGCCACCACCACCACCACCACTACCAGTACCACTACCCCTACCACCACTACCGGTACCACCACTACCAGTACCACCACCACCACCACCACCACCACTACCAGTACCACTACCACCACCAGTACCACCACCAGTACCAGAACCACCAGTACCAAAACCACCAGTACCACCACCAGTACCACCACCTGTACCACCACCAGTACCACCACTGTACCACAGTACCAGCACCACCAGTACTATCACCACCAACACCAGTACCACCACCACCAGTACCACCACCACCAGTACCACCACCACCACCACTAGTACCAGTACCACCAGTACCATCAATACCACCATCAGTACCAGCACCAACACCAGTACCACCATTATCACCAGTACCACCACCAGTACCACCACCAGGCCCACCAACAGTACCAGTACTACCACCACCAGTACCACCAGTTCCACCACCACCACCAGTACCACCACCAGTGCCACCACCAGTGCCCCCACCACCAGTACACCACCAGTACGAATACCACCACCAGTACTACCACCACCACCCATACCACCACCAGTACCACCAGAACCACCAGTACCACCACCAGTACCACCACCAGTATCACCAATACTACCACCACCAATGCCACCAGTACCACCACCAGTACCAGTACCACCAATACCACCAGTACCAGTACCACCACCAATACCACCAGTACCACCACCAATACCACCAGTACCACCACCAATACTACCACTAGCACCACCAATACCACCACCACCAGTACCAGTACCACCAGTACCAGTACCACCAGTACCACTACTACTACCACCAGTACCACCAGTACCACCACCATCAGTACCCAGTACCAGTACCACCACCACCACCACTACCACCAATACCAGTACCACCACTACCAGTACCTCCACCACTACCAATACCACCACCACCACTACCAGTACCACCACCACCACCACCACTACCAGTACTACCACAACTAGCACCACTACCGGTACCACCACTGCCAGTACCACCACCACTACCACCACTACCAGTACCACCACTACCAGTACCACCACCACCACCACCAACAGTACCACCAGTACCACCACCACCAGTACCACCACCACCAGTACCACTACCACTACCAGTACCATCACCACCACCAGTACCAGTAGCACCAGTACCAAAACCACCAGTACCAAAACCACCAGTACCACCACCACCAGTACCAGTACCACCACATTACCACAGTACCACCACCACCAGTTCCATTACCACCACCACCAGTACCACCACCACCAGTACCACCAGTACCACCACCACCACCAGTACCAGTACCACCAGTACCACCAATACCACCAGTACCACCAATACCACCAATACCACCATAAGTACTACCACCACCACCAGTACCACCACCACCACCAGTACCACCACCAGTACCACCAGTACCACCATCACCAGTACCACCACCAGTACCTCCACCAGTACCACCAGTACCACCACCAGTACCAGTACCACCATCACCAGTACTACCACCAGTACCACCACCAGTACCACCACCAGTACCACCACCACCACCAGTACCACCACCAGTACCACCACCAGTACCACCACCACCTGTACCACCACCACCTGTACCACCACCACCAGTACCACCAGTACCACCACCACCACTACCAGTACCACCAGCACCGCCACCACCACCAGTACCACCACCTCAAGTACCACCACCAGTACCACCACAACCACCAGTACCAGCACCACCACTACCACCACCACCACTAGTACTAGCACCAGTACCAACAGTACCACTAGTACCAGTACCACCAGTACCACCACCAATAATACCACCACCAATGCCACCAGTACCACTACCAGTACCAGTACCACCAATACCACCAGTACCACAACGAATACCACCAGTACCACCACCAATACCAGCACTAGCACCACCAATACCACCACCACCAGTACCACCAGTACCACCAGTACCAGTACCACCAGTACCAGTACCACCACCATCAGTACCCAGTACCACCAGTACCAGTACTGCCACCACCACCACTACCAGTACCACCACTACCACTACCAATACCACCACCACCACTACCAGTACCACCACCACCACTACCAGTACCACTACCACCACTACCGGTACCACCACTACCAGTACCACCACCAGTACCACCAGTACCACCACCACGACTAGCACCACCAGTACTACCACCAGTACCACCACCAGTACCACCAGTACCACCACCACCAGTACCACCACCACTAGTACTACCACCACCAGTACCACCACCACCACCAGTACCACCACCACCAGTACCACTACCACCAGTACCATCACAAGTACCACCACCAGTACCAGTACCACCAGTACCACCACCAGTGCTACCACCACCACCAGTATCACCACCACCACCACCAGTACCACCACCACCATTACCACCACCACCACCAGTACCAACACCACCAGTACCACCACCACCAGTACCACCACCACCAGTACCACCACCAGTCCCACCACCACCACCAGTACCACCACCAGTACCACCACCACCTGTACCTCCACCACCAGTACCACCAGTACCACCACCACCACTACCAGTACCAGTACCACCAGCACCGCCACCACCACCAGTACCACCACCAGTACCAGCACCACCAGTACCACCACCACCACCACTAGTACCAGTACCAGTACCAATAGTACCACTAGTACCAGTACCACCAGTACCACCACCAATGCTACCACCACCAATGCCACCAGTACCACCAATACCACCAGTACCACAACTAATACCACCACTAGCACCACCAATACCACCACCACCAGTACCACCAGTTACACTACTACTACCACCAGTACCACCAGTACCAGTACCACCACCATCAGTACCCAGTACCACCAGTACCAGTACCACCACCACCACCACTACCAGTACCACCACTACCAGTACCACCACCACTACCACTATCAATACCACCACTACCAGTACCACCACCACCACTATCAGTACCACTACCTCCACTACCGGTACCACCACTACCACTACCAGTACCACCTCCACTACCACCACTACCAGTGCCACCACCACCACCACCACCACTACCAGTACCACCACCACCACCAACAGTACCACCAGTACCACCACCACCAGTACCACCACCACCAGTATCACTACCACTACCAGTACCACCACCACCACAAGTACCAAAACAACCAGTACCAGCACCACCAGTACCAGTACCACCAGTACCACCAGTACCACCACAGAACCACAGTACCACAACCACCAGTACCATCACCACCACCACCACTACCACCACCACCAGTGCCACCAGTTCCACCACCACCAGTACCACCAGTACCGCCAATATCACCACCTGTACCACCACCACCACTAGTACCACCACCAGTACCACCACCACCACCAGTACCACCACCACCAGTACCACAAGTACCACCACCAGTACAACCACCACCAGTAACAGTACCACCAGTACCACCACCACCACCAGTACCACCAGTACCACCACCAGTACCACCATTGCCAGTACTACCACCAGTACAACCACCAGTCCCACCACCAGTACCACCACCACCACCCATACCACCAGTACCACTACCACCACCAGTACCACCACCAGTACCACCACCAACACCAGTACCACTACCACCAGTACCACCACCACCACCAGTACCACCACCACCACCAGTACCACCACCACCACCAGTACTACCACCAGTACCACCACTAGTACCACCACTAGTACCACCACCACCAGTACCACCACCACCACCAGTACCACCACCAGTACCACCACCACCAGTACCAGTACCACTACCAGTACCAGTACCACCACCACCAGTAACACCAGTACCACCACCACCACCATTACCACCACCAATACCACCACCAGTACCACCACCACCAGTACCACCAACACCAGTACTACCACTACCAGTACTACCACCACCAATACCACCACCACCAGTACTACCACCACCAGTACCACCACTACCAGTACCACCACCAGTACCACCACCAGTGCCACCACCACCAGTACTACCACCACCAGTACCACCACCAGTACCACCACCACCACCAGTACCACCACCACCAGTACCACAACCACCAGTACCACCACCAGTACCACCACCACCAGTACCACCACCACCAGTACCACCACCAGCACCACCACCAGTCCCACCACCAGTACCACCACCACCACCAGTACCACCACCACCAGTACCACCACCACCAGTACCACCACCAGTTTTTCCACCACCAGTACTACCAGTAACAGTACCATTACCACCACCAGTACCACCACCACCACCAGTACCACCACCACCACCAGTACCACCACCACCAGTACCAGCACCACCAGTACCACCACCAGTACCACCACCACCACCACCAGTACCACCACCAGCAGTACCACCAGCAGTACCACCAGCAGTACCACCACCAGTACCACCACCAGTACCACCACCAGTACCACCAGTACCACCACCAGTACCACCACCAGTACCACCACCAGTACCACCACCACCAGGACTACCACCAGTACTACCACCACCAGTACCACCACCACCACCAGTACCATCACCACCAGTACCACCACCACCAGTACCACCACCAGTACCACCACCAGTACCACCACCAGTACCAGTACCACCACCAGTGCTACCACCACCACCGTTACCACCACCACCAGTACCACCACCAGAACCACCACCAGTACCACCACCACCACCAGTACCACCACCACCAGTACCACCACCACCAGTACCACCACCAGTACCACCACCACTACCACCAGTACCACCACCACCAGTACCACCACCACCACCTTTACTAGTACCACCACCAGTACCACCAGTACCATCACCACCACCACCAGTACCACTACCACCAGTACCACCACCACCAGTACCACCAGTACCACCAGTACCAATACCACAAGTTCCACCAGTACCACCAATACCACCACCAGTACCACCACCACCAGTACCACCACCACCACCAGTACCACCACCAGTACCACCACCAGCAGTACCACCACCACCAGTACCAACACCACCACCAGTACCAATACCACCAGTTCCACCAGTACCACCAATACCACCACCAGTACCACCACCACCAGTACCACCACCACCACCAGTACCACCACCAGTACCACCACCACCAGTACCACCACCACCAGTACCAACACCACCATCAGTACCACCACCACCAGTACCACCAGTACAACCACCACAACAACCAATACCACCACCACTACCAGTACCGCCACCCGTACCACCACCACCAGTACTACCACCAGCACCACCACCAGTCCCTCCACCAGTACCACCACCACCAGTACCACCACCACCACCACTACCACCACCAGTACCACCACCCGTACCACCACCACCAGTACTACCACCAGTACCACCACCAGTCCCTCCACCAGTACCACCACCACCAGTACCACCACTACCACCACCATTACCACCACCAGTACCACCAGTACCACTACCAGTACCACCACCACCAGCAGTACTACCACCAGTACCACCACCAGTACCACCACCACTATCACCAGTACCACCACCACTATCACCAGTACCACCACCAGTACCAGTACTGCCACCACCAGTACCACCAGTACCACCACCACCAGTACCACCACCACCACCAGTACCACCACCAGTGCCACCACCACCAGTACCACCACCAGTACCAGTACCACCACCAGTACCACCACCACCACCCATACCACCACCACCAGTACCACCAATACCACCACCAGTACCACCACCACCACTAGTACCACCACCAGTACCACCACCACCACCAGTACCACCACCACCAGTACCACAAGTACCACCACCAGTACAACCACCACCAGTACCACCACCACCACCAGTACCACCACCAGTACCACCAGTACCACCACCAGTACCACCATTGCCAGTACTACCACCAGTACAACCACCAGTCCCACCACCAGTACCACCACCACCACCAGTACCACCAGTACCACCACCACCACCAGTACCACCACCAACACCAGTACCACCACCACCAGTACCACCACCACCACCAGTACCACCACCACCACCAGTACCACCACCAGTACCACCACCACCACCAGTACTACCACCAGTACCACCACTAGTACCACCACTAGTACCACCACCACCACCACCAGTACCACCACCACCACCACCAGTACCACCACCAGTACCACCACCACCAGTACCAGTACCACCACCAGTACCAGTACCACCACCACCAGTAACACCAGTACCACCACCACCACCATTACCACCACCAATACCACCACCAGTACCACCACCACCACCAGTACCACCAACACCAGTACTACCACTACCAGTACTACCACCACCACTAGTGCTAGTACCAGTACCAACAGTACCACTAGTACCAGTACCACCAGTACCACCACCAATACCACCAGTACCACCACCAATACCACCACCAATACCACCACCACTAGTACCAGTACCACCAGTACCACTAATACTACCACCAGTACCACCAGTACCAGTACCACCAGTACCACCACCATCAGTACCCAGTACCACCAGTACCAGTACCACCACCACCACTACCAGTACCACCACTACCAGTACCACCACCACTACCACTACCATTACCACCACCACCACTACCAGTACCACCACCACCACTACCACTACCAGTACCACTACCCCTACCACCACTACCGGTACCACCACTACCAGTACCACCACCACTACCACCACCACCAATACCACCACTACCAGTGCCACCACCACCACCACCACTACCAGTACCACCACCACTACCAGTACCACCACCACCACCACTACCAGTACCACCACCACCACCAACACCACCATCAACAGTACCACCTCCACCAGTACCACCACCACCAGTACCACTACCACCACCAGTACCACCACCACCACTACCAGTACCACCACTACCACTACCAGTACCACTACCCCTACCACCACTACCGGTACCACCACTACCAGTACCACCACCACTACCACCACCACCAATACCACCACTACCAGTGCCACCACCACCACTACCAGTACCACCACCACTACCAGTACCACCACCACCACCACTACCAGTACCACCACCACCACCAACACCACCATCAACAGTACCACCTCCACCAGTACCAAAACCACCAGTACCACCACCAGTACCACCAACAGTACCAGTACCACCACTGTACCAGAGTACCAGCACCACCAGTACTATCACCACCAACACCAGTACCACCACCACCAGTACCACCACCACCAGTACCACCACCACCAGTACCACCACCACCACCACTAGTACAAGTACCACCAGTACCACCAATACCACCACCAGTACCAGCACCAACACCAGTACCACCATTATCACCAGTACCACCACCAGTACCACCACCAGGCCCACCACCAGTACCAGTACTACCACCACCAGTACCACCACCACCACCAGTACCAGCACCACCAGTACCACCACCACCACTAGTGCTAGTACCAGTACCAACAGTACCACTAGTACCAGTACCACCAGTACCACCACCAATACCACCAGTACCACCACCAATACCACCACCAATACCACCACCACTAGTACCAGTACCACCAGTACCAGTACCACCAGTACCAGTGCCACCAGTACCACTAATACTACCACCAGTACCACCAGTACCAGTACCACCAGTACCAGTACCACCACCATCAGTACCCAGTACCACCAGTACCACCACCACCACTACCAGTACCACCACTACCAGTACCACCACCACTACCACTACCATTACCACCACCACCACTACCAGTACCACCACCACCACTACCACTACCAGTACCACTACCCCTACCACCACTACCGGTACCACCACTACCAGTACCACCACCACTACCACCACCACCAATACCACCACTACCAGTGCCACCACCACCACCACCACTACCAGTACCACTACCCCTACCACCACTACCGGTACCACCACTACCAGTATCACCACCACCACCACCACCATTACCAGTACCACCACCACCACCAACAGTACCAGTACTACCACCACCAGTACCACCAGTTCCACCACCACCACCAGTACCACCACCAGTGCCACCACCAGTGCCCCCACCACCAGTACCACCACCAGTACGAATACCACCACCAGTACTACCACCACCACCCATACCACCACCACCAGTACCACCAGAACCACCAGTACCACCACCAGTACCACCACCAGTATCACCAATACTACCACCACCAATGCCACCAGTACCACCACCAGTACCAGTACCACCAATACCACCAGTACCACCACCAATACCACCAGTACCACCACCAATACCACCAGTACCACCACCAATACTACCACTAGCACCACCAATACCACCACCACCAGTACCAGTACCACCAGTACCAGTACCACCAGTACCACTACTACTACCACCAGAACCACCAGTACCAGTACCACCACCATCAGTACCCAGTACCAGTACCACCACCACCACCACTACCACCAATACCAGTACCACCACTACCAGTACCTCCACCACTACCAATACCACCACCACCACTACCAGTACCACCACCACCACCACCACTACCAGTACTACCACAACTAGCACCACTACCGGTACCACCACTGCCAGTACCACCACCACTACCACCACTACCAGTATCACCACTACCAGTACCACCACCACCACCACCAACAGTACCACTAGTACCATCACCACCAGTACCACCACCACCAGTACCACTACCACTACCAGTACCATCACCACCACCAGTACCAGTACCACCAGTACCAAAACCACCAGTACCAAAACCACCAGTACCACCACCACCAGTACCAGTACCACCACATTACCACAGTACCACCACCACCAGTACCATCACCACCACCACCAGTACCACCACCACCAGTACCACCACCACCACCACCAGTACCAGTACCACCAGTACCACCAATACCACCAGTACCACCAATACCACCAATACCACCATAAGTACTACCACCACCACCAGTACCACCACCAGTACCACCACCACCACCAGTACCACCAGTACCACCATCACCAGTACCACCACCAGTACCTCCACCAGTACCACCAGTACCACCACCAGTACCACCACCAGTACCAGTACCACCACCACCAGTACTACCACCAGTACCGCCACCAGTACCACCACCACCACCAGTACCACCACCAGTACCACCACCAGTACCACCACCAGTACCACCACCACCTGTACCACCACCACCTGTACCACCACCACCAGTACCACCACCACCACTACCAGTACCACCAGTACCGCCACCACCACCAGTACCACCACCTCAAGTACCACCACCAGTACCACCACAACCACCAGTACCAGTACCACCAGTACCACCACCCCACTAGTACTAGCACCAGTACCAACAGTACCACTAGTACCAGTACCACCAGTACCACCACCAATAATACCACCACCAATGCCACCAGTACCACTACCAGTACCAGTACCACCAATACCACCAGTACCACAACCAATACCACCAGTACCACCACCAATACCAGCACTAGCACCACCAATACCACCACCACCAGTACCACCAGTACCACCAGTACCAGTACCACCAGTACCAGTACCACCACCATCAGTACCCAGTACCACCAGTACCAGTACTGCCACCACCACCACTACCAGTACCACCACTACCAGTACCACCACCACCACCACTACCACTACCAATACCACCACCACCACTACCAGTACCACCACCACCACTACCAGTACCACTACCACCACTACCGGTACCACCACTACCAGTACCACCACCAGTACCACCAGTACCACCACCAGTACCACCACCACGACTAGCACCACCAGTACTACCACCAGTACCACCACCACCACCAGTACCACCATCACCAGTACCACCACCACTAGTATTACCACCACCAGTACCACCACCACCACCAGTACCACCACCACCAGTACCACTACCACCAGTACCATCACAAGTACCACCACCAGTACCAGTACCACCAGTACCACCACCAGTGCTACCACCACCACCAGTATCACCACCACCACCACCAGTACCACCACCACCATTACCACCACCACCACCACCACCAGTACCAACACCACCAGTACCACCACCACCAGTACCACCACCACCAGTACCACCACCAGTCCCACCACCACCACCAGTACCACCACCAGTACCACCACCAGTACCACCACCACCTGTACCTCCACCACCAGTACCACCAGTACCACCACCACCACTACCAGTACCAGTACCACCAGCACCGCCACCACCACCACCAGTACCAGCACCACCAGTACCACCACCACCACTAGTACTAGTACCGGTACCAATAGTACCACTAGTACCAGTACCACCAGTACCACCATCAATACTACCACCACCAATGCCACCAGTACCACCAATACCACCAGTACCACAACTAATACCACCACTAGCACCACCAATACCACCACCACCAGTACCACCAGTTACACTACTACTACCACCAGTACCACCAGTACCAGTACCACCACCATCAGTACCCAGTACCACCAGTACCAGTACCACCACCACCACCACTACCAGTACCACCACTACCAGTACCACCACCACTACCACTATCAATACCACCACCACCACTACCAGTACCACCACCACCACTATCAGTACCACTACCTCCACTACCGGTACCACCACTACCACTACCAGTACCACCTCCACTACCACCACTACCAGTACCACCACCACCACCAACAGTACCACCAGTACCACCACCACCAGTACCACCACCACCAGTATCACTACCACAACCAGTACCACCACCACCACAAGTACCAAAACAACCAGTACCACCACCACCAGTACCAGTACCACCAGTACCACCAGTACCACAGTACCACAACCACCAGTACCATCACCACCACCACCACTACCACCACCACCAGTGCCACCAGTTCCACCACCACCAGTACCACCAGTACCACCAGTACCGCCAATACCACCACCAGTACCACCACCACCACTAGTACCACCACCAGTACCACCACCACCACCAGTACCACCACCACCAGTACCACAAGTACCACCACCAGTACAACCACCACCAGTAACAGTACCACCAGTACCACCACCACCACCACCACCACCAGTACCACCAGTACCACCACCAGTACAACCACCAGTCCCACCACCAGTACCACCACCACCACCAGTACCACCAGTACCACCACCACCACCAGTACCACCACCAGTACCACCACCAACACCAGTACCACTACCACCAGTACCACCACCACCACCAGTACCACCACCACCACCAGTACCACCACCAGTACCACCACCACCACCAGTACTACCACCAGTACCACCACTAGTACCACCACTAGTACCACCACCACCACCACCAGTACCACCAGTACCACCACCACCACCAGTACCACCACCAGTACCACCACCACCAGTACCAGTACCACCACCAGTACCACCACCACCAGTAACACCAGTACCACCACCACCACCATTACCACCACCAATACCACCACCAGTACCACCACCACCACCAGTACCACCAACACCAGTACTACCACTACCAGTACTACCACCACCAATACCACCACCACCAGTACTACCACCACCAGTACCACCACTACCAGTACCACCACCAGTACCAGTACCACCACCAGTGCCACCACCACCAGTACTACCACCACCAGTACCACCACCAGTACCACCACCACCACCACCAGTACCACCACCACCAGTACCACCACCACCAGTACCACCACCAGTACCACCACCACCAGTACCACCACCACCAGTACCACCACCAGCACCACCACCAGTCCCACCACCAGTACCACCACCACCACCAGTACCACCACCACCAGTACCACCACCACCAGTACCACCACCAGTTTTTCCACCACCAGTACTACCAGTAACAGTACCATTACCACCACCAGTACCACCACCACCACCAGTACCACCACCACCACCAGTACCACCACCACCAGTACCAGCACCACCAGTACCACCACCACCACCAGTACCACCACCACCACCACCAGTACCACCACCACCAGTACCACCAGCAGTACCACCAGCAGTACCACCACCAGTACCACCACCAGTACCACCAGTACCAATACCACCAGTACCACCACCGATACCACCACCAGTACCACCACCACTAGTACCACCAGTACCAATACCACCAGTACCACCACCACCACCAGTACCATCACCACCAGTACCACCACCACCAGTACCACCACCAGTACCACCACCAGTACCACCACCAGTACCAGTACCACCACCAGTGCTACCACCACCACCGTTACCACCACCACCAGTACCACCACCAGTACCACCACCACCACCAGTACCACCACCACCAGTACCACCACCACCAGTACCACCACCAGTACCACCACCACTACCACCAGTACCACCACCACCAGTACCACCACCAACACCTTTACTAGTACCACCACAGTACCACCAGTACCATCACCACTACCACCAGTACCACTACCACCAGTACCACCACCACCAGTACCACCAGTACCACCACCACCACCAGTACCAATACCACAAGTTCCACCAGTACCACCAATACCACCACCAGTACCACCACCACCAGTACCACCACCACCACCAGTACCACCACCAGCAGTACCACCACCACCAGTACCAACACCACCACCAGTACCAATACCACCAGTTCCACCAGTACCACCAATACCACCACCAGTACCACCACCACCAGTACCACCACCACCACCAGTACCACCACCAGTACCACCACCACCAGTACCACCACCACCAGTACCAACACCACCGTCAGTACCACCACCACCAGTACCAAAAGTACCACCACCACCAGTACCACCAGTACAACCACCACCACAACCAATACCACCACCACTACCAGTACCACCACCCGTACCACCACCACCAGTACTACCACCAGTACCACCACCAGTCCCTCCACCAGTACCACCAGCACCAGTACCACCACCACCACCACTACCACCACCAGTACCACCACCCGTACCACCACCACCAGTACTACCACCAGTACCACCACCAGTCCCTCCACCAGTACCACCACCACCAGTACCACCACCACCACCACTACCACCACCATTACCACCACCAGTACCACCAGTACCACTACCAGTACCACCACCACCAGCAGTACTACCACCAGTACCACCACCAGTACCACCACTACTATCACCAGTACCACCACCACTATCACCAGTACCACCACCAGTACCAACACCAGTACCAGTACTGCCACCACCAGTACCACCAGTACCACCAGTACCACCACCACAAGTACCACCACCACCAATACCACCACCAGTGCCACCACCACCAGTACCACCACCAGTACCAGTACCACCACCAGTACCACCACCACCACCCATACCACCACCACCAGTACCACCAGAACCGCCAGTACCACCACCAGTACCACCACCACCACCAGTACCACCACCACCAGTACTTCCACTACCAATACTACCAGTACCATTACCACCAACAGATCCACCACCAGTAACACCACCATCAGTGCCACCACCACCACTACCAGTACCAGTACCACCAGCACCACCACCAGTACCACCACCTCAAGTACCACCACCAGTACCAGCACCACCAATACCACCACTAGTACTAGTGCCAGTGCCAACAGGACCACTAGTACCAGTACCACCAGTACCACCACCAATACTACCACAACCAATGCCACCAGTACCACCACCAGTACCAGTACTACCAATACCACCAGTACCAGTACCTCCACCAATACCACCAGTACCACCACCAATACGACCAGTACCACCAGTACCACCACCAATCCCACCACTAGCACCACCAACACCACCACCACCAGTACAAGTACCACCAGTACTGGTGGTGGTGGTGGTACTGGTGGTAGTACTGGTGGTGCTAGTGGTGGTGGTGGTACTGGTGGTGGTACTGGTGGTACTGGTGGTGGTGGTGGTACTGGTGGTGGTACTGCTGGTGGTACTGCTGGTGGTACTGGTGGTACTGGTGGTGGTGGTGGTGGTACTCGTGGTGGTGGTGGTAATGATGGTGCTGGTACTGGTGGTGGGGGTACTGGTAGTAGTACCACCAGTACCAGCAGTACCAGTACCACCAGTGCCAGTACTACCACCATCAGTACCCAGTACCACCACTACCAGTACCACCACCACTACCACTACCAATACCACCACCACCACTACCAGTACGACCACCACCACTACCAGTACCACCTATTTATTGACACATTACAATACAATTTATACAAAACAATTAACAAATAAACATACCATAGTCTATTTAACTATTTACAAGCACAGAAACAGACCCACACCTGATCTTCTGGTTAACTACACTAGGACCCCAACCACGTACTTGCTGTACTGCTTTCTATTTAATTTAACTCTCCAAATGTGTTAAATATGATAGTATGCCAAAATGGGACCAATGAGTTCTGGCATCATCCTCATGGCAAGCTCAAGTGCATGTTGTGAAATTTAGGAATACCAACTTGGTTTCTAACCCTCAGTTGTGCAGAATATTCACGGTATGACTTACATGACTTTTCGAGAGAAGCTAACTCTAACATTAAAGGCATCAAATTCAAGACACCAGCAAAAACTTAAAGATAGAGTTGTGTATTTGCCAAGTTTGTGCAGTGTAACATCTGCGCCAAGCAGTTATCAAGAGAGACTGGTAAAAAGTATTCTTATGGGACAATTTCCTTGTGAAAGCATGTTAAAACCATCCACAAAAGGAAATTCAATCACTTCTTGTGGAAGAAGGCAACTGGAGGAGAAGCACACTCACCATCTGAAGTAGTCTTGGGGAAACCTTCAAATGTTCAACAAATAACAGTATTAGCTTACTGCAATAAGTTGTCTGAGATAATAACATTATACAATTTAAACCAATCAATAAGCATAACATAACTTATTTAACCATTTACAAATACACGTTGGTGCACAAGTACTTCAGATTGATGAGGATATGTCTTTAAACCAGTAAGGACAATCTGAGCCTTTACTGCATGACCAGGAAGAGATGCCACCTCCAGAAAAGGAGAGTAATGTTTGGAAATGTTTCAGAATTCCTTCAGGAGAGAAAAAGGTTAGTGCCAAGTATGTCCTGTTCAATGTCTGCAGCAAGCTATTGTCAAGATATACTAGGAAAAATCAGTCCCATGAGACATGTTCCATGTGGAAGAATAGGCAAAACTATCTATCAATGCATAATGCTGGAGAAGGCAGCTGCAGCAGAAGAACAATCTTTATCTGCAGTAGCCTGAGGGGAATCATTGTCACTGGCTAAAATAACTGTTCCAACTGTATCCTATAAGTTATCTGAGATAGGAACTCACTGTAGCTAATGCCAGATGCTCGTGGCTCTAAAGCTTTTGTCTGTGGCTGCATACCTGGATGCTGTGAAGAATCACTTTTGTTTATTATTTTTTACTCCCCATTGAACCTTCATGTTTTTCGCAGACAACCCAGTTGCTTCTTCCCAGTTGCCTTCCATTACCCATTTTAATACCTTTTTTATTTTCTTCCTAAAAAATGTAAAAAAATATAAAATTATTAGTGCTGCAGGACCACTACTAGCGTTTCATTTACAAGCCCAGGACACACGTAAGGCATTCTACTACAGACTTATAGATAAATTAAATAACCTAATTATGTTTAAGTCAATCAAACCATGTTTGGGGGTAGAGCACATATACTTTACCACTACCTAGCAGTGGTATACTGCTCACATTCCTGAGGTGAACTGGGTGTCTCAAAATTTGACTCAGTATTGTAGTGACCGGGTGTTCAAATGGGTATGTCAATGACTGTATGGATTGGCAATTGACTGTGTTAGTGGGTGTTTGGATGTATAACAGTGTGTGCAAGTGGGTCTATTAGCAGTGGATGCTTAACTTAAGTGCTGTGTGAGAGTGTAAGTGGATGTGTAAGTGATTTTGTCACTGAGTAGATGTGACAGGGGTTATATGGGTTTCTAAATAGGTATGTGTGTGACTCTATAGGTGGGCAACTGGCTGTATAACTGGGTGTATGGATCTATAAGTGCGTGTGTTAGTGACTGAAACTTAAAAGTACGTCTTACCTTTTAACTACAGAGCACCATGCCCATTGGGCTACCTAGGATGTACCTTAGGGGTGACATTTGTGTAAAAAGGAATTTAAACATTGGCAAGGAGTATTAAATGCCACATGAAGTGGCAGTAAAGTACACACACACACAGGCTCAGCAGTGGCAGGCCTCAGTCAGGTTTAAAGGTCTACTTGAATAGATGACTCAATTATTGCTGAAGGCTCACCACTAGCATTTAATTTATTGGCCCTTGGCATAGCTAGTGCACTCAACTAGGGAGTTACAGATCTGTTAAATATACCAATTGTGGATAAGTCAATGAAACCAATTATCGGTGAGAAGTACATGCACTTTACCACTATCTAGCTGTGGCAAACTGCTGATATTCCTAAGGCGAACAGGGTATCTCAGTATGTGACTGGGTATGTCAGTGACTGTATGGGTGTCAAAATGGGCATATAAGTGGCTGTGTTGATTAGTAACTGGCTGTGTAACTATGTGTGCAAGTGGCTCTATTAGAGGTGGATAAATAAGTACTGTGTGAGTGGATGTGTAAGTGATTCTGCCATTGTCTGACTGGATGCGACAGTGGCTGTATGGTTTTCTGAATAGGTATGTTTATGGCTGTATGAGTGGGTGACTGGCTATATAACTGGGTGTATGGATCTGTAAGTGCATGTGTAACTGACTGAAACCTACACAGCACCCTGCTCATTGGGCTATCCAGGCCACACCTTAGGGGTGACTTATGTGTTAAAAAAGGAGAGTTTAAACATTGCCAAAGGGTATTAAATGCCAAGATGGCCTAGCAGGTAAACTACATGTACAGGCTCTGCATAGCAGTTAGGAGATGTGTTTAAAGGGCTACTTGTCTAGATGGGTGACTAGGAGTGTCAGTACTTGAGTACATATCTGAATGACTCTATCAGATCCCTGTGTGTGTATCACTGGATGTGTAAGTAACTATGTCGCTATACGACTGGATCTCTTAGTAACCCTATGGGTCTGTAAATGTGTATTCAAGTGGCAGTATGGATTGCTTACTGGCTGTGTTAGTGGATTTTGGGGTATTTAACTAAGTGTGCATCTAGTTTAGTTACTACTGGATACATAAGTGCTGTGTGGGTAGGAATTTATGTGTAAGTGCCTCTGTTGCTCTCTCACTGGGTGTGTGAGTGGCTGTATGGGTGAGTGATTGGATGTATAGGCTTGTACGTGCATGTGTAACTGACTGTCTGAGTGCTGGGTACATGTATGCCTGTACAGTTATGTGAGTGGGTGTGTCAGTGCCTCTCTGAGTATGTAAATAATTAGGTAAGTGTATGTATATGGGAGTAAATGGGTGTGTGAATGGTTTTATGGGTGTGTGACTGAGTGTGGCAGTGACTATTTGAGTGGCAGGTACATAAGTGTTTTTATGGGACTGCAACTGGTTTTGTAAATGCCTGCCTGACTGTGTGTTTGTGAGTGGAAATTACATGCTATTAAAATACTTACTATAAGCAAACACCAACATCTTAATTTCAAACACATTCATTCATACTGGCTTAAAAAAATTATTATATTTTCAGTATGCCAATTTCTCTTTCTCCTTTCCTGCTCACTGTCTTTTTAGGTGATGTTCTCATCTACTCCGCCTACTCTTTTGCCTTCATGTATAGTGTCTAGAAGCTACACATTTTCTTTCATCTTGCCTACACTCACAATGTTTTATCTCAATATACTTTTTTATAATACACACCAATTAAAATATCTTCAAAAACTTTTTGCTGTTCTCCAACTTTAAATTCTATTTCTGTTAACATCTTTATTCTTTAAAAATCTATAGTCAAAGCTGTGGCAAACCTCTTCTGCTCTCAGTTCAAAAGCAGCTAAAATGGCTACCTTTCACCATGTGCTCTTGTAGTTAACAAATCACAGGCTTCCTTTCATCTTTTATATTTGTTATATCACGCCTAACTGTTAAGCATTTTTTTAACCCTTTCCGTGTTTGCTCGGAAGACGCCAAATGTGGTTGGTTTTTTCCACGAATCTGCCACAACACTCAGCAGGGCCCCCGTGTTACTTCATGGGGGATCTGCTGATCCACACAGGAGCCCATAGAACCACTTAACAATCTACTATTAATAGTTTGCATTGATGTTTTACTTTGTAAATACTACTCAATTAAAAGCCAAATACACCTTAATTACCAATGTTTCCACACCAGTCTTTTTGAGTTTCACAGTGCAGTCATTTTTGTTCGTCCCCCTATATTCGTTTGGCTCCGTGTCCATGGTGACCATGTTAGCAGCACTCTCCACCTACCACTGCGTCAAAAGTAGACATTACTTTCTGCAAGTAGCATACTAGCTTCAAATTAAACTGTAGCAGGTGTGGTTGACTGGCTGGAATTTCAAGCATATCCCGAGCAACATTTTCTTTTTTCAAAACCAATCACAGATGTAGTTACTTTTTTCTCCAAATCACTGCCTGATTTTAGTTCCACGCACAACTCCACCACAAAATCAAATATGTTCTTTTATATTTTACTCGCTGTCCTCCATTTTAGTTCACTTTCATCTCAAAACCTGCCTCATTCTACTGCAGACTTCTCCTCTGTGCTACTCCTCCTTCCACCAAAAATGGTCATAGTGCGGATTGTGGGACATAGTTTAGTGTTTTGAGCATTGTGGATCCCAAACCAAAGCACACATTCAACATATAATAGCAACAGGTTTTTCTCAACAAAAACTATTCATGTAAAACAGCAACACATTTAATACAGTAGGTGTATAACTGGCTGTATGTGTATCTAAGAGAGTGTGGGAGTGGCTGTATAAATCTGTGAGTAGGTGTGTCAGTGGTTTTGATGGTTTGTGAGTGGGTGTATATGAGGTTGTATGGGTCTCTAGCTGGGTGTGTGAGTGGAGGTATGGTTGCTGAGCGAGTGTGTGACTGGGTGAGTGAGCAAGTGTTTGGGTGTGTGAGTAGATGTGTCAAAGGCTAGATAGTTGTGTAAGTGGGTGTGTGACTGGGTGTGTCAATGGCTGTACGAGCGGTATTTTGCTTATACGAGTCACTGCGTGAGTGGTTGTATGGGTGTGTGAGTGATTGTATGAGTAGCTCTGTGGATATATGACTGGGGTTGTGTCTGGTTGTATGGGTGTGGTAGTAGGTGTGTGAGTAACTGTGTGTGTGTGAGAGTGATTGTGTGAGTAGCTCTATGAGTATGTAAGTGGGTATGTGAGCACTTCTCTCAGTGTGTCAGTGGCTGTGTGAGTACCTGTGTGGGTGTGTGCATAGTAGTATTGGTATAAGAGTTGAAGTGTGTCTATGTAGGGCTGTGAGAGATTGTGCCTGTGTGGATCTCTGAGTGGGTGTGTGAGTGACACCGTGAGTCAATATGTGAGGGGCTGTGTGGGTCTAGGAGTAGGTGTGTATAGGAGTGCCTTTGTGGGTCTGTGAATGGGTGTGTGAGTCCCTATATGGGTCTGTTACTGGGTCTGAGAGTGCCTGCATGGCTCTGGGATTGGGCGTGTGAATGACTGTATAGGTCTGTATGTGGGTGCATGATTGCCTGTGTGGGTCTGTAAATGTGTGAGAGAGTACCTTTGTCGGTGTCTGAGTGGGTCAGAAAGCGTTTTTTTCCCAAAGTGTGTCAAATTTCACGTATCGGTATCAGATTTACATGGGGGGCCACACTGAGCCACGTGGAGGATCCACGGATTCCCAAAGTGGAAAAAAAAACAATACACCTCAATTTTGTATCCAACATAGGTACCTCTCACACTCCTGTAACACACCCCTGGGGTCATAGTACCTCTACCCTGACATCTTTAAACCATTTCCAGAAACATTTTAAGTCCACAGGGCTGTTCCCCAATACTTAAAATGGCATCAGCAACTTCCCGGTCAGGTTGTTGGCACCATTTACAGCGTTGCTGGTGGGGTGTAACTTCACAGATCCACCGCAGGGTTCCGTGGAGGGTCCGCATCCCTAGATGTACAATTTTGTTTTTCCTTGATAACTCTGCACCTACTGAATGGATTTACACCAAATCACAAAAAGGGCTCGTTCTGGACCAAGAGCTACCTCTCTGTCAAATTTGGTGTAATTCCGTCCAGCAGTTCAGGCTGTAGTCGTGTTCAAAATCCATATGAGAAATTGCATACGAAACACCATTTTTTTTACCCACCTTTTTTGTTAGCCCCCGCTTGACGGATTACTCTGAAACTTTCCATGCAGATCTAGAAATTACTGTGCCACTTTTTTGGGAAAATTTCATGAAGAGTCATCAAACAGTGCCAAAGATATGAGTAAATCAAAAAACTCTTTTTCTATGGAAACTAGGTCTTAACTATATATATATTCACTGAAAAAACCATAGGTTTCAGGCACGTTATAGTTAGAAATTAGCATTTAAAAAACCATTGAAATTCACTGAAAAAACCATAGGTTTCAGGCACGTTATAGTTAGAAATTAACATTTACAAAACCTTAGAAATTCACTGAAAAAACCATAGGTTTCAGGGACGTTATAGTTAGTTGGACATTTCACTTGTACAAAACCATAGAAATTCCCCCGTTATAGTTAGTTCAGCTAACTATAACTCGCGCCCCCGCAATGCACTGCTGATGACGTCACATATTACATCATTCATGACATGGTCAGTGACATCACTGATGACATCACTGATGACATCTCAAATGACATTACTGATGACATCACTGATGACATCATCCAGTGACTGTGTGTTTCTGTAAAGTTTAAATATGTTTTATATATATGCCAAGGTGTATTAAAGAATGAGTGGGTGTATAAGTGTCTGGATGGAGGATTTAGTAGATGCGTGACTGACTGTATAAGTGAGTGATTAAATGTGTCTTACTGAATGCATGGGTTAATGACTAAACTGTCTGAATGTCTGTATCAGTATGTCTGTTGTTGTGTAAGCTGCTGCATGTGTTGGTCAGGAGCTACATGAGTGTCTATATGCGTTATTGATTGTCATTTGAGATGTCATCAGTGATGTCACTGACCATGTCATGAATGATGTAATATGTGACGTCATCAGCAGTGCATTGCGGGGGCGCGAGTTATAGTTAGCTGAACTAACTATAACGGGGGAATATCTATGGTTTTGTACAAGTGAAATGTCCAACTAACTATAACGTCCCTGAAACCTATGGTTTTTTCAGTGAATTTCTAAGGTTTTTTAAATGCTAATTTCTAACTATAACGTGCCTGAAAACTATGGTTTTTTCAGTGAGTTTCAAAGGTTTTTAAATGCTAATTTCTAACTATGCCTACAAAGGTAGGACATGTGAAGAAAGAAGAAGAAAAGCGCAGAAAGAAGCAAGACAAATGCAGAAAGAGGCAACAGAAGTCCAGAAAGACAAAGAAAAGTGCAGGAACAAGCAAGAGATGTTCAGAAAGAACCAACAGAGGAGCAGAAAGTCCTCCTGTGCCCCCAACTTTTTACTGACGGGTACTGGTGGTAACTGACTGACTAACCAGGACCGGAGTCAGTGCTATGCTAAAAGACACTTAGAATACAGTGAAAACACCTACGTACACTAGGGAACACTATGCATTGGGGTACCCCTGTGATTAGCATGACCTCCTCTGTATTTGCCATGAGATAGTGCCTGGGTCATTGCATGAGTACATGGGTACTGAGTGGATGATTAGAGTACTGCAAGGACCGCGCATGGTGAATTTATAAGTGCTTGGGTTATGGTGGAGTGATTGGATAAGTACATGGTGCTGGCTGGGTGATTGAAAGAGTGCATGGGTACTGACAGGGCGATGCCTGGACTGCATGGGTAGGGCTCAAAGGATTGTAGCAGTGCATGTGTTAGTGCCTGGGTCATTGCATAAGTACATGGGTACTGATTGGATGATTAGAGTACTGCAAGGACTGAGCATGGTGAATTTATAAGTGCCTGGGTTTTGGCGGAGTGATTGGATAAGTACATGGTGCGCGCTGGGTGATTGGAGGAGTGCATGGGTAGTGACAGGGCGATGGCTGGACTGCATGGGTACTTCTCAGGGTATTGTAGCAGTGCATGAGTTAGTGCATGGGTCATTGCATGAGTGCATGGGTAGTGACTGGATGATTAGAGTGCTGCAAGGAGAGTGCATGGTGAATTTATAAGTGCTTGGGTTTTGGCGGAGTGATTGCATAAGTACACACATATCACATCAGGCCCCGCCCCCTCCGTTCACCACTGTGCAAACGCGCCCCCTGGCGGGTTTTAAGTTTGGGAATTAATTCCCCTTGAATCCTTTGGGTCCCTAGGGGCCAACTAGCCCACCAGGTACCTCCAGTAAGCGCCACAGAGCTGCATTGCAGAGAGGTGGTCTGAGGCCATGCCCCTTTTTACACCTTTCTGCAACGCAACTCTGTGGCACTTACTGGACGAACCTGGTGGGCTAGTTGGCCCCCATGGACCCTCAAGATTCAAGGGGACTTAATTCGCCAACTTAAAACGCGCCACAGGGCGCGTTTGCACACTTTTCACATCAGGCCACGCCCCCTCCCTGCACCACTGTGCAAACGCACCCCCTGGTGCGTTGTAAATTGGGGGATTAAGTCCCCTTGAGTCCTGAGGGTCCCTGGGGGCCAACTAGCCTACCAGTTACCTCCAGTAAGCACCACAGAGCTGCGTTGCAGAGTGGTGTAAAAAGGGTGCATGGCCTTGGACCACCTCTCTGCAACGCAGCTCCCTGGCGCTTACTGGAGGTGCCCACCAGCTACCTCCAGTAAGCGCCACAGAGCTGCGTTGCAGAGAGGTGTAAAAAGAGCTGTGGCCTCTGAACACCTCTCTGCAACGCAGCTCCCTGGCACATACTGGAGGTACCTGGTGAGCTAGTTCGCCCCCAGCGACCCTCAGGATTGAAGGGGACTTAATCCCCCAATTTTCAATATGCCAGGGGGTGCATTTGCACACGTGCTATGTCAGGCCCGCCCACTCCCTGCACCACTGTGCAAACGCGCCCCTGGCGTGTTGTAAATTGGGGGATTAATTCCCATTGAGTCCTGAGGGTCCCTGAGGGCCAACTAGCCCACCAGGTACCTCCAGTAAGTACCCCCGAGCTGCTTTGCAGAGAGGTGTAAAAAGAGGTGTGGCCTCTGAACACCTCTCTGCAACGCAGCTCCCTGGCGCATACTGGAGGTACCTGGTGGGCTAGTTCGCCCCCAGGGACCCTCAGGATTGAAGGGGACTTAATCCCCCAATGTACAATGTGCCAGGGGCTGCGTTTGCACACTTGCTATGTCAGGCCCCATCCCCTCCCTGCACCACTGTGCAAACACGCCCCTGGCGCGTTGTAAATTGGGGGATTAATTCCCATTGAGTCCTGAGGGTCCCTGAGGGCCAACTAGCCCACCAGGTACCTCCAGTAGCGCCACAGAGCTGCGTTGCAGAGAGGTGTAAAAAGAGGCGTGGCCTCTGAACACCTCTCTGCAACGCAGCTCCCTGGTGCATACTGGAGGTACCTGGTGGGCTAGTTGGCCCCCAGGGACCCTCAGTATTCAAGGGGAATTGATTCCCCAACTTACAACTCGCCAGGGGGCGCGTTTGCTGAGTACTGCACGGAGGGGGAGGGGCCTAGACGAGATGCCGGCATTTAAAAAACAAAAAAAAATTAAGATTGGGGGCTGTGTGGCCCCCCTTCTCTTTCCTTTTTTTGGGCCCTGGGGACCCCATCCCACAGGGCCTTGCCCCTTTAAAAAAAAAAAAAAAAATGTAAACGGGAAGGGGGCCGCGTGGACCCCCTCCCGAGGCCAATTTCGGCCCCGGGGACCCCATCCCCTGGGGCATGGCCATCATTTTTTTTTTTTAAATGTAGGAGGGGCTGCGTGGCCCCCTCCTGAGGCCTCTATTATTAGCCCCGGGGACCCCATCCCCCGGGGCTGTGCCTCTTTTTTTATTTTAATTTTTTTTTATTTTTGATGGAGGGGGGCCACGTGGCTTCCCTCCTAGGCCACTCATGGCCATGGGGACCCCATCCCCCGGGGCCTGGCCTCTCCGTTGGGGACCGTGGGAGGGTCCCCAATTCCGCCAGGGTCCCGCCGGCTCCCTGCCTCCTGCGGGAGCCGGCATAGCTTTTCCACATGGGGAGCTGCTGGCATGCAGCTCCCCGTGTGGAAAAGCAATGTGGTTTGAATTTTGAAAGCGAGAGCAGGTTTCCTGCTCTCGCTTTCAAAACCCAAACCAGTGTTTGCTATGACAGGGTGGGAGCCGCGAGGCTCCCTCCCTGTCATAGCAAACAGCAGTGTCCCGGGGGTGAGCACCCCGGGACACTGCAGGAGCCGGCCCTGGGTGGTGGCAGTCCCCAGAGCCATCACGGGCTCCAGGAGGGGGGCCACGCGGCCCCCCTCCCTATCTGATTAAAGCCCCGGGAGGTGGTGGTCCTCGGGGCTCGGGGTCCGTAATGGACCCCCGCATTTGAATATTAGTGCCCCGGGAGGTGGCAGTCCCGGGGCATGTGGGGGGCTCGAGCCCCCACACAGGTGTTTTTTTTTAAAAGCCCCGGGGTGGCGGTCCCTGGGGCCGCGGGGGCCGTGTGCCCCCCGCAAATAATTAATTAAAGCCCCGGGGGCGGTGGTCCCCGGGGTTTGGGGGGCCTTGGAGGCCCCCCCACACATTAAAAAAGAAGCCCCGGGGGGCCCGCAACTCATAAATCTTGCCCGCGCTTCGTTTTATTTTTAATTTTCTCAGCCGGATTCGCGCACCCAGCGCGAATTCGGCCGATTTTTAAAAAAATAAAATGCTTTTTTTGGCCCTGGGGGTCCTTGTGGGACCCCCTGAGCAGGCCTAGGGTGTCAGGGTGTTTCTACCCTGCCCCCTTTTCTTGTTTTTTGCATTTGTTTCCCTGTTTTCTTGTGACTCGGTTCTACTGAGTCACAAGATGGCTGCCAACACTTCCTGGTTTGGAGTGGTGACAGCCAATTAGAATAAAGCTCGTGGTCGGGAGGGTCCGCGGATCCACCGCGCCTCTAGATATCGAAACTTTTATTTTTTGATTTGCTCAGCAACTACTGAACGAATGTACACCATTTTAAAAAAAAGGGCTCTTTCTGAACCAAGGGCTACCTTTTTGCCAAATTTGGTGTAATTCCGTTCAGCAGTTCGAGCTGTAGCCGTGTCTAAAGTTTCCTATGGAAAATTCATTTTCCGACATCTTTTTTTTCAATTTCTCAGGAACTACTCAACGGATTTACACCATTTAACAAAAAGGGCTCTTTCTGAACCAAGGGCTACCTTTTTGCCAAATTTGGTGTAATTCCATTCAGCAGTTCGGGCTGTAGCCGTGTCTAAAGATTCCTATGGAAAATAACATGGAGAAAACACGTTATGGGACCCCCCTTTTTTCTCAGCCCCCGCTTTGCGAATCACCCCGAAACTTTCAGGATAGGAGCTGACCGGAACGGGCCACAAGTTTTGAAAATGTCACCAAGATTCGTCAACCGGCGCCAAAGTTATTGGGAAAAGAATAAACGCTTTTCCTATGGAAACTAGGTCCTAACTATAACTATCTACTGGCGACCGCCAGTAGATAATATATATAAAAGATCCATGAGCCAACCTACGTCCAGTATATTTTTTTTCATGACTGTCATTTCGGAAATTTGATGAGTTTGTACTGGGCAACAGACAACTCATGTCAACAAAAATAATTACGCCAACAAATATGCTATCTTACAAAAAAACAACAATTGAATATTTAGGTTTACTCATGCAATGCATCTGAGCACTGGACAACTCATTACATTAAAACATAAGGGAAAGCAGCAGCTGTAGTACTACATCTCCTAGTAGTGACATCGCTGGGCACTGCACCTCAATTATAGCATGCGGTAATCTTGCAACTATGAATGAAGTAGGCATGTTCCCTCTTGCATTAAGGGACACAACAATCTCTCTACAAAACTGACTCCATGTGCATTCATCAAACCTCATAGCTAATGCACGGCCCCTTCAATTGTCCTGAGATCAATTCATTGGAGATTTTGTCAAAGAAATCTTTGAATCATGTTACAATTTTATGGAATTCTTTGGAAGGACAGTCTACTTCAGCTATGCGCATCACATTGTGGTGTCTTTTTGTGGTTCTGATAGCTCTTATGTAGGCTCTATTATAGTGCCGCAGTGCTTGTCTGTTTCATCTTCAGATTTTATCTATTTATGTTGTAGTATATTGAGGTATATTTTCATTCTTTTGATGTTGTCATTACCCATATTGTGTTTTTTTTGTGATCAACTCTGGATGTGGTTTTGGTGGCATCTGTTTGTCCAGTGCAGCAGACATCCAATTGTTGAAGGTGTGTATGTCTTTCGGCACATGTTTATTGAGGTATTTCCAAGGTGGGTGGTGAGTTGCAGAATATCTAGTTCTTTTTCCATTGTCTGTAGGAACATTTGTAGTCAGTAGTTGTTATTGATAGGTGTGTTGATCTTGAACGTGATGATGTTGTGGTGGCTATAGCCTATGGGGGAGATGTCTGTAACTGTGACTTGTCTTAGGGGTGCAACTATGACGTCTAGATGGTGTACTGCACAGTGAGTGATGATCTGTTGTAGGTTGAAGACTCCAAGGTTGGATATGCTATCTCTGGTTGTTATTAGATTCTTCTTGTCAAACCATATGTTGAGGTCTCCTAGAACATTTAGGTTTTGGGTGATTCAGATACATGATGGTTACTGTCATCCATCTGCCACCTCTGCTGAAAAACTGTGTATGGTCCGAGAAAAAAACAATACTCTGACTGCCCTCTTTAGAGAATATTTTATGCCTGCAGAAACATGTTGGTTTATTTGTCACATCTGTGCTGGAGGATAAAAAAAGGATAAATAGGCAAATCATGTCCACATCACCCATGCAACCTGCGCAAACACCATGTTTGGGAAAACATAATACTTAGGTATTTATCTGGAGGTGTTAGAGGAAAAACTGCTCAATGCCCAACAAAATAGAAGGTAAGTACTACTTCTACTTGTTTTTTAAAGCACAATGTACCATACCATTTTCACTAAACATGTGTTTGTGTACACCAAAGCATATATAGCAACAATATCCCTTCTCTCCTTCTCTTGGCATTAGCCTCACACTATGCAGCCAGATAATTTCATCTTGTACAACAATTTTTCTACCCCCGACCCCAAATCTGTAAGGGACTGCAAATTCTTTTAAAATGTAAATGGGCAGCCAAACTTATAATGCTAACTTACCATAATTGGTGTATTGATATTTTTATAAAGTCTCTGTCCACTTTTAATGACCCTAAACAGAAGTAATAGGATTACTAAACATACCTACTATAAGGCTCGCCTTGATTCCTATCTAGGAACTTACCTCACACTACCTGACTTTAGCAAATAAATATGTACTCCAAATAGACATTACCACAAACCACTAATTGCAAAATTACATGTTTAAAAAATGTGCATAAAGGCAAGGACAGGTTGAAGTTCCACATACCATAGATTTCACAAATAGAAGGAATAAAGGGCCAGATCTACAAAGCCATTTAGTGGTTGCAAATTCTGTGATTCCCTAAATCACAGGGTTTATGAACACTTAATGACTTGTGCAAATGCACTAAACCCATTTTACGATTTTGGTAACTGGCTACCGAATCATAAAATAGATTTAGAAATGCATTACAGATTGTAGGACCAGTGCCAACTCGTAAACAAACTTTTAAGAAAGTATATTTTTCCTAAAAGCAAACCTGTTTCTTTTAATGTAAACAGTTTGTGTTAAAAAAAATACTTTATTTAAATGTGATCATAGACATGGTGGTCTGCCGACCCCACCAGGCCATCAGACCTATGTTGGCAGCAAATCAGATTGCGTTTGTGACCTACCGCATGAATATTAAGTAGGTAGATTGAATTGATATCCATTCCGAATGGTGATATTGTAAACCGACATATTATTACACAGGTTCGTTCTCTATAAAAAGTTGGTGTGCAATTTGTGATCACTTTCTGCAAATGAAATCTTAGTACTTCTGCCCCTAAGTGTATGCAGAATAATGATAGGTATGACATTTACTCTGTGTAAACCTCAACACCTTAAGGTCCACCCTCAATCTGTTAACATTAAATAAAGTTATTCATAGCCCCACTCTGCATGTTATACACACTATACTCTCACACCTTCACTCCCAGTGGCATTACCATACATGGGAATGAGAATGAGGTACATCTCCCACAATTCAAGACCTAAGTAATCACAATACACTTCATCAAATTGATAACACGAGCAACATATTGAAATATGCAATCACGTACAGCAAAAAACATTTCCATCAAGACTCTTTACCACAAAAAATAATAGACACAAAGGTTGTAATTTTAATGATTTTATATTATTTTTTCAAAAAACAACAACAAAATATTTGTTTTGGAGTTAACTAAAAACAAAAAACAATGTCCAAAAAATGATAAAGCTTAAACAAAAGTTGTGAGAAATTGGGTTGTTGGTTGAGTGGAGTATTAACCCTGCTCAAGTAACAGCCCTATCAGGGTGACCCACACAAGTCACTAAATTAATCTGTGCTTAATCCTCTCGTAGCTTGGTACAATAGCAGTCAGGCATAACTTAGAGGTAATGGTTAATGTATGTATGCAGCACACAAACAGTAATAAAGTGAAAACACAATACAAGAAAAATCCCACACCAATTGAAAAAATAGAGTAAATATTGTTCAATTGATACCAAAACAACAAAAATCTAATCAGTAGTACCAGAGTTATGAATTTTCTGAAGTTTAAGGAAAAAGCTAGTGACTAAAAGATCTAAGTGCTAACCATGGACATCTAGTCACGCAAGACCGGCTGACCGCGATGGAGCGCGAGTTGGATGCAAAAAATGGATTGGGTCCGGCCTAAGCTTACCTTTGGACTTTGAAGAAATGTCAACAAAAAGTTTCTGAAAAGGCAGAAATTCAGCGGTGCAAGACTGCACGAGGTGTCCAAGGATGGAGCGTCATGATTGGGGAACCCCTAGACAAAGTTGCGGTGAAGGTTTCTTCATTCAAACTAAGTCACTTTTTTGGAAGTCGAAAATCTCCAGTGGGATGAGGCTGGAGGCTGTAGCCAACAAGAGTTCCACGAGGCTGGATACCCCTTTGGGGAAGGACCACTGAACAGGATTTGCTGCTGTGGAGAAGAACGCATCTGGAGCTGCTACAAAGTCAGGCCAACCGGCGATGCACGTTGGGCGGATAGATGAGCAGGTTGATCCAGGTCATCTCTTGGTTCGCAGAGCAATTTTAGCTGTAAAGTTTTGACTTTTAGCTATCTAGGCACTTTTGCGCCAGCACCAATGGTCCAGGACTGGAGGGCACCACTTGGGGGGTTAGAGTTCATTCGGGCTGGGTCCTGTTGTGGGTTCAATGTACTTGGAACCCTTTTTGTCCCTAGGGATATGATCAGGGGACCAGCCAACTAGCCCTTGGAGCCACTCTGGTAGCCGTGGGTTCGAGCAGTGGAACAGGACTTAAGCAGCAGGCAAGCTTCTGAGGGTTCAAATCAGGCTCCAGGCAGCAAAGCAGTCCTTTCAGGTGCAGCAAAGCAGTCTTGTGCAGTACAAAGCAGGCCACAGCAGCAGGCAATACTCTGAGAGTCCTTCAACAGGCCCAGAAAGTGAACTTAAGACTGGGTCTGAGGGTCCTATTTTTCTAACTGGTACCTTATTTGAAGAAGAATTTTCCAAAGAATTCCCTTTGAAGTGTTTGACATTTCTTGCCTCCCCTGTCCTGACTCCAAGGTGGCTGCATGAATAAAGGAGAGGTGACAAGTCCTTTGTGTGAAGACAGAGCACTGCCTATTTAGTTGCAATTCTCAATTGTGACCAGCTCCGCCCCCCCCCACCCCTCATCCTCTCTATTGATGGATGATTCAGGCACACCTAATCCCTCTATTGTGTGGCTGTCTGGGAGAAATAAACTAAGTCCAACTGGCAGCTACCCCCAGTCATGTGACCCAGTAACAGGCTGTAGGCACCAAATAGTTAAGGCAGCTATATGTCAATTTTCTAAAAGTGGCATATTCAAAATTGTGACTTAAAATCCAACTTTACAATTAAAGAGGCTTTAAATTACAATTTCTCAGACACCAAACATGAAATTTGTATATGTTCTCAAGCAAACGTTAGAAATTGTTAAATGTAATAGGACAACCCAATGTTATCCTAAGAGAGAGGTAGGCCTCCCAGTAGTAAAAAACACATTTTGGAGTTTTTCACTACCAGGACATATCAAGTCAAGTCAAATTATATAATTTCCTGGAAATAAATTCTTAGCAAAATTTAGCACATTTTCTAAATTCATTAATAAAATACAATTTGAAATATCACATAACGCACCATAAATAGAATTTAGTCATATCAGTGCAATCAATTACTTAGGTAACAAAAGTGCATTGTGGAAGGCCAAAATAACATAAGCCAACAAGGGACAATCCATATTCAAAATACCTCTTAAGAGTACATCATAGGTAAATCGACAGCAGAACACTTTCATAGGCATACATATAATATTCAATTGAAAACAGTTCCCCCTATTCGGGTATAAGCAGCAAAAAGGCTTAATTATAACTAATAAAGTGCATTGTGGAAGGCCATAATTACCAAAGTCTTGAACCTGTCCATCCTTACTCAAGGGCTCTATTTATCCAGTTTCATTGTCATATCTTGCCCAGGGCATCCTCCACATGTAGTCTGCATCTTCCTTGTTAATTCAAGGATCATTCAAGTATCACCAGATAGGACATCAGTGCTAATCTAGGGCAGCTCGGAAGGGGAATTCTGGGATTAGATGATACAATTTTGTGCAAATATTGGTTGATGGCAATGGCTACAGCTTGATGTCTCAAACCACCCGCCAGATTTAACCCCATTTCTCTTGACTGTATCCCATATTTTTTATAAACTGAGCATAGAATTGTCTTCCTTTCCTCTAAGAAAAATACACAATCCACCAATAGATGGCTCATTGAATATCTTTTACCCTTCTTACATGGACACTGACCGTGGGTCTCGACTATCTGCACTTTCAGCCCTGGCATCCGCCACCCTAGATCAATTCCCACCCTCAGACGCAGAATTTCATTTCTCAAAGTAAATCTGGGATTCTGTATAGATACGGGAAGAGGTCAGTGCCCTCCTGGGATAATAAAAAGGGCACAACAGATCTCTTGTTCCTCAAGTATTGAAGATCCTCACTCCAGCTAGTTTTCTCAGCACAGCACCTAAGAGTGCTCTGTATTTGACTACTTTGTTTCACTTCAGCCCCTTCAAGGTGCATATCTTGGATACTTAAGTGTTCCATAATAACTTTCAATGGATTCCTCTTATCAGGGAAGATTGAGATTACCTCACGGAGAATTAACATGGATAATTTGTTACAGGGGAATCCATTTTTAATAAAAAAATAAAAGCGCAGAGCCCTTGCTTCCCCCAGAGCACTCCAGGCTACAGTTTTCAACTTCTTCCTGATAGCTTGAATCACTGCATGTATTGGTAGGTCAAGCACTGATTTCAGGATACTACCTTCTAACTCCCACCATGTAGCCCATCCGTCCATTGCCAGCACATCTGCTCTGTAAAGAGCTTAAGGCATTATCTTACCCAGTATGACTTTATTTAGTGGCTCAAAGGTATAACTACCGTATTTGCGGTCAAACCGCTTTTATTGACTTACTTAAGTCGCTGGTACACAAACCTCTGACTGGCCAGATGTTTGCCCCACCTTAAGGCATCTAAAAAAATCATTCCCAAGTATTTGTACTCCAGGACCTGCTCCAACCACATATTGCCTATAAACAAGGAGAATCTCCTTTCCGCTTTGCAAATAACAGGGTTTTGTCATCTCAATATTGATCATCAATTTATTTTCCAGGCAAAAATGCCTTAATGCATTAATTTGCATTGGAGTCTAATAGGTTTAAGATTCATCACCACTAGGTTGAACTATAAGTAGCACTTAATATATGGGGGATGTCTGCTATGAATAAGTGGAACAACAGGGAAGCTAAAACACATCCCTGACATAAGCCGTTCTCTACTGGGATTTTCAGCAACAGGCACCCTGCCCCATCAAGATCAATCTATACTCAGTTATTACTCTGTAGTTTCACCAGGAGATCTAACAGGGCCTCAGGAATATTCTGCTGTTGGAGCTTATACCATAGTATGCCTTTGTCCACCCTGTCAATGCCACCCAACAGAGCAGCAGCAAGGACCACCCATCAACTCCATTGACCTCCTTGCGACACCGCACAGAGTGAAACAGTGGTCCCTTGTTGAATGTTTTGGCCTAAATTCTTCCTTCTCTACAGGGATCAGTCTGGTGTCAAAAGCCCAGGCGGCTAGGTGCTTTGATAGGGTTTGGGCAAATAACTTAGAAGTGATATTCAACAAAGATATCAGATGATAGTTAGCTGGCTGGTCAGTTTTGCCTTTTTTATGAATAGGCTTCACTAAGGCTCCCTTCCAATCTGGAAGGTTACCTGTAGATGTTACCCACATGAAGAACCCACTGAAGATTAGGCCCCACTTCCTAGGATCTTTCTTAAAGATAACAGATGGGAGGTTATCTGGACCACCAGCCCTAAGGGATTTCGTATTACAGATCATTTCGGACAGTTCCACTGCTGTTGGGAGTTTGTGACAGTCTCTATATATGTTTGGGAAGTAATCAGGGTCACTGACAAATTTTCTGAGTTCCACCACTGTAGACGAATAGATACAAGTATACCAATCATCCTAACTTATCTGTGCCTCAATGAAATATGGTAATAACAGAATTCCCCAGCTGCCAAAAATGCTTAGTATTCTTTCCTACAATAGTTGCTAATATTAGGTCCCAATTTGACTTATAAAATTGTCTTTGTTTGTGGGACCATAAATTATGATTTACAATTTGTTTAAGCCTCCATCGCTTCTCTTATACTTGCATTATTTGGATTTGGATTAAAGCGTCGATAACACTTATTCACAGTTCTTCTTCCCTCTAGACAATCTTCATCAAACCAGCCCTTTCCCTTTTCTCTACAACCACAAACTGACTTTGGCCCAACCTTTGACACTTTGAAATGGCCTACTAATTGCTTAATCAACTGCTGTACCAACCAATCCCATCATCCCCTACTTCCATATTTAGGAGTTCAAATTCATTTGGAGCCTCAAGTGAGTCTTCCATGATCAAAACCCAAATTCTTTGGTGGTAAACTACCTCAGGGGGAATGGTCACATTTACTTGCAGCACAAAGGACTATTTAAACTATAGGCTAAGATCATTATGATCACTAGGCCCTAAATCATGAACTCTAAAATATGTTGCCCAGTGGAATAGGAAAATTGGGACAAAAACGTTGTCATTGTAAATACAACTGTTACCATAATTAAAGGTTATGGAAGCAGGTATATTGTCATTACACCTCTGTTAACATTCATCAAGACCTGCTGAACTAAGCAAGGCAGAACCTTCACATTGCCTTTAGCGGTACTTGCCGGAAGAATACAGTCCTAGATATTTAATGCCAACAGCTGCTCCTTCAAGGAATCATTAAACACTTCAAACGTTGATTTCTCATTAAAGTCCCCTCTACAACAAAGAGAGCATCAGAATAAACCAGTGATAATTTTTGCACATTATTATCCTAATTCAACATTTCACACTCGGGTATGGAGCAGGCTGGTGGAACATATATGTTCAGACAGACCATTTGATGCAACTCCACAACATCATAAAACAGGTCAATTAAGCAGGCAAGAACCAATGCATAAGCAGTTTGCAACTTAGTTACTTTCTTCCCGATGGGACAGATACCAGGATTAATAATCCACCTACAGCTCTTCCTCTGTCGAGGCCTTGGCATTTTGCGCAATGGGGACATAACCCTCCACCATCGAGCTCTCTAACAGCCAGGTTTCCTGGAGGAACAATACAGGTTAATTACTCAGGGCCTCACTATAGTTTCCATTAAAGATTTTAACCCATGAATATTCCATACTAAGACATCCTGGCAGTAGATGCCCTGCCTCTAACCAATCAATCTCATCAGCTCCTCAATTGCTCCGGGCTGAAGTATGATGACCCTGCCTGACTTTGGGAAGGGGGCACTCCGCTCCCCAAGAACTATACCACTGACAGCTGGGGCCCCATTCCTCCAGAGATTGCAAGGGTGTCTAATCAGATCAAGAAGGTGGGGCTAGTCTTGATTGCCCCTAACTTTGGGGTCTGTCATTTTGAAATGTAATGGTCACTATTCTTTCTTGCGACCTATCCCATTCCCACCAGCTTCTTCTAGCACTGTTCTCTGACCTACACCCAAGGACCTAGTTGAGATTACCTGATTGCATTTACACAAACTGTGTTTGGTTACAAATCAATATTTCCAGGGACAACCACCCTCCCCTAGCTGGCTGGCACTCTTCCACTCTACTTCTACACCTTCATATAGGCAGATGTAATTTTCTACCAAACCAGGTGCTGAGGCTTTAACTAAGCTCTTCCCCTCTTCAGAGGCATATCATACACATGTTAGCTCCACATCTGCTACAGTCTTGAACCCCACCAGTACCAAATCCCTTGAGGAAATGTTCTTTATTCTTTTTATATTTGCCAAAGTTCTTAAAAGCCTAGATCGATTGAGAGGATGGCTAGAAGAGAGCTGCATCTTCCTCTTAGATTGGGTTTAACAAATAACTGCAGCATTGTCTTGGAGTCATTTCTTACTTGAACTGATAGGAGCCTTTTTTTAACAACCTTGACTTCTCTCTTACCAGATTTACTTTAACAAGACACAGGATGAAGGTTGGGTGTCTCTGTACTACTACCAATGTCCTCCTTTCTTTCTACTCCTGAGTTCTTCTTCCCCTTTAGAATTTTCCTGGGCCTTCCTATGCCTGTCTTACAAGGTCTCTCTCTGGGAACAAATTGTTTGCCCTTCACAGGGTGCGCTACGTTAGTAGGTAACTCAGGGGATTGCCTAGGAGATGTCACTCCATGCACCTTCTGCCATCTGCCATATATAACACTTCCACTCCTACCCATGGCCCTCCTTTCACTCCCATTCTGTAAGACAAGTTGATACTAAACTTTGACAAGTCTCTTCTCTTCCCGAAGACATCCCCTCTTTTCAAATCTTGAGATGAAGGTCCCACCCCCTACAACACGTGGGGTAGATGGTGTAACCTCTTGGGACCTAGAAAGAACTCCTGTCTCTGGGATTTGTCCTTTTGACCCAACTCCTAGGTTAGGATCCTTAGACCCATCCTTTAGCGTTCTGCTTATGCTTTCAAGAAGCTGGATTTGCTTAACATTTTGGCGTTATTCAATACTAAGGCCTTTAGCATTCACTGGAAAGCTACTTGCATAACTGATAGAAGGTTCAGCATTGACAGGTCTTGGGCAAACTCAGATACAATTCCCTGGGAGTTGGTCTCATCAATAAATTCATAATTATCTCCTAGGCTTTCCCTCCTTAAACCAACACCAGGCTCCTCATGCTTGGTACAGGGTATCCCCTCGTCTGAGTTTTGCAAGATGGTTCATTCAAAGCTAATTCAAACCCACCTTCCCTCACATATATTGGTGAAGATGATGATCTTGGGGGTCTAGCCCCAGTGGAACCTCCCCGCCAGATTTGAAACCCATCCATCAAAGTAGATAAGCTTGATAGTTCCAACTCTCTGGCTCCAATAGGACACTCTCAGTAGGAGGATGGGTGGGCTCAGCAACAATCACCTTTTCTGCAGGATCGTTGTTTTGGATAGCCTCAGGTGCCCCGCGAATTGATTGATTAACAAGCTTTCTGTACTTATCCGCAAAAGGAGCGCCAAACCCACTCAGGGATACACTTTGGGATTTGTCAACACAATGCTTCACAGAGTCTACAAGACTTTGCCCGCACCCAGGTCTTAAGGGAAAGCATCAACATCGCTCATCCAACCATCACCCATATGACAATTTGCTTTCGATGGCTGGGTTACCAATGACCAGATAGGAATGGAAGTCTACACCATAGGTTCTTCTGACTCTCCTATTTCAACCCCCATTCCATCGTCTGTCCGCATCCTTACTGCATTGACATAGTCATTATTATCATTGTCGTTACCCAACTCAACATTACCCACCCTCTGGGTCATCTCAGCTGTCGGGCTTCTTGGTTTAAAAAGTTTTGCAGCAAAATCCTGCATGGATGATGGCAACCTTGCGACCGGACTGACGACTTCTGCTTCTGCTTCCGCTTTCTTTTGTTTGCTGCAGAATGGGCAGTAAAAGTTACTGCATTTAATGTATTTAATAAGAGCTTCAATGAGGGATCCATGTCCCCTCCTTCACATCTTGTTTAGTTCCTAGTTCGGGAGGGGCAGGGGACCCCCCCTGGACAACCAGCAGAGACACAATAGTGGCTGAGCCCTGCATAATTTTTGAGAGCTGGGAGCACCGGGAGAATCAGCATTCGCCAATTCAGAGCTGTTACTGAAAAATCATCTGTACCATCCTCTAGGGAACATAAGATAAGACATCAGCACCAACAGCAGCTTCTCTCTGACAGTCCATTGTTCTCAACCGCCCCATATTGAGAGCCTCTGATGGTCCTACAATGGTATCCTCAGATATATCTAGAATCAAGGGATGGAGTACTGGGGGAGATTGTACTGAGGCACCTACTCCAACAGCATCTTTGAGTACGCATTTCTCACCAGTGCGCCATTTAGCAAAATGTCAACCCCAACCACCCTACCTGCTGGTCTCAGCAAGTGCTCCAATATGGTAAGTTTTAGTCACTAGCTCAGTTGTCAAGACCAGGCTAGTGATTGAAGTAGATGAAGTAGCTGAAGAATCTGAAAATTGTTGTGATGATAGTAAATTTACAGTTTTTCTGCAGTCATTTGCTGCACGAGAAAAGGCTCATACCAAGGACTCACAGGATCATTGCAGCCCCGAACTAAGACCACAACCCAGTCTTATTTTCTGAAGCTATTTCTTGGAGCTTATAGGGTGCTGCTGGTGTGCTATCAAATGCTTCTGTACCTCACCCCCTTGCAGTACATACAAGATTGAAAGTGTCCAGGGGGTGGCCTAGATAAACAGTTCAGTTGACCTTTCAGTCAAGCAGGAAGGTAAACAGGTGGTCTCCCAGGCACAAGCTGCAACAGCCTCTAGAGTGGCTGCTTCCATACACCTCACTCTGTATGTGTCTAGTACGCCCCCATTTATCTGCTGACTTTCTCTGCCTCCCGCGCTTCCTTTTCTCATGTTTTCTCAGGCTGTTCTGAGGCTGTTCTAGCACTCTACAGCTTCCTCGCAAGTCAGGTCTTACCTCTTGCTTCAACTCAGCCGCCACCAGCTCAGACTCTGGCACTCATTTGAGACATAGCAAACCTAAGAACTTCCAGCATTGATTAGTGGAATATAATATCCGTGGTGTCCAACGTGCAGTGAGCTGCAAGTGGTAAATAAGCAGAGGGTGGCAGGTGGTGGGCCATCTTCCTGGGATGCCGGGGCTTCAAAGGTGCTTTGAAGGGGCTGTGTCTAACAAAGGGAGGGCCTTTGAGCGCATCAAGGTCCAGCATACGTGCTCCAAATAATCTAATAAATGTATGTGGGGTATGCAATTCCTAAAGAAGAATGAGTGTCTATGTGGGTCAATGACTATTCTGTAGGGTACGCAGTGGGCATTATCCTGCAAGAATCAAATGCCCTCACGCACCTGGATTAGTGTCATAATTCATCATAGGGCGTTTGCTCCTCGTCAGACCGGCGCTGCGGTGCCCGACGGGCACCTTCAATGGGGGCTCTTTGCCGTAGATCTTCTTGCCTGCCATTTGGTGAAGTGCAGGTGTGGGGGCTTAAGGAGTAGATTGTTGTTGAGGTGTGAAGGTGTGAGGTGAAAAATAGGGAAAGAGGTACTTCTCAGGAAAAACTTTAATGAACAAGTTCTCTTACTTATATTAAAAATGTTTGGTGCTATCTATTAGACTTTAGTTATCTTAGATAGCTATAGGCCAACATGTTTCTAGCTTCCGTGTAGTCAGGTCTTAAGGGCCTTCCTGAATGAGAGCAGATTTGAAGAATGTTTTAAATTGGTGAGAAGAAAGTTCCACAATTTGGATATGGTGGTAAAAACTTTTGCTACCCCAGTTCAATAGCCAGAATCTAGGGACCGCAATCGGATTTTGGGTGTAAGACCGGAGATTTCTTGATGGAACATACCAGTGGAACTGGTGTATTAAATATTCTGGTCCAGATTTATATAATATAATACCCTGAAGACAATGCATAAAGCTTTCAAATCAATCGTTTTCTTCACGGAGACCCAATGAAGAGAGATAAGAGCTTGTTTGGAAGAATGATTCCTGGGAATCCCTGTCAGCAGTCGGGCCGCCGCATTCTGGAGAACCTGTAGTTTGTCAAGAAGACCTTTCTGTAGACAAACAAATAGAGCATTACAATAGTCTAATTTAGCAAGGATAAGAGAAGAAACAACAGTTTTTTGTAGATCAAGAGGTATAAATGGAAAGATTTTCTTGCGTGTTTTTAATGTATAAAAAGTGAGTGAGGTAATAGAATTTACCTGATGTTTAAAGGATAAAGCTGTGTCGATTTTGCTCCCTAAATCTTCGCTTTAGTTACTCGAGTGGGGAGTGAGCCGAGTTTCTGAGGCCACCAATCAGGCAGCCAAAAGGAGATGTTAGATCCAAAAAGCAGTACCTTGGTCTTGCCTGAGATTAATTTAAGGCAGTTCTCTGTCCACTTACTAACCTGTTGCAACAGTTTTGGAACCTGGCAGCTTTGTCCTGAATATTGGTGGTCACTGAGTCAATGATCTGGTTGTCTTCAGCATAGAACACCATGGCAAACCTAAAAGATTTGATGAGACTTGGCAGGGGAGTGACAAAGAAATTGAAAAGACAGGGGCTAGGCGAAGAGCTCTATGGATCACCGCAGGAATGTTGGAAGGAGTGAGATACATACAGGCACATGCATCAAAGTAGGCTTTTGCGAGTCCTTAATTGCGATAATTAAGGACTCGCAATTAAGGACTCGCAAAAGCCTATGCATGTAGGAATCGCTATTAAATTAGCGATTCCTACATATTCCTTATTTGGGACTCGCAAATTGCGAGTCGCAAATAAGGAATGGCGTCCCATTCATTCCTATGGGCCTACAGGCCCGTAGGAATGAATGGGAAATTGCATGAGCAATTTGCGAGTACCAATAGGTACTCGCAAATTGCGCATGCAATTTCAAGGGTGCAAGGGTGTCAAAAGGACACCCTGTTGCACCCCTGAAATAGTGATGTGCACCCATGTTGCGCACACACATGCCCCAAGGGCATGTGTGTGCGCAACATGAAACTTTGAAAAATGCACTTCAGCGCATTTTTCAAAGTTTTTGCAAATTACCGACCAGTTTAATTGCTCGGTAATTTATGGCCCCAAATAGCGAAATCGCTATTTTAAAGTGGTTCTGCATTGACATTTAAGGAATCGCAAATTGCGATTCCTTAAATGCAATCGCAATTTAAGAAATCGCAATAAATTGCGAATTCTTAACTTGAGAGTGCCTTAAACCTTGATGCATTGCAAAAGCCCTTTTTGCGGGCGCAAACGGCTGATTTTTGCGAATCGCACCGTTTGCGCTCGCAAAAAAGGTTGATGCATGTGCCTGATAGTTACCCAGTTCCACAAACTGCTCACGTTCAGCTAAAAAGGATTTCAAGAGAGAAAGAGCTAAACTACCTATGCCTAAAGTTTGGAGACAACTTATCAATAAACTGTGATCCCCAGTATTGAATGCTGCAGAGAGGTCTAAAATAATTAATGCAGCATTACCTCCTCTATCCACTGTATGCCTGATCTCTTCAGTAGCTGTAATCAGGGCCAGCTCCGAACTGTGCTCACTCCTGAATCCGTACTGCATCGAATCCAGGAGATGATTATTATTGATAAAGGGAGTCAGTTCTTGATTTATCAATTTTTCAAGGATTTTTGGGTGGATTAACAAGTGGTTATTAATTAACATAACATAACATAACATATGCCAGATGGGACATCTGCCACTTTCGTGATGTAGTATCCTATCCAGTAAACTATAAAGTAGTCCTTAAATGCAATTTCCCTATGGCATACAATTTGGCTTACTTTGGGAAATACCAGATGTGAAAGAATTTACCCAGCCCTTGTTGGCATGTTGGCAATAATCATAACACAAACACAAATGCAAACAGTGGCTAAAATAGTTACTGTATGCATTACACAGTTTGCACTCTTCATGGAACACACATAGTTCACATGACATGGATTTATTCACCTACACCATATGAAATGATTTACAAATGTAAACAAGCTACTACAAAATGTTACCTTAATATTAACTTGTGTTGGGAAGAGAATGCCCTCTGCATGGTGTATAGTCAAATGCAAGTATCTACTTTCACGCTTTAAGTACTTTTTGGACTTACTCTCATGCCATAACCATGAGTGTGCCAGGACGTAGGCCTGCTGTGTCACAAGAGTCTGGTGATGCACCTCCCCAGGAACTGGATGTCCACAACAAGCATGCTCTCAAGAAGTGGCCATGGACTACGGCCCCTGACACAGAGTCATGTGTATGGCAAGGTGGTGCCAGCACATCATGTTTTGTACAGAACAGAGAACAGCCCAGAGTTTTTACCTGCACAAGGGGAGTGTGATCCTACTGGCCCACTTGATAACAATTATACTGAAAATGATGAACTCACAGTTCTAGTTCAAAATCAAGAGAACATGAATATATGTGTGAGGATGAAATTACACACTATATGTTTCAATGAGAAAAGTTTCACAGACCTGGCCTTTAGATTTTGGATGCCATGACCAGGCCATTTGCACAATTTGAAGGTGATCCCATTGAGTGGCTGACTCATGTAGCTGATCCCGTGGAGGCGCCGCGGGGCAAGGCAGCAGGCGCCTGAACGCAAGTCAGAACTGGGGCCATGGGGGCTTAAAGAAGAATAACAAGGCCTCTGAGACCTGGGAGCCTGCAGTATGCACAGTATCTGCGACACAGCTCCCCCGCCACAGCTCTCCACTTGCCTGAAACCCGGATGGAATAGGCGGCGGGCGGTAAATCAACTGTGGGGGAGAGCGCGACTCTGGCTGGGAGACGGTGCAGCAATAAAAGAACCACATAAATTAAAGACACTGCCAAAACCTGAATCATGAGGTGCATACAGTGCGTGGGCCCCTAGGTATGACCTGGGTGGAGGTGTCTATGAGAGCTACAAGTTACCTGTGCGGAAGAGCGTTGCGCAGCCTGTGAGACGGAGTGGAAGACATCGGAATTGCAAAAACAAGAGACACTGCCACCACTTGAACACTGAGGCACATACAGTGCATGGCCCCCCTGACTGAGACCTGGATGGAGGAAACTGCGAAAGCTACACATTACCCTTGTGGGAGAATGCGTCTCAGCCGTGATGAATGAGTAGCACGTTAAAAGAATCGCACACTATAAAGACACAGACAGAATTGCGAACCGTGCATGCCTTTTATCAGCAGCAAAACACCAGTAGAATCCCCCAATATATAGACTTGCCACCACGCCAATAGCTGGGCAGAAACCTAATTCAGCAGAGGGGACACAATCAGACCCGTGCATCAACATTTGTCCATGAGGGGACGACTGTGCTCACAGGAAATGATGCGCAAGGATCCCAAGCAGTGGCGACTGCAATTTGAAGCGTTTAAGGCCCAGGAGGGCAGGCAAGCTACTGTAATGGCAGGAGACACGTCCACTGGCGCGACAGGAGGAGATGCGCCCCCAGATACCACTGCGCTCCTACTGGAATTGCGTAGAGGGTTTAAGGCGCTAGACACTAGGTTCGACGCACTAGATAGACGGCTGGATGGGCTGGGTGAACGCATAGATCACCATGAAACCCGCCTGCACACAGCGGAAGGGCATATATCGGACTTGGAAGATGGTGCTGCCCAGACGACCAAACGTGTGGAGCGCCTTGAGCGTATCATGAAGACAGTCGCCGCCAAGAATGAAGATGTAGAAGCCAGGAGACGCCGCAATAACGTGCGCATAATTGGAATCCCTGAATCCACCAACACCCGGAGATTAGACCAGTTTGTTGAGCACCTACTGACCGATCTGTTCGGGTCCGAACAATTCACAAACACATTTGTAGTGGAGCGAGCACATAGAACATTGGGGCCAAGACCCAATCCTGGATGCCTCCAAGACCTATAATGGCAAGGCTCCTCAACTTCAAGGATAGGGATACAACACTACGACTCGCCAGAGAAGCAGGGAACTTGACCTGGCAGGGATCAACTGTCTCGACATACTCAGATTTTACTGCATTGGTGCAGGATGCCGGGCGCAAGTTTGCTGGAGCAAAGGCTGCAGTGTGGAAGCTAGGTCTGGGCTACGGGATGCTATACCCTGCGAGACTCAAAGTCGATGTGAATGGGAAGACGAAAATATTCGACAACCCTGAAGACGTCCATCACTTCTGTAAGCAGCAGGCGGGGACAAGCAAAATGCACGGTGGCAATTCCCCAGGTGGAGCATCACAAGGAGCCCAATCGGGCACGAGTGCGGATTTGTTCACAACCAGTTAAAGAATACTGTTGGCGGAATTTCTTGAGGAGTTGTGAGAGGCGTAAGTGGACATTGACTTGAGCTAAAGGCAAGTGGTGCGAGCCGCGGATGCAGCAAACAAGGCTGAGTAAGCAGATGGGATTTACAGTGGGACTAATGTATCAGACTAATGCTAGTATGTGGGGCACCCACATGGCGTTGCCACTACCCCTGTGGGTTCACAGCGGTACTGGAATGGGTAAGTTCGCCTCGTTGGCATTGTATGAATCAACAGTTCATCCTAGGGAGCATAGGGACAGCACCTGGTGGGCAGCCTCTAGGTCAGGGTGGGGGAGGGGGGATGGGTATAGAAATGTTTAGAATATTAAGAGATGTAGTTCCACTAGTTCAATTGACAGGCACGTTCACCATCAATGACGTTAAGAGCAGGCATAGTATGTTAGAACAACCACGATGGCATGCAAGGTAGAAATACGCCGTAACGCGAAAATCGCCCTAATGACATGGAATGTACGAGGCCTTAACAATCAAAAGAAATGCAGATTAGTGCTCCAATATGTACGGCAGCATAATACTGACATTGTCTACTTGCAAGAAACACACTTATCACCTGCCACACTGCCCAAGTTTGCCTCTACTTGGGGCCCCCAATGGTTCTTCTCGAATTACAGCTCATACGCTCGAGGGGTAGCAATACTGATTAATAGACGATTGCCCTTTGTACACACAGCCACACACACGGACCCGGAAGGGCGCTTTATCCAAGTAACAGGAACTCTTGCGGGACACAAGGTTTTATTGGCTAATGTTTACTCCCCAAATACAGATGACCCGGCCTTTTATGAACCGATACAGTTGCAGCTAGATACTCTAGAGGCCGATCATATTCTCCTGGGAGGGGGACCTGAATATCCTGTTAGAACCCAGATTAGACAGCACTGCTGCTTCCCCAGTTAATAAACCCCGATCCCACATGGTATTGACAGAACTTTGCCATAACTGGGAATTAAAGGACGCATGGCGACACCTTAACCCTCAGAGCACTGAATATACTCATTATGCACAACAATACAATACATGGACAAGGTTAGACTATTGGCTACTATCACGACCAACTATCCCATGGGTACAAGCAGTGGCACACTTACCCCGCACATTATCAGATCACTCCCTAGTGCTTCTCTCACTACAATTACCGGGGCGAGGGAGGGTTTGAGAAGCAGTGGAGGTTCCCCTCCGTGGCACTGCGAGATACAGTTTTCAGAGAGGAGCTGCGCACAGCAATAGTGGAATACTTCGCCCATAACACAGGGACGGTCTCCACACAGAGTGTTCTATGGGAGGCCTTTAAAGCATGTATCTGGGGTATGCATTTTCACACATACGGGGGTGCTAATAGACCTGAGACGTAGCCTTGCTAGACTGGAGGAAGAACTAGCTAAACTAGACAGAGAAAACATGGCAGGGATATCCCGAGATAATGCACCATATATGAACCGCAGAGCGGTATTATTAGCAGAATACACTGAAGCAGCAGAACGGGAAGCACACTACCTGGGGAAATATGCGAAGGCCTGTAAGTATGGAGAAGGGGAAAGGCTGGGTTGCACGCTTGCATGACCACTTCGGCAACATTATAATCAGTGTTACATCACCAAACTGCAGGAGCAAGATGGACCGGTGGCCATGGGCACGACCGCCATTGGGCAGACATTATTACAATACTATATAGACCTATATACTGCAAGAGCACCTACCAGCCCAGACGAGATTCAGGAGTACTTAGGGGAGATAGCTATGGTTTGGCTTCCCGACGCGCATAGACAGTTTTTAGGTGAACCATTCTCCACCGACGAGATAGAACAGGCTATTGAGGCCATGGGTGGCTCTAAGGCCACGGGCCTCGATGGCTTTTCCGGGGCCTTTTACAAAGCTTATAAGAGTCTATTGGCCCCCCACCTCCTACAGGTATACACAGAAGCGCTGGAAGAAGGGATACCCCTTCCCTCGTTTAGAGAGACAGTCCTGATCCTGCTACCCAAACCTGGCAAAGATCCCGAAAAGTGCAGCTCATATAGACTGCTTTCATTACTTAATTTCGATTACAAAATTTTAGCAAAGATGTTGGCGATTGTCCTTGCTTATGGAACAGATCATAGCACCAGCGCAAACCGGATTTATAAGACACAGGTCCACTGCATTAAACTTAAGAACCTTTTTTTCTGCAGTTAATAGAAAAAATCCGGCCATCCCTGCGGTAGCGGCATTTTTAGATGCCGAAAATGCGTTTGATTCAGTGGAGTGGCCCTTCCTACATGCAATACTGGCTAAGATGGGCATTCCGAAGGGCTTTGCGGACTTGATTAAGCTATTATATACTGCACCCTCCGCCTGTATCTGATTCAATGGCACAATAACAGGGCACTTCTCCATCACTAGAGGCACCAGGCAGGGATGCCCTCTGTCACCGTTGCTTTTTATAATTGCAATGGACCCGCTCATACTCTATTTCCAGAAGGACCACTTACATAGAGGTCTCCAGTTCAAGCATGGCCCGGTACTAGTGACTTTATATGCGGATGATGTGGTGCTGTACGTCAGAACCCCTGAGATCAACCTCCAGTCTCTACTAGTGGAGATAATGCGATTTGGAGCCCTATCCGGTCTCCACATAAATTGGGGCAAATCAGAGGTATTCTCCCTGATGGATGTACGAGACCGCTCATGCGGAGAATTCCCACTACATTGGTGTGAAGCTGAGACAAAATATCTAGGAATTCACCTGCACAGAGACAAAGAACAAGTGCTGTGCCTCAATTATGGCCCAGCGATGGACCGCCTACAAGCACAGGTGGAGCGATGGGTCAAGCTACCGCTATCAATGGCTGGGCGGATAGCTATTATCAAAATGGTGGTACTACCCCATCTGCTCTACCTGTTCTCAAACATACCCATTCCACTTTCAAATGCTTTTTTTAAACAGCTTTGCATGCATTTAATAAAATTGGTATGGGGAAAGCAGCCCAGAGTGAACTAGAACACGCTTACTCTTCCCTATGACAGGGGGGGCTTTGGGGTACCAGATATGCAGCTGTATTCCTTGTGGCGCAGTGTGGATATGCTTGCCACTGGTACCACCCGGACGTGCGAATACCCTACGCTAAACCAGAAAGGGACCTAGCTTACCCAACCCCACTGAATGCGCTCCTACCTAAGGGGATCCCACATGACCCACATGATATACAAACATTGTCTACCACCTGTTGGGCATGGCAAAAGCTCCTCAGGAAGACAAGGGGGGGGCGACAATATATTCACCAGCACTGCCAATATTAGCCAACCCAGGGTTACCTCCGACATTGGAAGCTCTGACTAGGCACACTCTGGTCCAACTGGGGTTAAACACCATAGGAGATTTGTTTCCAAATGGTCATATATTCATCTGATCTGAGGACCCCCGTTTCTCATCAGCCACCTTTATGGATCAGTTCGCACTAGCCCGTATACAGAACACACTGAGAGATGTACTTTCATCTTACCCTATAGAACCTGTGGAGTTCGCACTGCTCAAATTAATAATCACAGATAGCAGCGGAGAGCACATCACATCTCGGCTGTACAAGGCATGCCTCACACTAATGCCGCAACATGACACCAAAGTTAGAGACGCCTGGTCAGTTGATATAGGGCAACCGCTCACTGATAAGATGTGGAAGGGATGTTGTGCGCAAACTAAGCTTGTCTTGTGTAATCACAGACACAAGCTGCTTCACTTTAAGATACTAAGGGGCATATTCACAAGGAGCTATCGCCGAATTAACGGCACTTTATCGCAGCCAAAGTCGTGATAAATATACCTCCCCTTCACAAGCTGGTGTAAACAGCCCACAGCACCAGTTTACCCGCGATAGCAGCCGCAAAAAACATCGCCACAGAGGACCCGCGCAACTATCGCTAATGAGATGCAGAGTAGTAGTTCCCGTGCCAAAAGGCGCGACAACATCACACCTCAACATTCACAATGACCAGCCACATCGGCGATAAAAACACAAAACAGGCGATAAGGCGTGTTAGCACCAGGAAATCTACACCTGCTCTGACCTGGTGTAAAGTCGGACGGCAGCCTGCAAACCAAAAGGGAGCACAGCCCAGGGCTATATCGGAAGGGCAACAGATGCCATGGAGCCACCCATCATGCGGCCCGGACGCCCAATCAATCAATCAATCACAAGATTTGTAAAGCACACTACTTACCCGCGAGGGTCTCAAGGCGCTGAGGGAGAGGAGGGGGGGTGTTGCCGCTACTGGCCGAATAGCCAGGTCTTGAGTCGTCTCCTGAAGGTCAGCAGGTCTTGGGTCTGTCGTAGGTTGAGGGGAAGGGTGTTCCAGATCTTGGCGGCGCGGTGAGAGAAGGATCTGCCTCCGGTGGTGGTTCTCCGGATGCGCGGGACGGTGGCCAGGGAGAGGTCGGCGGAGCGGAGCTGACGGTTGGGAACGTAGAAGGAGAGTCGACTGTTGAGGTAGGCTGGGCCGGTTTTGTGGAGTGCCTTGTGTGCGTGGATCAGGAGTTTGAAGGAGATTCTCTTGTCGACGGGGAGCCAGTGCAGGTTTTTCAGGTAGGGGGTGATGTGGCTGTGGCGTGGGATGTCGAGGATCAGGCGTGCAGAGGCGTTTTGGATTCTTTGCAGTCGTTTGATGAGCTTGGTCGGGGCTCCTGCGTAGAGGGCATTTCCGTAGTCGAGTCTGCTGCTGACGAGGGCCTGGGTGACTGTTCTTCTCGTGTCTGTCGGGATCCACCTGTAGATCTTGCGGAGCATGCGGAGGGTGTTGAAGCAGGAGGAGGAGACTGCGTTGACTTGCTTGGTCATGGTGAGCGTTGAGTCGAGGATGACTCCCAGGTTGCGTGCGTGGTCGGTTGGTGTCGGGGGTGCCCCTAGTGACGAGGGCCACCAGGAGTCGTCCCAGGCTGATGGGTTGGAGCCGAGGATGAGGATCTCCGTCTTGTCTGTGTTCAGCTTAAGTCGGCTGCACTTCATCCAGTCGGCGACGGCTTTCATTCCTTCGTGGAGGTTGGATTTGGCGGTGAGGGGGTCCTTGGTGAGGGAGAGGGTCAGTTGAGTGTCGTCGGCATAGGAGATTATGTTGAGCTCGTGCTGTCGGGCGATGCGTGCGAGTGGAGCCATGTAGATGTTGAACAGTGTTGGGCTGAGGGAAGATCCCTGGGGTACGACGCAGATGATCTCGGAGGCTTCGGATCGGAATGGGGGGAGGCGGACGCTCTGGGTTCTGCCGGAAAGGAAGGAGGTGGTCCAATCCAGGGCCTTGTCTCAGATCCCTGCGTCGTGGAGGCGTGTGCGTAGTGTGTGGTGGCAGACAGTGTCAAAGGCGGCGGAGAGGTCCAGGAGGATGAGGGCCGCCGTCTCGCCGTTGTCCAGAAGGATCCTGATGTCGTCTGTGGTGGCGATGAGGGCGGTCTCAGTGCTGTGGTTGCTGTGGAATCCTGACTGGGAGGGGTCCAGGATGCTGTTATCTTCGAGGTAGCGGGTGAGCTGTCTGTTGACGATCTTCTTGATGACCTTAGCTGGGAATGGAAGCAGGGAGATGGGCCGGAAGTTCTTGAGGTCGCTCGGGTCCGCCTTGGGTTTTTTGAGTAGGGCGTTGATCTCGGCGTGTTTCCAGCTCTCTGGGAAGGTCGCGGTCTCAAAGGAGAGGTTGATGACGTTGCACAGGTGGGGTGCGATGGAGCTGCCGGCTTTGTTGAAGATGTGGTGTGGAAAAGGGTCTGATGGGGAGCCTGAGTGGATTGTGCCCATGGTCTTGATTGTGTCCTCGGTGTTCACGTTGACCCAGGCTGACAGGGGGTCGTGGTCGATGGGGTGCGGCGGGTCTGATGTGTCGGGACCTGTTGGGGTCGTCCGGGAGTCGAAGCTGTTGTGGATGTCGGCGACCTTGCGGTGGAAGAAGGTGGCGAGGGAATCACACAGGGCTTGCGACGGCAGGATGTCGTTGGCGTTGGAGCTTGGGTTGGAGAGTTCCTTCACGATGCTGATGTGTGCGTTGTTGTCGAGGCGGTCTTTGAAGGAGGTCCTCTTGGCGGACCTGATGAGGTGATGGTGGTTGCGGATGGCGTCTTTGTGGGCTGCGCGTATGTCCGGCGTCTTCTCGCTGTGCCATTTGTTCTCCAGTTTCCGGCAGGTGCGCTTGGATGCTAGGGGTTCCGGGGTGAACCAGCTGGCTCTCTTGCTAGTGTCTTTGTAGGTTGGTTTTTTCAGCGGGGCTAAGGCGTTGGCACAGACGTCCATCCATCGTCTGAGATTGCGGCTGATGAGGGTTTTGAACCCGAAACCGGTCCCAGGATGCTTGTTTCCGGTCCAGGGAAGACATGGCTTGGCAGTTCGGGCTGGACTGTTCCCATGAGGCACAGGGTCAGACTGATTTGCATATGGCCATGTCTGAACTGGGGTGGTGGAGTGAGCTAAAGAATGATGATGGATTAAACCCAGATCAGTTGACTGGGGGTGAGTGTTTGATTTGCTCTAACGCTCCGTCCATCATCCCCTTTGGTATTGTGGGTGGCGGCGTCGGGGTTGGAGGGGCGGTGGGTGGGCTGAGTGCGAGGTTTGTCTGGAGTTGGTCTTCGGTGACTTTGCTCCAGCATCTGCGGGGGATCTGTAGGGTGCGGTGGTGTGCGGTGGGTTTCCGGAAGGTGAAGTGGATGCAGTGGTGGTCGGTCCAGGTGAGTTCGGAGGTGTGGCTGAAGGAGACGTGGGAGCTTGAGGAGAAGATGGCGTCGAGCGTGTGTCCGGCGATGTGGGTCGGCGTCATGACGAGCTGTTTCAGTCCGAGGTTGGCGAGGTTGTCGATCAGAGTGGAGGAGTTGCTGTCATTGTTGTTCTCCAGGTGAAAGTTCAGGTCTCCAAGGAGGATGTAGTCGGTGGAGGTCAGGGCGTGCGTGCTGATGAAGTCGGCGATGGAGTCGCTGAACTGGGGTCGGGATCCGGGGGGTCTGTAGATGAGGGTGCCTCTTACGGTGGTGTTGGGATCCGTGTGGATCTGGAAGTGCATGTGTTCGGCGGTGCTGAGAGTGTCGTCGGTGCTGTTCGAGACCCTGATGGTGTCTTTGTGGACGATGGAGATTCCTCCTCCGATTCCGTTGGTGCGGTCTCTGCGGGTGATCTTGTAGCAGTCGGCGATGGCTATGGCGATGTCGGGTGCGGAGGATTCATTCATCCAGGTCTCTGTCAGGAAGGCGACGTCCGGTGATGAGGTGTCGAGTAGGTCCCAGAGCTCGACGGCGTGTTTGCGTGCGGAGCGGGTGTTTAGTAGGATGCACCGGAGATGGTTGAGGTCCTTCTTGGCGGGAGTCTCGGGCTCTCCGAGGCAGGTGAAGCTGCAGTTCCGGCAGGTGAAGGGACCATGGGTGCGTTTCGGGGCGGCCTTGAAGCAGGTGGAGGTCCGTCCTGGGTTGAGAGCGATGAGGGTGCTGGCGTCGTATCGGAGGTGGTCTTCGTGGCGGATGCGGGGGCTAGGGGTTCTGGCGCTGGGCGCGGTCCAGGCGCGGACGGGCACAGACGGGCTTGCCTTAGGCGCAGCCGCGCAGCGGCCGCCATATATGGGGAGGTGGGAGGGAGGAGCAGCTGGGAGGCGGGAGGCAGGGGCAGCGAGTGGTCAGCGAGGAGGGCGAGGCCGCAGGGGACACAGCGGCGGGAAACGGGAGGGCGAAGGGGTACAGAAATCAAAAGGGGCACAGGGGGGCACAGAACGAAAAACAGTGCACAGCAGTGGGGGCACAGAATGGAAGGGCAAAAACAGTGGGAAAGCAGTGGGGGCACAGAACGAAAACAGTCACAGCAGTGGGGGCACAGAACGGAAGGGCAAAACAGTGGAAAAACAGTGGGGGTGCAAATATCGAGGGGAAAGACAGTAACAGTGACGCTCACAACGACAAGAACCTACCTACGGCCTACCACTGGCCACCAGGGATGAGGCGCTGGTGGTAGCCTGAGGGTGGAGGAGGGCCACAACACCCACCGCCACCACCCCCAGGACCACCCCTCACTGGCACCCCCCCGACCAAAGACATGCCACATCAGCCACACCTAAACATGTACAAAATATTCCACTTGATGTCGCACAATCACAACTGGTGACATGCATGTGTCGTCACAGAAATGAGCAGCACACATTCACTTTCGAAGCAACAAATTAAACTTTATTAAAATGAACACCGAAATGAAGACACATGGCCGCTCCCCTCAGGACAATACGTAGCTCACAGCCTGTAAGACAAAAAACATGATGAGAAGGTGTGTCCTGCGCACTTGGAGGAAAGATTGAAACAGTCCCAGGGTGTGGAAGAAGCTAAAAAGAAACTAGAGGAGATTTCCTATGAATTAGATTTGTTTAGTGAATATCTCCTCAAGAGAAAAACTGAAAAGTTAAGAAAGGACATACGCTTATTTACGCAAGAACGTACTTAACCCTTTCTCTCTGAAGGTTTTTATAACACGCAGAGTGATTCCACGGTGGGCAATAGTTCCACCAACCGTGGATATCCTCGAGTGACTACTTTCTCGGATACCACCGATTCAGACGGAGAGGGGTCCTCATTTCAGAACTATCAACCTAGATATAACACAGAGAGATCAGGCTCCGAGAACCATTTTTTAGGCAACCGACGGGGCAACTTTCGCCCAAGATTCCGAGGCCAACAACAGCAACGGGGATATCAATCAGGTTACCAACAGAGAGGGACTTTCCCGAATCGGGGACAAGTACAAAGGACGCATTTCGAGGACCAGGAACCAGCTCAAAAATATATCCAGGCTCGCCAACATCAATATTGGCGAACCTAGACATGATTCCTATTTTCAATCTGTCCGCTAGTCCCATGGATCCCCATTCGGGAAGTTTATTAACTAAAGGGCTGTCTTTTGTCCCTACCACCTACTTTAACGAATTTGAACTAATGAGCGATCTACACTCTTTTTTTCGCAAAATTCGTCTAAAAATGTTTTTCCTTGTCAAAGACTATGTGCCCAGTGAAAAGAATTTATCAGGTTTAAAACCCCCGTCTACCTTTTGTCCGGAAATAGATCAGGTGGGAGTTGAGGTCGATATGTTTGAAAAAGCTGTTTTTAAAAAAATCAAGCAGGCTATTAAATTTATCCTCAAACCCATTTTCAACATCTCATAGGAAGAACATCTTGCCCTTAAGAAACTCAAAGATGACACCTCGCTTACTATCAAACCTTGTGATAAAGGAGGAGGAATAGTCATCTTTGATTCTGATAAATATAAAACCAAAATGGAGCTTCTGTTGAGATCCCCTATACATTACGCCAAGATTATGACCAACCCTGAATCGTATCTCAAACGCAGGATTCTGACTTTGGTTGAAGCAGCTGTGGAAAAGGGGTTTATCTGTCAGCAAGAGGCTGAATTCCTCACACCTACCTATACTCGTATCCCTATTATATATGGGGTGCCAAAGACTCACAAAAACCTAACTGATCCCCCCCCTTAGACCTATTGTCTCTACCATCGGGGCGGCCACTGAACCCCTCTCTAAGTACGTGGACCAATTTTTAAAACCATTGGTCGCCACGCTTCCTTCGTACATTAAGGATACGGGCCATTTTATCTCCCAGATTGAAGGCCTCCCTTACAACAATGTTCAGGAGATCCTGGTTACTATGGACCTGGAATCCCTTTACTCTAATATCCCTCAAAAGGAAGCCTTAGGGGTTATTAAGAACACGCTTGAGGTAGATTGTCCATTGCCCAATTCTTCCTTTATTCTTCAACTTCTTGATATTGTTTTATCAGAAAATTTCTTTGAATTTGAGAATTCTTTTTTCCATCAGATTAAGGGGGTTAGTATGGGAGCTGCGTGTGCTCCGAGTGTGGCCTGCTTGTGTATGGGGTACTTTGAAAAGTGCAACATATACAATGAAGTGGCCCCCTTTTATGAGAATGTCCACCACTGGTCCCGCTTTATTGATGACATCTTTTTCATCTGGCGAGGAGACCAGGATACACTCAATGAATTTATAACCTGGATCAATTTAGCGGACCCCAATCTGACTTTTACTGCCCACACCAGCACCCAAAAATTGGAGTTTCTGGCTGTGTGGATTGAGGCATGTGACTACAAACTTACGGTTACACTCTACACTAAACCCACTGCCAGAAATACTTTATTCATTATCAGAGCTTTCACCCCAAGTGCCAAAAAGAAGGAATTCCATTCAGTCAGTTTCTCAGATATCGGAGAAACTGTACTACCATCAGTGAATATATGTACCATTCTGGTAACCTTAAGAGTAAACTCATCAACCGAGGCTATCCTCCTAAACTTGTTAAGAACGCTCTCAAAAGAGCGAAATATTATGACCGGGACTCTATGTTCCAACCCAAAGCTAATAATAAACTCGACCAGTTGGTATGTGTCACCAAACACTCCTGGTTCAATAATAAAATGCGCCAAATTGTTAACTCCCAATGGCACCTTCTTAACCTGGACCATTCTATGCCATCTATCAGTAAACCCATTTTCTCGTTCAAAAGGAACAAAAATTTGAGTAATATGTTAGTACATGCTAAAAGACCTCGTAGGTCCCACAACATGCAGCTCTCACTTATGGGAGGTACCCCTGTCCAGGGTAACCACAAGTGTGGAGGCTGCCAAGCATGTCAAAATGCGATTGTGGGCGACCACATTTCCATCAATTCGCGTACTGTCTACCTCAAAGAAATGACCAACTGCTGCTCTACCAACATTGTATATGCCATCCTATGCCCGTGCGATCTGGCATACATCGGAGAGACAGCTAGGGAATGTCGAGTGCGTATCGGCGAGCACAAATCAAATATCAGGCTTCTTAAACACTCGGCTCCATTAGTCAAACATTGGGCGCAGCAAAACGACAGCGTCAAAGATCTACGCTGGACTATTCTGGAAAAGGTACGTAGCTCCACTGGCATTGATGTGACCGCCATCCGCCGTAATCGCGAACTATTCTGGATGTTTTCTCTTAACACCAAGGACCAAGGACTGAACAAACTTTTACAGTGGGAACATGCCTTTCTCTAATTTGATATCTGTTTGTCTTTACTGGCATTGAAACCTTCTTTGGACCTTTTTTCATTTTATCTCTATTTTCATTTTATCTTTATTTGAAAATTATTGATAGCTATTTATTCTTTTCGGTTTTCATATTTTTTTGTATCCTTTTCCTCTCATTGCTCTTTGTGTTCTTTTCGAGTTGTGTATTCTGGCTTCCTTAGTTGACTATTGTCCCATTAACTGGGTTTTGTTTTCTTTATTAGGTCCATACTATGTGTGCTGTCGTTGTTTGTAATGTTTGCTCCTTCAGTGGTTTTGTTAGTATCTGCATGTATTTTGCATATTTTGTCTTTTCTTGAGAGTTCCTGGTTTGGATCAGACGACCTGACCCTTTTCAGCATTTTTTGCGCATTATACGCTAGTCGTTTCGTCTTCGTGACGCATGTCTTTTCAGCATTTGAATCTATCTGCATCTCGGTTTTCTCTGGGCCCCCTCCGGTTTGGATTAATTGACCTGACCCACTTTAGCTCTGGCGTATTATTCGCTAGTCTTTCTGTTTCTGTTTCTGTGTCTGAGATGTTTTTTTCTTTTCAGTATCTGAATCCATCCCGCATCTTGTTTGTTTCCGTGATCCCCTTGCTCGGGTCAGATGACCTTTTGAATTTATCGGATTGGCTCTTTTTCTCCGTATCTTTCATTTAAATCTCGGCGCTATCGTGTCTCCGTGTTTACGCCTTTTTCATTAGCTACGAAGCAACGACCATCATGTCGCCGCCATGACCAGCCCTATCTGAGTAAGTTACGGTCGGCTCTCGAATTAGGGTGTTTGTTCCTTTTATTGGATATTTAGTGGTTGGTTTGTTTCTTAGTGTGCCTGTGTATCTACTATTACAGGTCCCTCTGTTATCCTGAGCGAGGGACTTCCAGCGGGTGCCTGTATTTGTTTCGTGACACTTTTCTTGCCGGACTGGTGAATACTCGATTCTCTAGATATTTATTAATGCTCTGTTTTCATTTCTCTGTATATTATGTTTCCGGTATTATTATACTCATTGTTCGATTTGTTTATGCTTATTGTGGGCACAGTTTAAGGATTTGTTAGTGTCGTTACATCTGAGCACCTTACGGTTTTTCCAAAATTCTGCGTCATCCGTTTGTTTGCGGTGTTCCTTATTCATCGTGTCCATTGTCTTTTTTGTTTTGTTTTTGGCACTGATTAAAGGCCGTATTAGTGCCATTACATTGCAACACATAACGTTCATTTACCATGCGTTTCTTTAGTTGTTTTTGTTCTTATTTTTACAGCAACCATTGGGTGTTTTTTAAAACAAACTTCTTGGGACAGACGAGTCTTTTCCTGCCCCCAGCGTCTCAATATTTCCTACTGAATATCGGACTGCAGGTAACTAGTAGGATTGTTAAACTGGTCTCTTTTACTGTTGAGCGCCCGGAAACAGTCTTTCTTTCTTTCTCTATGCTGTCACCCTTAGCGCTATTAATATGTCGCTTTTCATCTCCAACTAGAAATTCTGTTTGTTATTTGAATTTTATCGACATCTCAGCTCAGGCCCTTCCAGTGGAACACCGTACTTAAATCACGTCATTGAGTTTCCATGTACGGCATTTTTTGGCACAGCCTATTGAACAGCTGTTCAATCCACTGGCAGGTATTTAGCCCGTTGTGGTTTGTCTCCTTTATCTTTTCATCTTTCCCCTGTGCTAATGGGCTATTTGTATTGTCCCTTTTTTTCTTAGAATTGCGAACAGTATTTTTCTCTACTCTTTGTATTTAAAATATTCTTATGTTTATGTTTGTATCTGTTTATGGCTTTGTATTTGTGATGTCTTTCTTCTGTTCTTTTGTCTATTTACTTAGTTATATGTTTGTCCATTTTTTCTTTTTATTCCTTATTATCTGTTTGAATGTGCACTATTTTAGTATCATCCTATTTTCCGCCTAAATAGAATAAAATGTTTCTTCTATCAATGGTCTATCTGAACAGTGCTGCAGGAATAGTTTATTATGCTAATATTTTTGTTTAATTTAATTGGTCTATTTATTTAAATATGATATATGCCTACAGGTCTCTGTAACTAGTTGTAGGAATGATTTTCATATGTTTATTTAATTTCAGAAATTTCCCCACCACCTCTCTGTTGTGGTATCCACGCCCTGATGAAGGTGTTTAGCCACATTTGGCTTGTACACCGAAACGCGCGTCGGCGCTTGTGATACTTCTACGATCAGTTGGATGTTGTTTTATTAGATTCATGACATTTATCGAATATATTATTATTCATTGTTTTGTTGTGTCGTCTTAGTCAGTGTATGCAGGTCGGTTGTTTGCATGAAAGAAGTATGCTAGTATGTTTGTAGCTGTGAGTTGTTTGAATGAGTGGTGGGATTACGCACATGTATTCATTTAATAATTATTTTTGTACTACATTTGAGTATTTTGTATCTTCATTGAAAAAATAAATTTATTTTGTTATATTTCTGTCTTTTTTTCCTTTTAGCACTGTTCACATGTTCATATCATATGACGTTTAGCATATTATTAAATAAATAGGTAGGGGACATTTGTTTGTTTGATTGCTTCCTGCGCACATCAGAGGACAGAGAGAGAGCGAAGGAGAGAGAGCGGAAGAGAGGGAGGGAGAGAGAGAGGAAGAGAGGGAGAGAGAGAGAGAGAGAAGAGGAGAGAGAGAGGAAGAGAGGGAGAGAGAGAGAGAGTGCCGCCCCTGCACACCCAGGCCACACTGCTCACCTGCTGCCACCAGTGTGTCTTCAACCACGTGCCGGTATGTATAGCAGGACACAGGTCACACATCTGAGTCAGAGCCGTCAGCTGAAACAGAGTCCAGATACATGACTGGCACAGTACACACACTTGCACAAGACAACATCACCTGCCTGACCATGCACACCCAGGCAGAGGCACCCCAACCCCTCCCGCCGCCCATCGGACCATGCCCGCCCATGCACACCCAGGTCTCAATGCTCACCTTCCACCACCGGCACGTAGACAGAAGGTCCCACCACGTGCCGCTGCAAGCCACAAGCCCGGGGCCCACAGACATGGCACCCTCCACATCATGCAGCCCCGCTCTGCAGGCCACCAGGTCTCACGTTTGGTGCTGGGTCTTGATTACTCCATGGCATAGGACATACCAGTGCACCCGGGCACCATCGCAGGCTGCAAACCCGCTCAGCCCAATGGGTGCCACCAACTCTGGGATCCCGGAAGCGACGCCACATGGCGGTAGGCCCGCGCTGCCCGCTGGCTCTGACCTACACTGCGGTCCAGCAGGGCACACAAAACCTGAGCTGTCCGGACCGCCGGGACAGGGCATCATCGCAGGCTGCACACCCGCTCAGCAGCTTAAGGTACCACTGACTCAGTGCAACCAAAGTCACCGTCCCGTGGCGGGGTGCCTGTGCCGCCTGCAAGGCCCCGTGTGCCACTAACCCTGTGCAACCCCAGTCTGCACCACATGGTTGTAGGCCCGTGCCATCCACAAGGCCTCGTGTGCCACTAACCCTGTGCAACCCCAGTCTGCGCCACGTGGTGGTAGGCCCGTGCCGTCCAAATGCCTCGTGTGCCACTAACCCTGTGCACAAAAACTCATGGGCCCTTAATGATTGAGAACCGTGGAGCGTCCGTCATCCAGTCACCACCGGCAGAGGGGAATGTGACGTCGTCGGCCCCTTATGTTGGTGGAGTCACATGGCCTGTGACGCCTGTGCCGGATGGGTGTGGTGTGCATGCAAACCTGCCCTCAGGGAGTGGCTGTGACATGCTGACAACTAGACCAGTGACCTGCACACTACCAGCGAGTACGTCTGCGATGGGTAGCAATGAGGGCCCCCCCTCGGAGCGTTAGCGGAGTGGTCTGGCCTGCCATACGCCGGACCAGCACAGGGCTTGCAACAATGACTCGTGGGCTCTGGGCGTGGTTCAGTCCATGTCCGGACTAGGAAGTGACTGATGTGTGTGTCCCTGTTGTAGTGTTCACGGGACCCGGTACACAAAATGCAATGTAGCACCCTCTGACTGGCATCCCACAGGATAACATCATTGATGCAAGGGAAGTCACTGTCCCTACATTCATCCACACATTCACACATGAATGATGAAAGACATGACACAGCAGTGCGTCACTGGATGTTATTGCACATCCAGTGCAGTTATGCAGCTGGAGCGGTACAGGGCAATGCCGAGCACACTACACAATATGGGCACGTGGAGGGCCAGCCAGAGTCCATCCGGGGATGACATGTACTGCGGAAGAGGACGGGTACAGTCCGCAGTCTGGTCGCTGTGTCATTGGTCGTCAAACAGGATGTGGCAGTCCATGTCGCTGTCCAAGGTGAGTGCATCGGAGTGTATCGGGGGTCAGTGGAAGGTCATGAGGCCATGTGCGGGACCAAGCAGAAACAGGCCAGGTGGCGGAAATGTATGCTAGTGCCTCCTTCTGAGAGCCAACCCATCCACTTCCTCGTCCTCGGATGTGTGCTCTGCCCCACCTGTGGGTGTTGCAGTACCGGCTGCGGCACTGTGTGCCACTGACACATCAGGGGCCTGAGTGGATACGCCTGCCACACTGGGAGGCACTGACACACCAGGGGGCGGAGATGTGGATGGTGTGGGGGCAGCCGCAGTCATCAGCGACACGCCTTGTGGCAGCAATGCCATGATGAAGTACTGCAGGGCATGGTAGATCCCTGCTACATTTCGATGGTGTGCAGCGGTGGCTGCCATCCTTTCCGCCTCCATCCACACCATGTCCTCCATGAGCCTCCGCATGTGTGCCAGCTCACGGCTGGCATCGCTGGAGCCACTCTGAGCGGACGGGTGTTCTTCTCTCCACGTCATGACTCCAGCGATGTCAGTCAGGGCTGGTTGGAGACCATGGGGCAGACGTAGATACCTATGGATGGCGTCCAGTTTGTAGCCATGAGTTCAAACCCCACCCGAACCTGCTCAGCCGTCTCCCTCTGGGCCTCCAGCACACGGCATTGGAAGGCCATGTGTTGTTCCTGGGGGTCTTGGGAGAGTGCCGGGGCTGTGGGTGCCTCCTGCTGGGTGGTTTGGGTGGTGGGTGGGGTCTCATTGATGTGGCTGGGCTGCCCTGATCCTGGAGGTGAGTGGCGGATGAGGTCAATGATGTCTTGGATGGTTTGGGTGTCGATGCTGGTGTTGTCCTCCTCATCAGCAGTTAAGAGTGGCTGGGACTGCTCTGCAGGAGGTGTTGACGATGCCCCTGCGATGTGAAGGGGAGATGGTGTATTACAATGTGTCCACATGTATGTAGCCGCATGGTACAGGTTGACATTCAGACAGCATGGCATTGTACATTGTGACAGTCTGTGGGTCTGGGCGAGGACCCAGGGTCATTGTGGGTGTTCACTGTGCCCTGCTTGCTTGTGCATGTGTGCCATTGTGGCCATCTCAACCCATCCCCCCAGTACCTGGTGGTCCCTCACCCTGTTGCGGTTGTGTTGTGTCCTGTCGAGCAGTGTCCGGTCCCCCGATCCAGCCACAGTCTCCACACTGATGACTGTAACACCAGCTCCTCCATGTCATCCAGCTCCAGCTGTGGTGCTGGGCCCCCACCTCCAGTCTGCTTTGCTGCCCTCTGGTTGGCGGTGAGTTTCTCCTTGGTCTTCCGCTTGATGTCATTCCATTGCCTCTTGACCTCGTCCATTGTCCGCTTGTGCTCTCCGACGGCATTCACCTTGTCGACGATGTCCCGCCATATTCCAGTTTTGGTGCCCAATGACATGTTGGAGGAGACAAAGAGTTGTTGATGGTGTTCCATCACCTCTGTGACTATGATCCTGTTCGCCTGCGGACTGAACTTGGTCTTCCTCGTCTTCTTGTCCTTGCCCTTCCCTGTCCCCGAGGTCCCAGGCTGGTCGTCTGGGGTGCTTGTGGGGTTGCGCTCGTCCTCTGCGCCTGCTCCGGCTGCCTCCATGGTGCTTGGGTGTTGGTCAGTTTGTGTGAGGGTGTTTTTTCTACTTTTATGGAGATTTTTGACGCCTGCCAGGTGTGTGTTGCAGGCCTGGCACTGCTTGTCGCTGATTTCCTTATCGCGCTTTGACCCATCGCATGTTTTTTGGTGTTGTGGTTTGTGTTTTTATCTCCATCGTGGTGGTTGTATCGCGGACATTGTCCGCGGTTTTGGCAGACTATCGCTTGCTACCGCCTTGTTGTGAATTCCACGTTGACACAGGGTTATTTTCCTGCGATAGGCTGCAATATTGAAAGTTGCGTTACGCTACTCTTGCGGTAGTTATCGCACGTTCTTGTGATTATACCCCTAAGACGGGCTTATGTAACGCCACAACAGATGGTCCAGATAAATAGCACAAAATTCACGAGATGTCCTAAGTGCAACACGCTAGCGGCGTCTTTCATACATATGACATGGACATGTAATATACTAGCTACCTACTGGCAGGACATATTTAGTACATTCCAACAGATGACGGGGTTGCAGCTAACCCCCTCCCCACTACTAGCACTGATGGGATATGTGGACATGTTGCCTAAAAGTAATCGCAGATTTGTAGCAGTGGCAATGCTCCTAGCGAAACGCGAAATAGTAATTCACTGGGATACCAGACAGAAGCCCACAGTTAAAAGTTGGATTAAAAGCATGTCATACTGTGACAGCACGAGTGAGCTCTATGCTGAGCTACAGCCACCCACATCACGCCCGAAAGACATATGGCAGCCTCTAAGGTAACACCTCCGGCAGCAGGAGGAACGTAGTACGCAATCTAGTCAGGACTGCCAGGTCTGAGAACAAGGTTCATAGATAATGGGTGTCAGTTGCAGGAATCATATGTGAGGATAGAGCCTTTAGGTGGAACTGGGGATTGTGGCCAGTTGTAAAGCATTGAGGGGATAAATGAGAGGAGATTAGGGCAACGTGTAATTGATAAGAACTATAACGGTGAATGGATGATAGTCAATTGTACCAACCAAATGTCGATGATTAATCTGTAAAGATGATGTAACTGCATACCAATGTGCCTTTTTTTGTGTACTGTCTAATAAAAATGATAAATATTTTTTTTTCTTTTTTTTTAAAGTAAGCTGGTTTAGAAATATCCTTGTTATGCCAGAGAAGCCAAAATAATGTATTTAATTTTGTCGGGGATGCATTCTTGTAACTGTATGCATGAGTTTATCACAGTAAATATTAATACATTCAGTTAAAATGTTTTGAATATGCTTGTGTTTCAACCTATACAACACACCTCCTCGCCACCTTCCCTATCCCATATCCCTTTAAGTCTTGTTCTAATGTCTTGTTTTGTATGCGGTACTTTCAATTTTATATGCTTATTTATGGTTTTAGCTTCATTTGCAAATATTTAACAAAGAGTATCAGACTGATTGTGTCGAAAATGACTCAACATTATATGAACTTGAAAGCATAATTTTGATTACTTATAAATGCAAAACGCAGTGCACCCTGGTATAGTGTAGTGAATCTGGCCTGATGTTAAGTCCAGGAGGACCAGCTTGTGCTAGATTTCAGGCTATCATTAAAAAATAAATGTACATGAATAAATATAAGTTGAAATAATTTACATGGTTGATGGTAATGATGAAATTCAAGCATGGATCAAGGCTTTGTAAACTTATGTTAGACACCTATTCTTATATCTGGGAAAAGTGTAAAGATTTTCATTCATTCCTAAATATGTCATTAGGAGGCTGCAAGTGGTACAGAATGCGGCCGCCAGACTCTTGTTAAAGATCCCCAACCGCATCTCTGCTAGGGAAGCACTTAAACAGCTCCACTGGCTACCCATTGAAGCTAGAGTTAAGTTTAAAACTCTTTGCATTGCTCGTAAAGCTATTAACAAGTCTGGGCCGGAAAAACTGAGGAACCTGATATCCAGGTACATTCCTTCTAGACATCTCAGATCCGGCCAGCAACAGCTCCTCAAAACTACCAGAGTTAAAAGAGCCAGATGGGGAGGTAGATCTTTCACCCATCTGGTACCTAAGTTGTGGAATGCCCTCCCACTGGAAATTCGTGCTGCCCCAAACGAACTAGCTTTCAGGAAGAATTTGAAAACCTGGCTTTTCCCACAATAATTAGGCATTGGCTCAGCTTGTTCACTGTCAGAGCTCTTTTTAGCGCTGGGAAGCCCTTGGGCAGCCATGCGCTCTATAAATCCAATAAATAGAATTGAATTCAGAAAGTAATGCAAAATATGTGTGTAGTAGGTTGCCTCAAGAAGAGAAATTGTAATGTGGAACTCTGGCTTGACCATTGATGTAGACTTGAAAATCAAGATAAAGACAGCGCAATAAACGATATGTAAAAGCTAAAAAAAAGAAGAAAAGAAAATACCCATTAACCGCCCCAGCCGTGCCCGAAACGTAGGAGGTTCTGCACTTTTCCACGCTGTTGCAATCAACAGTCGGGCTCCTGCCATAGATATAAATATCAAGTAGGTCTGGGTCAAACCGTTTTCCATTTGACTATCATAACCGAAGAGCATGTTTAATGGGCTAAAACTAATCTCCATCCCTAACAACTTTTCCCAGTATTGGTCGATACCTTGCTTTAGAGGCAGCAACTTCTCACACCCATAAAACATATGTATCGAGTCCGCCAGGCCTTCACCACACCTACAGTACTTATCATTTTCCATTTTACCCCATCCAAACAGATTTGCAGGAGTATAGTATAGGTTAAAATCATTTTATAGTGCTGAGCTTTCAAGTTAGATGAAAAAAAACAAGTAATTCCTTGCACAATTTGATTCGATCTTTTCCAGATCATCCGGGGCTTTATCTGTATTTGTCCTATCCTGCAATCCGACTGGCTGATTGTCTCCAAAAGCGGTATACTTTCCAAGGAAATCTTACTAGCACTAACTTATCTTAAAAATTCCCTTACCTATACATACTTAAAAAGAGACCCATATGCCAGTCTATAATCTTGTTGGAGCTCCTCAAATGAACTCATTTGGTCTGCAGCATAAAGATATTCTATCATAATAAGGCTGACTTGTTCTCATTGTCTGCCCAAAACATCATAAAAATTAGCTGGAAAAAGTGAGGACTGCCACATAGGAGTATAGCTATTATATTGTTTAATCTTCATTCGTTTTAGTACCTTCTTCCAAACTGTCAAGGCCGTGATTACAGTCTTAAACCGTACTTTTTTAAATAGCTCAACTCTACTTGTCAAAGAAGACATACCCAGGATTCTTTACCAAGCGCCAGCTCATAAATGGTAGGTAGAATAGCTCAATATCCATGGTCCTCCCTATTCCCACTACCTGCAGTAAATAATATTGCTTGATCTCAACTATTGCCTTCCCAGGGTCAGAAGTTATCACTGCAACATCATCAGCACATGCAAGCACCTTGGTATCATATCCATTAATTCAAACTGGACCTATACCCTGATTTGGAGCAATTTGAACTATAAAACAATCTATGTAAAGGGCAAACAGAATTGGAGAGCAGGTGCACCCTGTCTAGTCCCTCAAGTTATATCAATTCTCCCTGACTCTTGACCCATCATTTTCAGTCTAGCATAGAGAATATTGTATAGTGCTCTTATGGCCTTAATAAAGCGTGGGCTGAACCCTTTTCATTCCATTATGTACCACAGGTAACCCCACGACACTCTATCAAACACTTTCTCCGCGTCAAAGAGGATCATAGCCATCCGGTCACAGGATGTTTCCACAAGATCAAATAACGTTATCACTCGTCTGATATGATTCGTTGTTCCTCTTCCAGGTATGAACCCATGTTGCCATGGTGTGACCAGACTAGCTATGATCCTCCCCAAGTGGGCCACTAAAATCTTAGAATACAGCTTTGCATCTGAATTTATTGTCAATGATATTAACTGTGGTGTGAAGTTTTTACAGGTTATGGAAACATCAATTTTATGCAAATTGAATTGATAACACATTATTTGCATCTACATTTTCTTTCTTCACTAACCACATCTATAGGAGTGGGTACAATGTAGCCCTTGGGAGAATCTCAGAAAATGGACAACTTTGATGTTAGATGAGAAAATTCAGATTGGCCAGCGGTTGCTTGCTCTACTGAGCCACTAGTAGTCCATGTGGCGATGGGTCAGAATGTTCATCTGGTGGATAAAGTAAATTGTTCACGGTAGGACATAATATTTTAGCTATGGCAATGCCATAGACCGAGATGACGGCGATCTTTCAGTGTCACCTAGAAAAGAAGGAAACAAACACATCATGTTGGTATGTTATACCATTGTAGTTACAATGCATTTTGCAATGCTATTCTATTGAACATTGGCCCTTTATTGATGTTTGGAGGGTCAGAAAACTCATTTGTTTTCGCACCCTACAGATGGAATGGAGGGGCCCTGTCTTGAAACCTTCGTGAAGTGATAGAGGTAAGAAATCTTGAGGGAACTGTTGGTGCAGAGTGAACTCTCATGAATGAATGTCCTCCTTTAACTATTCATTTATTGTTTGTAGGAGGACATACAGTACGTGTAGCATGATGGATGCATATATTATCTTTCAAAAAAGAAATGTGTATTAAAGTCCCAAGTCTAAATGATGACCTTCATATTTTGCTCAAATTCCTACAAATTAGGGGCATATTATCAACGGCCAGCGATAATTATCGCTGGCCGTGCTTAGCGACAGATTCCCTATCGCTGGCTATCTCTGGAATTTATCGCCCTGGTAGCGCGTTATTAACAACACGCTTCTCCAGAGCGATAAAAATTCCAGAGATAGCGAGGTTATTGCCGTTTTGCAGGGAACATCGCTGGTTTTCCAGCGTTGTTCCCTGAAAAACGGCGATAACCTTGCTGATACGACCCTGTGGTCGTATCAGCAGAATCCACCCCTATGTTAGGGATGGCTAAGTCAGGATTTTAACAGACGTTAGATTTTGGCGAAAACGGCCGTTTTCGCCGAAATCTAACCTCTGCTAAAATCATGTGGGCTGCCTTGTAAATATCGCGATGTGAACATCAGCGATATTTGCAACGTAGTCCATCCGGGGTACGCCCACTTTGCATCTCATTAGAGATGCAAAGATGGGCGTTGGGGGAAAGGGCGATAATGCAAGGATTCACGCGATAGCTTGACCTTGCTGATTAGGCGATAAAATTATCGCCGCTTTTCGTCCGAAAACGGAAGCAAAAGCGGCGATAATTGTTTATCGCCTTGTTGATAATATGCCCCTTGGTAACTGGCATTTCAGAGTAACTCAACCAGAGTTTGGAGCTATTTCTTCCAATGGGTTTATTACTGATACTGTGTTTTCTCTTCTATTATATGTGTCATTTGAGGCTTGCTTGCAGTGCATTGCACATGGGATTGAGTTATACGTGAGGATACTGATGGTAGCCTAGTGGTTGTGGCTTATTGTGCTCCTTTTCCTTTGTGCTAGGTTTGTATTTTGTGATATTAAGTGTGTGGCAGTCTATTCATTAGGTTTGTTCCACGCAGGTTTTTATTGAGCCAATTTCTCATTTACATAAATTCCTGCACATGTCTAGTATTTCATGGGCTTTGTTTCTTGTTCTTCGGTGAAAGTGTTGTATATGTAGCATTATCAGTTACATGGCCTTAATAAAGTAAACATTTCCTGCATGTCCTACATTTGTATTTATTAATGGAACTTGTGTGGTTGAGTATTAACACTCCATGTACATCACAGCTTGTTGTGTTGCCCCATTGCAAAATCCCTTTTGGGGCTCGACGGGGCAGATCTGGGCTACTGGACCTCAGCTGTGTGGGCTAGTTTTGTTTGCCCCTGCTGCCTCAGATTCCATCTTACTAAGTATTAGTGAAACTAGTCACATACAAATCCTCCTGCACTTGACTGTCAATGGTAGCAATGGTGAGCAGTTGGAGGCTTCTCAGGTAGGTTAGTGTGGGGGGGGTATGTCAGATTCAGATCTCAACATATGCCCATGAGTGCAATAAACTGATTGTTGAGGCCTGTGCTTCTCTTTCAGTAAAGACAAATACTTTACAACAATATAAAACACATCCCAGTATATAAACTTCAAAATGTAGTAGATAGACAATATTCTGGTGGTAGGCTAAGAGACTTGAGTTTGCTGGTTCCTGTCACTCAACCCATCCACCTATGCTGCATACGGTCAATTAGACAAGATACATAGTGCCTGTACAGCACTACCCCACCGTTATTAAATAGCCTCTATGGCTGTATTCTTGTTTCATACTCTTACCTATTCTATGGGAATCAGAAGCCCACTGTGGCCTTATATGTACGGTCTGCAATCACCAGAGGTATGTGGGAACAGAGCTGAGTCACACAGCTGCATTACTCTCATTGGCTGGTACAGGGTGCTTGGCAGCATTCTGGAGGGGCTTACATGTACCTCCCTCCACGCTCAATGGAATGTAGATGAGCCAATTGATGCGGCGTTTCCTTTGACAGCAGAGGAGAACTTGCAAATTCCTACCTCTTTCCTAGTCACTGTTATGGGTGAGGAGTGTGTGCCAAAGTAGTGTGCTAATGGCTATTTTTCATGTGGCACTGTAGTGGTTGCTGTGCTGTTTGATTGTGATAAGAGTTGGTACACCTTGTGATGAGAAAAGTATCTTTATACTTGCTGCCATAAGATATGGAATTGTTTGAGTTATTATGAGTGAAATCTGATAGTGATCCTGTCATACAGTGTTCCTAATATGAGTTTTGTTAAGATGAATCGTGTTGCAAAGTGAGGCAATAGTAGATTGTGATTACATAGGTATTGGTGTGAGTTGTGACAGATATCTGTTAGCATACTTGAGTGAATAGGCTGCCATTTGCTCAGATAGCTGTGTTACGGAATAGGGGTCCCAAAGTGATGTGAGGGTGAATTTGTTAGTTAGAAAGGGATAATGGTTGTTTAGTAACCACTGTGAGGGAACAGGCTCTCCCCCTACAGGTCAATCCCCCACTTGCAGTTTTCCTATGAGTTTATGGTATTTGAGATAGCATTCTGGCCCACATTTACCTTCTCTGGTAGATAGTTGTTGTCTGTACCAATTCTCCATACAATTGGGTCTCACCCTGAATTATCTCATCCACCATCACATATAACTCGTTTTTTGAGAATCTTGGTTGTCTTCTTGTAGCCATATTGTAGCAAGGTTCCAAACAAGAGTTCAGATGCTTCTGCATGCAGTGAGTTGTGTATGGTTTGTGTGGTTTTAGGATCCTCTTTTGTAGTGGGAGCTGGAGGTGTTGTTGTTGAGTTGTTTTTTACCAAGTGTATGTTTACCGACAAGTTGTCAGACCTGCCTGGGCCATCCTTCATGTGCCGCATTTAAGCGCGCTATACTGCAGGAAGCTGCTTGCCTTTCTAGTTGTTTTGGCTAGTAGCTTCCTGCCGTCATGTCAAACTCCTGCTCTTCCGGTTTCTCCGTGCGTCTATTGGCGTCCTGTTGGCAGTTCCCTCGCCGGGTTCTCGCATTCCTGGACTCCGCTTGCCACATCTATAGAGGATTTTCACCTTCCTGCAGCACTTCTTTGATGCAGCACCTGTACTATAGAGGAAACAAAAGATCTGGACTAAAGCCACTTTCTGTTTGGGTAACACTCTAGACGTGCGCTTTTCATATTCAGTACTAACTCTGCTGATACTTATCTGACTTTATTGTAGACTGCCTCTCTGCTTCTGATCTCGATGATTGTATTCTGTGGGGGTCACAAGTGCATCAGCCATTCTTATGTTTATGGTAAGGCAGGATATATCTGATATTGCTATGAATCTTTGATGGCTAATCATTTTTTTTCCCTTTTGACTTTTCTGAGGTGACATAACAGTGTGCATGCAGTAATGCAATTTATGTCATATGGTGGTATCATTTTCTCTTTTACAGTCCTTCAATACTAGCCCTTTGTTAAAATGCTGTTATAAATGCTAAAGGTATGCTATATTACAATTGTTTATTTGTTTAGGAGGTGCAGTAACATTCCTTGAGTGTCTTAAACATGTATTCTACTCTCTCATATTAGATTAATAAGATTTACCAGTTAACCCTAAAACACTACTTGCAGATGGAAAAGGGGATGCATACAGGTATTAGGACATTAAGCATTGCATGATGTTATGTAAGAGATAGGGATGCACTCAGAGAAGAATTACCACTGATATATTGTTAATTCTTTCATACAGTGAGAACCTTAGATGAGTGATGACAGTCACGTCTCCTCTTGCGCAGTCAGCTGTGGATGTTTGTCTCTTCCCTTCCCCACTTCCCCCCACTTGTATCTGACTTTGACTATGTTGGGTCATTCTAGGTAGGTTGATACTTGCATCTTGGTCACCTCTCACTACCGTGGAAAATCCAGATGAGGATTAATTTCTGACACAAGTCTGCCGTAAAAAAACATTTGCCATTGTTGCCCCCATCGTGAGGGTCCCTTCGTTCCAGTGTTGATGGCACACAACTCTCAAAGTTGCAGATGAATGACCGCCATACTAACATTGAGGGTTGTCTTTTGACAAAGGATGAGAGAATGAACTAAGGAAGACTGAAGAGCCTTCCTCCACAGTGGCAGATGGTAGTCCATCAGTCAAAACGCAAAATATGTCATCCAGATGGATCAGTCGCAACATGGCAGAGGAACGACATTCCATCCACAAAACTCTAAATCAGGCCCAATTCTCTGCTCATCAACCTGAAGTTCCAGTACTTGCATCTGTATGTAGCCAGACCCACACACACCCAGCCGATACCCGTGATGCCCTCTTCACAAGGCTAGATGCTCTTTATATCTTGGACACAAAAACGAGGGATGAGCGTAACTTGTGTAGCACAGTCACGCGGGATCACCTAAAAATTCCAAGAGATTACATGGAATTATGCAAGATGTGTCTTGTGCATGTCATATCAGAAAAATGACACCGGTGACGCCATTCGCATTCAAAACCAGCATGAACGTCATGTTGCTGTGGCAAGTGTGCAGCAGTTTTATTTCCTTAGGCCTGCTCCTGCCTAGCCATCCCCTTGTGTTTCCTGCTACCTAGGCACATCCAACCCAATACACCCCATTCTGCTCAACCCATCATATTTTTTAAATATATATTCCCTTTTTATAGTCAGTTACATTTCATTATCATCAACAAAGGGCAATCAGCCAAACAACGGTTTAGTCAGTACGCCAGACTGTCACCGCCATTTTAGAGGGGGGTATATGCACATGTCAACTGCATGTAAACAGACATTTCAAACTTAAACGTGATTCAATGTTCAAAATGTAAAAAAAAGTCGCTATTGATCATTGCCAAGTGCTACCCTGTGGTTTCCACATAAATAAGCCCTATATGGGCAAATCATGTAATTAAATGTATAATACATCTTTTAACACTACTTGCATTCTTGGACTATCTAGTTCAAAAGTAAAGATTACACTATAGTGTCCTGGATGGGCTTGTATCGTCTGAAGCCGAGTAGCCTAATTGACTCGTCATAATGACTATATTATTGAAAAAAAGATAATCTTTAAACCTTTGTCCATGTTGCAAATAGTTGGGAAACCAATCCTGTCAGTTAATATCTAATTATTAACCAAGGCAAGAAAACACAAATACGAGGGACCATACATCAAATTAAACACGCAGAGTTAAGATCTAACGAGGCATGATATAGATAAAGAGGGAGAAAAGCAAATAGAGTACAAAGGAAATGCACGAATTACAGATTCAACAATTGTTCTCCAAGATTCTAAAACATCACCACACGATGTGTCATGTTATATACGCAGTAGATGTATTCACATGGGAGAACAAATTGTAATTTGTTGAATTAGGGGAGCCCAGATTATGTATATATGGATAGGGAGCGCTAATTTGTAGGTATATCACTCTCATAGATGTACTGCTAGCTCTTCCCCACTGTTCAAGCCAAGAGGAGTCTTGCTTTGCATGTCTATTATGTATCTAGATTTCAATCTGCGGAGCTCAGTCACCCTGTCTCTCCCTCTCACATCTAAGGGTGCATGATCAATGCAGAATATTTCAGCAAACTTCTCTCACTTTCATGATGGGACTCCAAATGTTCCGCCACAGAATAAGTTGGGTCGTTATTAGTTATCGCCCTAATGTAAAATACGTACTTTCATTGGATATATCGTACTGTCAATATATTTTAATTGGCTAGGACACACAAGGCAATGAATCGTAAATGCTGTGTTATAATTAATAAATTTCGGGGCATATTAGCAAGAAATGGCGATAACTATCGCTAACCTAGGTTAGCGCTAGTTTTTCTATCGCCGTCGATCCCTGCAAGTTATCGCCCTGTTAGCGACGTATTAGCACCGTTTTGCTAACAGGCGATAGCTGCAGGGATCAGTGGCGAAAACCGTCGCTAACATTAGCGCGATGGCGTTACTGTACCGGCGATAGCGGGTCGAATCCAGCGATTAGCCCTTAGCGATAACAAAAGGCACGCTAACCTGCAATTTTTGACTTAGCCTATCTGTCCACCTCCAACATAAAAGATGCACCAAAAAAAAGGAATAATGCAGATATGAGCAGCTAGGGCATAGTACAGCACACATCAACAACCCCCTCAAGACACCCAACATCCTGGTTGACCAGGATGAGATCCTGGTCCCCACGCAGGACCTGCGTCTGGTTCCTGGATCCCTCGCTGGAGCTACGTCTGGTTCCTGGATCCCTCGCTGGAGCTGCGTCTGGTTCCTGTAGCCCTCGCTGGACCTGTGTCTGGTTACTGGATCCCTCACTGGAGCTGTGTCTGGTTCCTGGATCCCTCGCTGGAGTTGCGTCTGGTTCCTGGATCCCTCGCTGGACCTGCGTCTGGTTCCTGGATCCCTCGCTGGAGCTGTGTCTGGTTCCTGAATCCCTCGCTGGACCTGCGTCTGGTTCCTGGATCCCTTGCTAGAGCTGCGTCTGGTTCCTGGATCCCTCGCTGGAGCTGCATCTGGTTCCTGGATCCCTCGCTGGACCTGCGTCTGGTTCCTGGATCCCTCGCTGGAGCTGCGTCTGGTTCCTGGATCCCTCGCTGGACCTGCGTCTGGTTCCTGGATCCCTCGCTGGAGCTGCATCTGGTTCCTGGCTCCCTCGCTGGAGCTGCGTCTGTGGCCTGGAGTGGGATGTGGAGTAGATGTGGAGTCGATGAGCCGTGGCGGGAGACATTGATGTGCGACGATCACCCGTACCTGGTGGTGAAGTCTGGCAGGTCGCTTAGAGACACGTTGCGGACCTGTGTGAGAAGCCCGCCTTGCGCACTTTGATGCAGTCAATGGTAGAGGTGATCCTGTGCACCAACGTAGTGATGTCCGCTTTGCATACTATGATCCACCACTACACCGGGGTGCACGGAGGGGATTACCAACGGTGGGTGCCGTCTCCCTGTATCACAGGACGGATGATGTTGGGCTGGCCGGACGCCCTGGAGGGTGAGGACACGGTGCGACACCGAACTTGTGTGGACTGAGCGCTGCAACTACATCCCTAAGGGAGCCCTGCTGCATCAACTGCATCGGGCAGTCCACCAGCCGACTACCCGGTGACTGCTGTACCCAGCCCAGTGAAAGCACACCTGGCTCAGGCTCCTGCTGGCTGAGTCACAGATGTGGAGAGAGTGCAGTGGATTGCGCCACAGGGTCAATGTCCAGGTAAGGAGAAGGTGGGACGCGTAGCGCAGGAGGGCCGGGGGAAGTCGCTCATACCTATCACACGTAGATGACGCACCCCCAGTGGCGGGTCTACCGCTATGTTGGAAGAGCATTGCCCCACCACCTCAAGCAGTGCAGAAGAGGAACAATCATCACATGATGATAACTCAATCAATCAATCACTCTGGGGAATTGTAAGCGCGCCACACACCCGTGAGGGTCACAAGGCACTGAGGGGTGGTGGTCCGCAGATCTGTAAGCCGAAGAGCCAGGTCTTGAGGGTCTTCCTCAAGGTGTTCAGGGAGGGGGCACCGCTGATGTCTGCCAGTAGCTCGTTCCAGGTATTGGATGCAATGTGGGAGAAGGATCTCCCGCCTGCTCAGGCTCTGTGGATGTGCTACGTTTCAGACAGTGCGAGGTTGGAAGATCGGATGACTCATTTGTGTACGTGGAAGTTGATTCTGTTGTTGAGGTATTTGGTTACGTTGGTGTGTAGGCATTCGTAGGCGTGAGTGATGATTTTGAAGGTGACTCGTATCACCACGGGGAGACACTGGAGTCTACGTAGGTGTTGGCTGATGTGTTAGTGCCCGGGGATGCCGAGGACGAGTCTGGCGGCGGTGTACTGTGATGTCGGTAGTTTGCGGAGTAGGGACTTGTAAATGGCGGCGTAGAGTGCGTTTCCAATGGCCAGTCTGCTGGTGATGAGTGCATGGGTGACTCTCTTCCTTGACTCTGGGGGTATCCATTTGAAGGTCTTGCGGAGGATGCGGAGGGTGTTTAAGCAGCTGGAGGTGACGGCGTAGACCTGTCTGTTCATGGTGAGGGATGGGTCGAGTACGATGCTGAGGATTCTGGCGTGGTCCGAGGGGGTAGGTGGGCTTCCGAGGGCAAAGGCCAACAGGTGTTGTCCCATGCTGAAGGTGTGGTTCCAAGGACAAGGACTCCTGTCTTCCCGGCGTTGAGCTCCAGGCAGCTGTTGGTCATCCAGACTGCGACGTCCTGCATTCCGTTCTGGAAGTTGAGTCTGGCGGTGGTGGTCTTCTTGGTGAGGGAGAGGATGAGCTGGGTGTCATCAGCGGAGGATACGATGTTGAGGCCGTGTTGTTGGACGTTGGCGTCGAGGGTGCCATTCAGATGTTGAAGAAGGTCGGGCTCAGAGATGAACCCTCTGGGACTCCGCAGGTGATTTACGTGGGATTGGAGAGGAAGGTTGGCAGTCTGATCCTTTGGCTTCTTCCGGGGAGGAATGATCGGATCCAGTCGAGGCCTGTTCCTTGTATGCCTGCGTCGTGTAGTCTGGCGACTAGTGTGTGGTGGGAGATGGTGTTGAAGGCCGCTGAAAGGACGAGTATGGTGAGTGCTGTGGAGTGGCCTTGGTCCAGGAGTGTGCGGATGTCATTTGTGGCGGCCAGTAGGATGGCTGAGTTGCTGTGGTTGGTTTGCAATCCGGATTGGGACGGGTCGAGGATGGCGTTGTCATCAATGAATCGTGTCACTTCCCTGTTGACTGTTTACTCTGCAACTTTGGCTGCGAAGGGGAGGAGCGAGATGGGCCGGTAGTTCTTGAGGTCGGTGGGGTCAGCTGTGGTCTTCTTGAGAAGGGGCCAGACTTCTGCACGCTTTCAGGCATCTGGGTAGGTGCCTGTCTTGAAGGTGGTGTTGATGGTGCATTGCAGTTCGTGTGTGATGACGGCCGCGGCTCTGTGGCAGATGTGAGAGGGCATGCGTTGGTGGGGGCCCACGAGTGCATGCCTATCATGGTTGAGGCTGTGTCTTCGCCTGTGACTGGCGTCCAGGTGGAGATGGTGGGCTTGCTGGTGTGTCCGGTTCCCGGGGTGTCTGTAGACGAGGGTTCCTCGGAGTGTGGAGTTGTGGCTAGTCTGGATCTGGAAGTGCAGGTGTTTGGCGGAGGGGAAGGTTCCGCTGCGGGTTGTGAGGCGGAGGGTGCTCTTGTGTGCAATGGCGAGGCACCCTCCTGGGTGGTTGGTGCGATCCTTCCTCTGGATCTTGTATCCGTCTGGGATGGCGGTCTTGATGTCGGGGGCAGAGGAGGCGTTGGTCCAGGTCTCCGTGAAGAAGGCGATGTCGGGCGAGAGAGAGTCGAGTAGGTTCCAGATTTCCACGGCGTGTCTGTGCTCGGAGCGCCCGTTGAGGGGGATGCATCCTAGGGTGTCGCCGGTGCTGGTGTCGGCTGTGTTGAAGTCCGATGTGGTGGTTAAGCTCTGGCGGCAGTGGAGGCAGGAGAACTGGCCCTGGGTCGTGGTTGCCGAGGCCTGTTGTCAGTCTCTGACTTTCCCGGGTTTGAGTGCATGGAGGGTGGCTGTGCCGTAGCTGGGTGGCCCGTGATCCAGGCTTACTGGCGCAGGTCGTGGTTGGGTTGCAGACGTGCGCAGATGGGCTTGTCTTAGGTGCGCCTCCTGCGCGCCAGCAGCTCCTGTCCACTGCGCAATTGCGCAGCATCCGCCATTAAGTAGGGGAGGGTGGAGGAACGATCAGCTGGGAGGCGGGAATGTGTGAGGACAGGGGCGTGGGGCCGCAGGGGCAGCAGCGGCGGGAAGCGTTTAGTGCGGGCTCAGAGAAGCCAATGAAACAGTTAAAAAAGGGACAAACAAGGGATAAATAACGGATGTAATCATGCTATATATCCTCAGGGGCTGGGCAGGTGGGTAGGACTGCTCCAAACACGGAGCAGGGAATGTGCGGATTGGCATGCACACTCAAGTGCGCAATGACTGTTTGGTCGGCCCACCCAGGCCGCCCAATGCAGACATGCGTACTTCTCTGTTCGCAATGCAGGCTGAATTGCAGCCTGCATGGAGAACATGCCCCTCCGGACCCTGGCTGCATGACTTGTCCCAATGCCAAATAACAATACCACCGCTGCATCGCAGCATTGTGGATGACTCATGCGAGGGAGCCTGGCTGCCTACTTCCTTTTCCTGGAAGCAGACGCAGGAGAGCAGGAGCTACGTAGACACAGGACACGGCTTAGAGGTGAGACTTCCCTCAATAAATTTTTAACTGCACACGCTCACACACACATCCCCGTGGCCACGCACCATCCAGTGTTCATTACGGGGTTTACCACCTCACAGCTGTCCAGACACCCCCGCACTTCTCAATGGTGGCCGCTATGCGCCTATGCACAGCGGGCGTACTACTCGTGTGCCAAAGGCACATACGTAGTTGCGATGCATGCCATGACATCGCATTCCATTCTAATACATACTAATACTAGGCACATTGCAACAGTAGAGTAGGTGTTGCATAGCTGAGACATGACGATCACTGTTCCCACTACAGTGAGTGCGACCCAAGAATAACCTTTGCACAACAGACCCAACCGTGAACCCTGGAATTCATTTCTGAACCCCAAAAAGACACCCAAATGATCACATTTGAGACAAATGCACCCCCCAAATTTCTCTTTATTTTGGCACAAAACACACCCAGGATTTAGAAATTTGACCTAAAAAAAACACACAAAAGTTCAAACATTTACCCCAAAAAACACCCCATTTTTTCATATTTTACCCCAAAAAACACCCCATTTTTCATATTTTACCCCAAAAAACACCCCATTTTTCATGTTTTACCCCATGAAACACCCCATTTTTCATATTTTACATCCAATACCCATGCACACCTGAAAAAGTTGAAATTACCCCATTACTGACCTCACAATGCGTTGTCAGAGTTGCGTTGTTAACGATGTACTGCCTGCGTTGTAATGGTCGTCTCCCGTGCCAAAGGCAACCCATAGGCTACGCCGTTTGCGTTCGTCTGTCCCTGGACCACGCTCAGCACCAAGGAGCATTCCTCTTGGACACTCCACCGATACAACGCCAGCAGCCTCCTCGCCATCAACCCTGGACACCACCTCGCCTGCCAGGACCAACCTCTGCTCCGGACCAGACATCGCCATCACCATCACCATCACTGACGGCTGCAGTATCACCCACAAGGAGCACCCCAACCGTCAGGGGGGAGGCATTGCCATCACCTACAGAAGCACACTCCGACTGACCACGCACTCTGATGACCCACGGGTGACCATGGACCATGCCAACTCCAAGATCCGGACCAGGCACAGGTGCATCCTCTGTGGCACCCTCATGTGCAGGCCCCCCAGGCCATGCCCCCCCATTCTCCGATACCTTTTTAGACCTCATTGCACCCCAGGATCTCCCATCCACCGACGACATCCTACTCGGTGACCTCAAGTTCCACCTGGAGAACCCCAGTGACCAGGACAGCACCCCCTCATGGGGGAGGTCCCTTACATCAGACGCAAGCAGCAAGTCACCGCAACAAGCCACATAGCAGGACACATGGTCGAGCACGTCACCTCCGCCAGTACTTCAAGTGCAGCCACAACACCGGACTTTCCTGGACCGACCATCATTGTTAGCATCACGTCTTCACCTTGTCCACCAGACGCCACCGCCATCATCGCACCCCCTTGCAGCTGGATCAAGGCCACCGAAGAACATCTCGTCAACTCCCTCCGCACCACAACTCCACCAATGCTTCCAAACGATGACACCGCAGCGCCCAACCACCACCGATGTATCTCCAACTGCCGGACATTCAGGCACCCCTCATGAACAGCACTGCGTCAGTACCTTCCGCCTGCCTGATGACAGGCGTGAGGGTGAGGCAGTGCCACAGGGATAGGCTGGCCCCATGCATTGCTGGAGTTGCGTCATGGTTGTGACACGACTGCAGCAATGCGTGACTTTAGCGCAGACAGATACATCAGGATTCCTGACGTATCTGTCATTACTTGCGTCAAGGAGCACTGTCCAGTGAGTACAGCTCATCCATGCTGTTGCAAGGAGGGCGTAATGAGAAGTGTTGCAACGCTGTCTTGTCGCAGCGCAGCAACACTTTTCATGACTGGGGCCTAGGAATGCGCACTATCTTATTGATGGTGCACATTCCTGCACTGTATTTTTGTCGCAGGGCAGCGCTGCAACATTGCTTGCAGCGCTGTCCAGCACCACAAACATGCATAGATGTGGGCCCAAGACTTGTCCCCATTTTTAAGACCAGCTATTTTCTGGTCTTAAGTTCCTGCAGCTAACGGGCCTTAGCGTGACTTTTTTTATCGCTTTGCGGGTCCGGCCTATCCTTGCTAATAGGGCGAAGTGCGGTTAGCTGGAGTTTTTGCTAAATTTAGAGAAGGAACGCCTACCTTGCATGTCATTAGCGATAAATATCGCTGGCATGGAAGGCGATAGTAAAACCGGGTGCTATCGCCGGAAAGCTGTCGCTAATGCCTGTTAGCGACAGCTTGCTAATAGGGCGATAAAAATATCGCCACTTTAGCGCTGCTAAAGTGGCGATGAGCCCTTGATAATATGCCCCTTACTTTTTATGTTTAGAGCAGCCTGGAATTTCGTACGTCAGAACCTTTTTACTGTTAATGCATGCTTTGCATCTTGTGAATGGAAAGAAACCTGTGATTTCTGTAAATGATGATTCTCTATTGACTTTAGTAAGATGAGAATGTACCAGTTGATCTTTGATGGACTTGGCTTAGCTATACGTTATTCGGGGAAAGTCTAGCAGGTACCTACTGTAGAATCAGATTTAAGAACATGCCAATTCTTCCTCAGTATTTTTTTGATGGAATCAGCATCACTAGAAAATCTAGTTATCAATCTGCATTTGCTATGTATGTCTTCTTTTTTCATGGTATCCTGAAGTAAAACTGAGCTAGATTGATCCTGTACTCTTTTCACTGCTCAATCCAGGACACCTTTGTGATAGCCTCTATCTTGGAATCTCTCAATGGTTTCTTTAGCTGTGATTAAAAAATTGCTCGCTCTTATTCTGTTCCTCTTAATACAGAGAAACTCCACATAAGGGATGCTCCATTTTAAGTTACAAGGGTGACTGCTACTTGCGTGCAGAAGGGAATTTCCTGCTGTCGGTTTCCTAAATAGGGCAGTACAGATTGTGTTATCACAGACGAAGACTGTAAGATCTAGAAAATTCACTGATTCAGTGCTCATTTCTCCTGTAAATCTAAGAATGACCTCATTTTTATTGAGGGATGTGATATGTTCAGTGGCCAATTCCTGTGAGCCCCTCCATATTATGAATTTCTTCCAACCAGGCTACCTGTTTCTCCCACCAGCCCACGAACAAGTTTGCGTAGCTGGAGGAAAAGCATTGTGGGACCAGTTTCGGGTAACACTCCTCATCAGCCATGCTAGCTTGAATCCAGTGGCAAAGTGAGCAAGGGACCCACATCTAGGCATAACCTGTCAACATAGGGCGAACAAAGCAAATACAAGGAGAGAACCGGTCCCAGGATGCCTGTCCAGGGAAGACCTGGCTTGGCAGTTCGGGCTGGACTGTTCCCATGAGGTACAGATCAAGACACATTTGCATATGGCTGGGTCTGACCTGGGGTGGCGAAGTGAGCTAAAGAACGATGATGGATTCAACAAAGATCTGTGACTGGGGCTGAGTGTATTAAAAGTTTCAGCGCTCCGTCCATCTTCTCTTTGTGTTTGCCTTGTTTAAAAATGTCCACTGCTGCCTCACTGAACATTCCATAATATCCTGGCATCAAAGAAACAGCCTGTGAAAATACACTTCTCTCTCCCTCGCTACTGCTGCTTGGCTCTATAATCTGTGAGCGATATGAGCTATGCGGTCTTACCAGTGGAAATTTCCTGAGGCCTTGCTGGTGTTCCGACGTACTTGTCTCCACGCGTATGGCCACTGGATCAATCCTGCAGGGATGACTGCAGCGGTGCTGAACTTCTTCCATATGTATGCTCGATAGTCACTAAAAGCCTCTGCACTCTCGGGCGGGTGCTCGACCGCGGAAGGTTGAACTTGTGGAAATTAATCTCTGCTCTATGCCACAATAAATGGTCAGCAGTCTCAGGAGAGGATTTTCATATATTTAATAGCACTTAGCAATGATCAATAGCCACTTTTGTTTTATATTTTGTACATTGAATCATATTTAAGTTGTAAATTTCTGTTTAAATACGATCAACATGTACATATTCTCCACTCCAAGATGGTGGTGACAGTCCGGAGTCCTGACTGAACCGTTGTTTGGCTGATTGCACTTTGTTGATGATAATAAAATGTGTCTGACGAATAAATTGAAATGTATTTAATGACGTCTTATTGCCATGATTGTCGACATTAATGAAGGTGCTTGCTGAAACATGTCTGTCTTTACACCTTTTTCATTAAATATATGAAAATCCCCTCCCGAAAGTGCAGACCATTTATTATGGCATGTAGCAAATATATTCACTGAAAAAACCATAGGTTTCAGGGACGTTATAGTTAGAAATTAGCATTTAAAAAACCTTTGAAATTCACTGAAAAAACCATAGGTTTCAGGCATGTTATAGTTAGAAATTAGCATTTAAAAAACCTTTGAAATTCACTTAAAAAACCATAGGTTTCAGGGACGTTATAGTTAGTTGGACATTTCACTCGTACAAAACGAGAGAAATTCTGCCGTTATAGTTAGTTCAGCTAACTATAACTCGCGCCCCCGCAATGCACTGCTGATGACGTCACATATTACATCATTCATGACATGGTCAGTGACATCACTGATGACATCACTGATGACATCTCAAATGACATCACTATGGTTGTTTCAGTGAATTTCTAAGTTTTTTAAATGCTAATTTCTAACTATAACGTCCCTGAAACCTATGTTTTTTTCAGTGAATTTCAAAGGTTTTTTAAATGCTAATTTCTAACTGTTGGACTTGGCCCTTTTTGGCAGGTTCACCCCTAAAACGTTTTGCCTTGTCTGGAACCTGGTGTTGGTGATTTTAGGCCTCTGGGCACTTTCGCACTGTGGTCCAGTGGAAAGTGCGTGCGCTCTCTGTGTTACATTGGTGAGCTTGGCCTCCCCTCCCATAGGAATGCATGGGGGATTCCCTGATCAGTGTTTGTCAGTGGTAATTCCTGTTATGAGAGGAGCAGTGTGGTCAAGTCTGGTATGTATGAAATTGTGTGAATAAATGCTGCGCAATGGTGTGCGCAGATTTATTGTGGTTATTTTAGAAATGCCACTTTTAGAAGTTGGCATTTCTGTGTGCTATGTGTCTGCCTGCCTGATGTGAATTGCATGTCTGGCTTGTGAGTGACAGGAGCTGGGAGGTGTGTGTGGTTCCAGGAGGGGCAGGGTGAGTCAGCGCTGGGCTGAATAGGATCTCTGGGCTAAGGGTAGTGGGAGGAGTAATCCCCTGACTCTGAATAGGATGGTGCCTGCCCTATACAATGCTGGCTCCGCCCCCTGTGGTGTGTCTGAGTACCTAGCCCCCACCTGACAAAGGGAAGAGGAGCTTGGCAAAGCAAAGTGCTCCAAATCCCCCCTAAACCAGTTCTGACTAATATCCCCAAGCCCTGTGCTGTGACACAAAGGGATTTTGTAATATAAATATAGGGGCTGTGACCCCATGAAAATGTTCAGTTCTTGGTGTGCTGTTCCTGCTTGGGGCGTGCTGCTGCTGGGTCCCAGGGGGGGTCTGCCATGAGGGCTTGCCTCCCTGGGCCCTGCCTTGCCCCCTGGACCTGGAAGACCTTTTTGTTTGGACCCTGGGGCTCTTCTTATCCCCCAGGACCTTCAGGACTTTTGGTGCCTCTAGCGCACTGTGAGCGCTTTATTTTTATTTTGCCAAGAAGAGGAGCGTGTATGCTCCGCAGCGCTCAGCTGCCGTCTTCGATAGAGGGAATCCCTGGTGTAGGGATTTCCCCGTGGTGCCGGAATTGCGGGTGCCCACCCCGCTCATACTTTCATTTAAATGGCGGGAGCCCACCCCGCTTTGCATTCTAAATCGAGAGGGAGCCTACCCCTCATTGTCCACCTTATCTTTATTTATTTTTTACCTGCGGGTGCCCACCCCGCGTTTCACTGCCGCGGCCCGAGCCGCTAAAGGATTCCTCTTCGGGCCGCTCTTGCCGCGACCCGGAAGTCAGGCGAGGCTGCCTGACGTGGGGCGGAGCCTCGTGGGCTCCATTTCCGCCTTCCCCCGGTAGCTGGAGAAAGGGGGAAGGCAACCCAGAAGCGGCCGGGGCAGGCAGCGCCTGTACCGTTTCCCCTCCGGGGCTCCCGTGGTGAAGAGGGAGCCCCGCGTGCAGCAACACGAGACCGGGTGACGAAGCAGAGTCCCGGGCGAGCCAGAGGCCCGGTGAGTGGGGCCGATTGGGGAGGCAGACTTTGGTAAAGTTAGGAGTCCCCGGAGGGGGCTCCATGCGCACCTCGTGGTGCCTATCTACTGAGCAGCCCAGCCTGACAGTGGGCCGCTCCAACGATCGGGCACAGCTGTTCCAAGAGCCCGGGTGAGAGGGGCTCAGTGTTGCACCCTGTTGGTGCATGTCGAGGCACATTGTCGGTGCCTGAGCTGTCCCGCCGTTGCGGGCCGCTCCAACGTTTTGGGGCCATGTTTGTTTAAGAGGGCCCAGAGGGGCCTGTGCACCTCCCAGTTCTGCCATGGCCACAGCTGCCCCGCCTGCCAGAGGGCAGCGGCGCCGAAGAGGGCCATTCCTTCCTCGAGACGAATGGATCCCTCGACCACTCGCAGTCCGGCTTCCGGGCCAACCACAGCACCGAGACCGCCCTCATCGCAGCCACCGACGACATCCGAGCCCTGCTCGACAACGGGGAAACAGCGGCCCTCATCCTCCTGGACCTCTCCGCAGCGTTTGACACAGTCTGCCACCGCACCCTAGTGCAACGCCTGAACAACGTCGGAATCCAAGAGAAGGCACTGGAGTGGATCATCTCCTTCCTCGCCGGAAGAACCCAGAGAGTCCGCCTCCCCGTTCAGTTCCGAGGCCACCGAAGTCATCTGCGGCGTACCACAAGGATCATCACTCAGCCCCACCCTCTTCAACGTCTACATGAGCCCCTCGCAGCCATCGCACGCCAACACAACCTCAACATCATCTCCTACGCCGACGACACCCAGCTGATCCTCTCCCTCACCAACGACCCCACAACCGCCAGAACCAACCTACATGAAGGGATGAAGGACGTAGCCGAGTGGATGAGGAACAGCCGCCTGAAACTGAACTCAGATAAGACGGAAGTCCTCATCCTAGGATCATCACCCTCCGCCTGGGACGACTCCTGGTGGCCCCCTGCCCTGGGTAACACACCCAAACCAACGGACCACGCATGCAACCTGGGCTTCATCCTGGACTCCTCCCTCTCAATGACCCGACAAGTCAACGCCGTCTCCTCGTCTTGCTTCAACATCCTACGCATGCTGCGCAAGATCTTCCGGTGGATCCCCACCGAAACCAGGAAGACGGTCACCCAGGCCCTCGTCACCAGCCGACTGGACTACGGCAACTCCCTCTACGCCGGAACCACAGCCAAACTTCAAAAAAGACTCCAACGCATCCAGAACGCTGCAGCTCGACTCATCCTGGACATCCCCCGACACAGCCACATCGCCAGACACCTGAGAGACCTGCACTGGCTCCCCGTCAGCAAGAGAATCACGTTCCGACTCCTCACCCACGCACACAAAGCCCTCCACAACCAAGGCCCCAGATACCTCAACGACCGTCTGACCTTCTACACTCCCACCCGCCAGCTACGATCGACCAACCACGCCCTCGCCGCCGTCCCCCGCATCCGAAGAGCCACAACGGGAGGAAGATCCTTCTCCTACCTGGCTGCCAAGACGTGGAACTCCCTACCCATCCACCTCCGCCTTACCCAAGACCACCTCTCCTTCAGGAAGCAACTCAAGACCTGGCTGTTCGAACAGTAGCGGACCCCCTCCCCCAAGCGCCTTGAGACCCTCCGGGTGAGTAGCGCGCTATACAAATGATTGATTGATTGATTGATTGTGTTAAGAGTCCCAAAGTGGGCTCAGACGGCACGTGTAGTGCCAGTGCCATCTTTCCAACGTTGGGGGCACAATATAGGAAGGCACAGTCGGTGCCAGTGCCCCACATTTTAGTTTTCCAGCTGCGCAGCACTTAGTGCCAGCTGCTACGTTTAGGCCTGCGCAATGGCGCACCCTTGACTTCTGCTGCATTGGCAGCACCACCTGACTTTTGGACATAGGGCATTTGAGCCCCTTTTGAGATGGCCAGTTGGCCAAGGGGACTGTGAGGTTCATAGGGCGCCAGGCCCTAATGTGATTATGTGGTGCTAGGAAATGTGATGCATGTAGTGTGATTCACGCACCCTGATTTATGCCTCTACTATGGTTTTTACTGTGAGGTTATGTGCTAATGTGATATTGTGGTGCTAGGAAATGTGATTCCTGTATTATGATTTACGCACCCTGATTTATACCTCTAAATGTGGTTTTATGATTATGAGGTTGTGCCTACTGTGGTTAGGTTTGAGATATTCTCTACTGTGTTTTATGCCCCTAATGCGAGTTATGCTTAGGAGGTTATTGTCTAATGCGTTTAGACTTATGAGCTAATTGCATAAAGCATTTATGCTGGTGAGGTTGGCGCAGAATGTAATTCGCGCCTAATGTGATACTGTGCATAATGGTTGTACGTTTATGATGTGTGCTACATTTATTATAAGTGCTACAGTTACTAAGTCCACTTTGTGCTGGTTCTGACAGTGGTCCAGTGGGCCCTGCCAGGTGCAATTAATCCCTTGTAAATATGACCTAGTGCCAGGTGGCATGATGTATATTATGTGAGTACTATTCTAATGTTTTTTATGATAATACAAAGGCTATTTTTGATATAACCTTGTGTGGAGTTCCTTTTTGTGGTGTGCCTAGTATGTTGTTGCTGTGGGTGTTGCGCAAATGCTTTACACACTGCCTCCGGGATAAGCCTGACTGCTCGTGCCAAGCTACCAAGGGGGTGAGCAGGGGTTATCTTTGGCGTGTAACTCCCTCGCCCTGACTAGAGTGGCGGTCTCTGCCTGGCTTTGGCGCAAGCCTTAGCCAACCAGAGATCCCATTTCTAACACTAACTATAACATAGCAGTCGCGTATGCAGAGTGGTGGAGAAAGGTGAGCGTGGCCTCCAAACACCTTTTAGCAATCCCACTGTGTGGGATTTACTGGACATAACAGGAGGGGTAGTTAGCCCCCAACGTCAACCTTGGGGGCCAACTAACCCTTTTATTACCTCCAGTAAGTCCCACACAGCAGGATTGCTAACTTGTTATATCAGGCCCCGCCCCCTCCCTGCACCACTGTGCAAACGCGCCCCCTGGTGCGTTGTAAGTTGGGGGATTAAGTCCCCTTGAATCCTGAGGATCCCTCGGGGCCAACTATCCCACCAGGTACCTACAGTAAGCGCCACAGAGCTGCGTTGCAGATAGGTGTTCCGAGGCCACCCCCCTTTTTACATCACGCTGCAAACGCGGCTTCTGGCGCACTGCTGCTCGGAGGATGAAGTCCACTTGTGTCCTGAGGTCCTCTGTGCAGCCACTGAGCAAACCATCTTGTACTACCTGAGGAAGGCGGAAGCTGAAACGTTGTAGTGGAAATATATTTCTGTTCTTTGGTGAATCTATCTGTTTGAGTCACTTCTTTCTTGGATATATATATATATATATAGTTAGATATCTTGAAACTTCCGGGTGATCCGTCAAGCAGAGGCTGAGAAAAAGGGGGATCCTAAAATGCGTTTTCCCCATGTTAATTCCTGGAGTAAAATTGAACAGTGATGATGCAAAAACTGCTGAACGGAATTACACCAAAGTTAGCAGAAAGCTAGCTCTTGGTCCAGAATAGTGCCTTTCATGATTTGGTGTAAATGTGTTCAGTAGTTGTAGAGATATTAACCAAAGTTCAAATTTGTATATCTAGGCTCGCAGACCCTCAGTGGATCCGTAGCAGGACCCTGATTGGCTGGCCGCAACTTGAGAGAAAAGTTGCAGCTGCTATTTTATGTACTGGTGAAATTGTCCCAGGGGCTGAAAATAAGCATGTAAACCACATGGAGTTGTTGGAATAGGTGAAAACGATGTCGATGTATACCATGATTTGTGCAGGCTCAACAACAGCAATACCAATAAATCCAATGTCAATGTATGACATAACCTGTCTGCATATGAATGTTACTACCCATGCATTTAATGTCAGTGTCAATGTATGCCATAATCTATGCCCTCACAACAGTGCAGATACCAGTAGAAACAATGTCAGTGTATGCCATAATCTGTGCACGCATAACAATGTTGATACCAGTAGAAACAATGTCAAAGTGTGCCATGATCTAGGCACGCATAACAATGTCAATATCAGCAAAGACAATGTCGATGTATGCTATGACAACTGTATGCACAGTGTTGAGAATGTAGGTAAAAATAATATCAATGACCGCTACATTATTTGTAGAAGTTCTAAAGACCTCGTATTGTTGCTGTTGGATTCACCCAAGGTGACCTCCCCATCAACCCTTAGTCAGAGATAAGTGGTTAGACAGTCCCTGTAACCCCAACCCACACCTATCCAGTGACAGGTCATAGGTGGGTTCTCACCTAGCCCAAAGACACACACCCAGGGATAACCCTGATCGATCCCCCAGAGAGCTAGTTGCATCACAAACATGTCTGAGGAAATTGGCCCCAATAAAAGACATATGGTCTAGGGCGTGGATTCCCCCGAAAATACCACAAAGCTAGATGCCACATGTAGATAGGGACACAACATGCACACCACATGTAGTGATCATGCGCTCCCCACACCAGACATCTGGACACATACACACTGGCCCACACTAGCTCTCGCCAGGGTGGAGAGCCACCTGTGTCCTTATCAGATGGTCAAGCTTCTTATTTACGACTAAGATGCTTTTTCAAGAATGCAGAATTGGTTTATTGTACCCCATGAGATGCATATATTGTCGGCCGAAACTTTGTACAGCAAGAGACTTTCTTCAGACGTACTCTGTCGATACTCTCCCAGAAGCTGCATTTAATGAAACCAACGTGTTCCTTTTTTGCCAAATGCGGAACGGATTCACACCTGCGCAAACACAATTGGTGAGCAGACGCCATAATTGATTAAAAGTTCTGCTGAACTGGGGGGGGTGGTCTGTCCGGAAACTGCAGTCACAAGGTAGGAGACTACGGGGGATATTGCCAAGAACGCGTGTTAACTATCGCCAAAATCGCTTAACGCAACTTCTCACATTGCAGTCCATCGCGGGAAAATAACACCGTGTTAACGCAGCATTCACAACCCGGCGGCACCATGCGATAGTCCCACGATAACGCGACAAATGCCCGCGTTAAAATCAACGCAACGCCGAAAAAATGCGAAACCCCAACGCGAAAAAAGGTGCGATGACCCCAATGGCGATACAAAAATCAGCGAAAACCAGTGACAGGCCTGCGATTCCCATGCACCAGGCGTGAGAATGCACTATAAAAGCAGAGAGAAAAAGACAAATAAATGCAACTGCGTAGCAACATGGACGCACCCGGACCCAGTGCAGAGGACAACGCGAACCCCACAAGCTCCACAGACGAGCAGCCAGGAACCCCGGGGCCGGAGAAGGGCAAAGAGAAGAGGAAGAGGAAGACAGGGTTCAGTCCGCAGGAAAACCGGATCATCGTCATGGAGGTGACCGAACACTACCAACAACTGTACGTCACCTCCACTGTGTCATCGGCAACACAAACGGAAATATGGCAGTCCATCGTGAATAACGTGAATGCAGTCGGAGTGTCGAGGAGGTCAATGAAGGAGGTCAAGTGGCGCTGGCATGACGTCAAAAGCCAAACCAAGCAGAAACTTGCTGCCAACCTGAAGGCAGCAACGGCCACTTGAGGTGGGAGTCCTGCGCCACAGGAGGAGCTGGATGAGCTGGAGGAAATGGTGGCCACAGTCATCAGTGCGGAGACGGTGCAAGGAGTTGGGGGTCCGGACACTGCCCAAAATGACCTGACCCAACAGCAACAGGGTGAGTAACCACCAGGGACTGGGGGGACAGGGGAGACGGGCACAATGGCACACATGCACAATCAAGAATAGCACACTGCACACTCACAATGACTATGGAACCTTTCCCTGATGGCCTTGGCACACTGCAGCACACATAGAAACACCAAGTAGGCCCCGTCCACCATGTGCACAAATGGCCCCCCCTCACCAATCCCACAACCTACCCATGCACATGTGCTGAACCCAGCAAAGCAGCGGGTCTGTAAGCCACACTGACAATGCAAGTGACACTGCATGACCAATAGCATGGCTGCAGTCAAAATACATGACATGGTGCACGACACGACACTGAGGTGGCCCAGTGTGGCTAACATCCTCAAAGGAGCAGGTCACACTCTGACACATCCACGTGCACATACAACCCCTGACGTCAACAACACATCTGCAGACAAACAATGCACAAGAGTACCAAATCCGTCCAAGAGCACAAATGACCCAAGTCGCCAACATCTCAGCACCGTAAAAGCACAGAAGCCAAAGGCACACCGCCTCAAAGGGACAATGGGCCGCTAAATCATAGCTGCAGGGGCAACTCTCCCACAATGCAGCACACACACATAGCAATCACAGCACATCAACATTGACGACAATGTGGTACAAAGTGCCACACCAACACCACAGAACAGAGGACACAACTGGTGCCGCATGTGCGTAGAAAAAGGCCAATAACATCAGGCATAGCAGGAAACTGTCAGATGCAAATGTACGAGTACAACGTCACATCCTTCATGTAGTCGGAATGTCCACTGTCCCCCATCAAATACCCTGCTCCTCCAAAACAGTCACAATGTACATTGATATCCAGTCAGTATGTAAACATGTACAATGCATGCACATACATGGAACACACTGTTAACCTGCATCTCCCCTTCACATTGCAGACACCTCCTGCAGAGCAGACCAGACATCTCTTCAGTGATGAGGAGGAGGAACCCCTGCCATCTGCTCCGACACCCTCCAACTGCTCTTGGACAGCCTCCGCACCCCACCTCCAGGAGCAGGGCAGCCCAGCTGCATCGAGGTGATACTACCCCCTGCACAGACCACACAGCAGGAAGCACCCACCACCGTGGCTGGCTCCCAGCACCTCACCCAAGAACACATGGCATCCCAACCCCGTGTGTCAGACTGCCAGAGGGGGCCGGCTGAACAGGTGTGTGTGGGTTTCGACCTCATGGCAGCCAAACTAGATGCCATACGTGGGTGTCTCAGTCCCATCAGGGACCACTTACAGTCCCTAACGGACACCCACAGTCCGCTCCATGCCCTACAACAATCCTTGGCTGACCTCGCTGGATCCATTACTCGGATACAAGAACTGTCTAGGCAGAGAGGCTCCAGCGATGACAGCACAGAGTTGGCACAGATGCGGAGGACAATGGAGAACATGGAGCGGATGCAGGCAGGAAGGATGGCTGCCACGGCTGAACACCAGCGAGATGTACCTGGGATCTACCATGCGCTGCAGATCCTCATCTTGCCATTGCTGCCACAGAGCCTGTCCCAGATGACTGCTGCAGGAACTTCGACACACACATCTCCGCCCCCTGATCTGTCAGTGGCACACAGTGATGCAGCCATACCACCTCCGCACCCTGATGAGTCTGTGGCACACAGTGATGCAGCCATAACACCACCACACACACCTGGCACACCTGACACAGAAGACATATCAGAGGACGAAGATGTGGACGGTAATGACTCTGTGTCAAAAAGGAGGTTGTAGCATTCATCCCCCGCCATATGGCCTGTTTCTGCTTGGTACAGCCCTCTGCATCATGCCCTGGTACAACACCTTCCACTGTCCCCCGAACACCCTGCGACATTCACCTGGACCCCGACATGGACTGCCATATCTGCTCTGGTTACCAATGACACAGCAAACAGGCTGCGGACTCAACTCTCCCTCTACTGATTAACTTGTCATCCCCTAAGGGACTCTGTTTTTCCCTCCACTGGGCAACCATGTAATGTGGGGTGTGCATGGCCATGTACTGCTCCAGCTCCGACACTCCACAGGATGTGAATAAAACATTCCTAATCACACAGATGTGTCATGTCTATGTCCAATCAAGTATGACAGTATGGATGACTGTAGGGACATTGATTGCACAAAAAGGTACACCCTGGGAAATGACATCAATGCGCATGTTTGACCGTGACACACATGGCCAATTACATGACTGTAGAGGTGTGAACTAGCTGTGGCTTCATTGATCCCCAGCTCCAGCACCAACAACATCCCGCCATCGCAAGACCTGTGCGACTCCCTCGCCACCTTCTTCCACCGTAAGATCGCAGACATCCACGACAGCTTCAATAACCAGACCGCCCCGGCAGCCACCGACGCCTCAGACCACACGCCCACCCTTCACCTCGACCCCCTGCTCGCCTGGACCAACGTGAACGACAACGACACCATCAAAACCATGAACACCATCCACTCCGGCGCTCCGTCAGACCCATGCCCGCACCATATCTTCAACAAAGCCAGCGCCTCCATCGCACCCCATCTCCGCAAAGTCATCAACATCTCCTTCAAGACCGCGACCTTCCCAGAGAGTTGGAAGCATGCCGAGATCAACGCCTTACTGAAGAAACCCAAGGCGGACCCGACAGACCTCAAGAATTTCCGGCCCATCTCCCTGCTCCCATTCCCGGCGAAGGTCATCGAGAAGATTGCCAACGGACAACTTACCCGCTACCTCGAGGAGCACAACATCCTTGACCCGTTCCAGTCCGGGTTCCGCAGCGGCCACAGTACCGAAACCGCCCTCATCGCCGCCACCGACGACATCAGGATCCTGCTGGACAACGGTGAACCCGCGGCCCTCATCCTCCTGGACCTCTCAGCCGCCTTCGACACTGTCTGCCACCGCACTCTACGCACACGCCTCCACGACGCAGGGATCCGAGACAAGGCTCTGGAATGGACCACCTCCTTCCTCTCCGGCAGAACCCAGCGCGTCCACCTCCCCCCTTTCCAGTCCGAAGCCTCCAAGATCATCTGCGGCGTGCCCCAAGGCTCATCCCTCAGCCCGACTCTGTTCAACATCTACATGGCGCCGCTCGCCCACGTCGCCCGACTGCACAACCTCAACATCATCTCCTACGCCGACAACACCCAGCTGATCCTCTCCCTCACCAACGACCCCCTCACCGCCAAATCCAACCTCCACGAAGGAATGAAGGCTGTCGCCGAATGGATGAAGACCAGCCGACTGAAGCTGAACTCGGACAAGACGGAGGTCTTCATCCTCTGCTCCAACCCCTCAGCCTGGGACGACTCCTGGTGGCCGACCGCACTAGGAGCCACCCCGACACCCACCGACCACGCACGCAACCTGGGGTTCATCCTCGACTCAACACTCTCCATGACCAAGCAAGTCAACACCGTCTCCTCCTCCTGCTTCAACACCCTCCGCATGCTCCGCAAGATCTTCAGATGGATCCCCACCGAAACAAAAAGAACAGTCACCCAAGCCCTCGTCAGCAGCAGGCTGGACTACAGAAACGCCCTCTACGCCGGAGCTCCGGCCAAACTCCTGAAACGACTGCAGCGCATACAGAACGCCTCTGCACGCCTGATCCTCAACGCACCTCGCCACAGCCACATCACTCCCCATCTAAGGGATCTTCACTGGCTCCCTGTCGACAAGAGGATCACCTTCAAGCTCCTCACCCACGCTCACAAAGCACTCCACAACACCGGACCGGCCTACCTCAACAGGCGACTCACCCTCTACACCCCGAACTGCCAGCTCCGCTCAGCCGACCTCGCTGCCGTCCCACGCATCAGAAGAACAACCACCGGTGGCAGATCCTTCTCCCACCTCGCCGCCAAGACTTGGAACACCCTCCCCTGCTCCTACGTCAGACCCAGGACCTGCTAACCTTCAGGAGGCTACTCAAGACCTGGCTGTTCGAGCAGTAGCAGCACCCCCTCCTCCCCCCAGCGCCTTTAGACCCTCACGGGTGAGTAGCGCGCTTTACAAATGTCTTGATTGATTGATTGATTGATTGATTGATTGATCATGAACAACAATCTCGCAACCCCCCAACGTAGCCCCACGTCCATGTATTAAATAGGGCTGTGTGTAAATATGTCCGAGTCGGTAGGAGGCCTAGAGTAGTGTCCTAAATCGCATGTGACAACAGAACATCTCTTTGCATACCTACACACACTCAACTGTGTGGACACAGCCTGGTTTGATGAAACACATTGGTCCACATGGCAAGAAGTTGGACACCATACTCACATTGCTGAAGACACGTAAGCGAACAGGTCAACCAGCAACTCTCCCGAACACAATGTCTGGCTCACAGAGGTGGAGCTGGCAATACGGACTCACCCCTAAGTGAAATCCGTCAGTCAGTCCCTCCCTGTGTATGTACAATGCTCATTGGGGCACACTATTTGGCATGCAAATCAACACTCATCACTGTTGTACACTAGGGAAGCTGCGTAGACTTTATTAGCATGTGCGTGTCAGTACGGGCAAGACAAGGACCACAACATGCAGACCAATGCATCATACACTAACAGGCAACCAAGGAACATGTAGAGATGCAAGACATGGGGAGGCACACATGAACACCAACCATGACGGATGCCGATGGTCTCAGCCCACCTTGCCCTGCTGGACGAGTCATGTGGTGTTTGGCGAATGCTCATTGCGCCGTGTCAGGGAACACCACTCACAGCCCATGGGATCTGCATAGTCCTGTACCACCGGACAGCGCTGACTGCCTGCTCTGCTGACAGTGAGCAGGTGAAGGAGTCCAACAAGGTCACATGTAGTACTACATTGCCATGTGTGTACTCTCCCTCCAGCGGTGTGTCAGGTTGAGGAACGTTGCCAGGCGCCGCTGTCCACTCACCTTGCACAGGTGTGTGTCAACCCGCAGTCCTGCAAGCACATGCATTCTGAGTCCAGGCGAATGCAGACATGTCCACTGGCATGGTGGGATATGTGTCCATCTCCCCAAGATGCAAAAGGGTGTTGGGACCTGTGCCATGGGTTACAATCTTTTGTGGCTGCAGGAACGTAGTTACTCGTCCATGAAAGCGAGCGCAGCTTCATGGGCAATAAGTTCCAAGAGTACGTCGTTGTCGACTTCAACGAACACGGGGGCGAGCCAATCCATTAGCTGGTCCGGACAGATGTGCTCCGTCCACGCCGTTTCACCAATCCGCAACACAGCCCAATAGGGGAGCACTTCGATGTGGTCACTGCACACGAGGAATTGTGCGATCTCACATGCCCAACTGTCAGCACATACGCCCAATTCCAAGGCTTCCCATGAACGGGTATCACGGTTACACTCCTGATCGTGGTCCAACAGGGGGCGCACACACATGTCATAATCCAGTTCAGCTACCGTTGTGTTGGATAGGCAGACATCCATGGGCCACTTGAATATGCAGGATCGGCAGTGGAACCAGGGCTGGACGCAGGTGACGTACGCAAGACGGAAGCTCAGATGGTAACTGATGCACAACACTGCCAGTGGCAGAGCCCCCAACAAATGCAGCATTCGGTCACGGTACAGTTCCACGTGACAGGGGTTGTGTATGTGCCCGGGATGTTCTGACATTGCGTTGCTCGCACTCGTAGAACCGGCACTCTTCTGACCTGAGACTGTTATGTGGATGATATGCCACAGCTCGGAGCAATGAGTCGTATGAGTGTGCAAAGTTTGTACGTATGGGTTGTCCTGTACGTAAGTGTCAAGGCCGTGCCATGCAGGAGTACCTCGGGCAAGGACTTCTGTGTGTGGGGTGTGGATACGTTGATCTTTCATTGGTGCCGTGTGCAGTGTGGGAGTCGTCTTCGTCTGCCATGGTATCTCTCTTAGGGGGTGCCTGCCGCATGCGTTTCCAAGGTCGGGGGTGCAGATGTCCTTCCGCCTTCTGTATTGAGACAAAGGGGCTTTCATCCCTAATGTTAGTCAGAACACTGCTTGTATCCTGGGTATGTGATGTGGCCATCGCTCTGCAATTGAGGCTACGCCTTGGGCTTATGGTGCACCAAAAGCGATGAACACACACACCAGTTGCCATGTATGAGCCAAGACCCCGAGGGGCCTTGCGCTCCTTGTACAGTCCCTTTGTGCGCGGACGCCCTCCGGCTGCATGCAACTTTGCAACATTGTCGATTGCGGGCGGTGTGGCGCAGACACTGCAACAGAGACACACGCATCAGTTGGTTTCCTGTGCAGCCCAGATATGAACCACGCCCAGGGGCCAGGGATAATTGTTCACACCCCTACGCTGGCCTGGCGTACGCTGACCCATCCCACTCGGCGTACGTATAAAGGGGGGAACGACGACGCTACGTGTCCCAGTTCTTCCCCACTGCCTGAGGTGAAATGGCTGCGTCCGCCTGGCCTACGACGAGGCTCAATCATATAGGGTCCATGACTTGTGTTGCACGGAGTCGGTGGCACCGGTTGCACTGTGGCCGGCACGGGCCTACCACCACGGGACGGTGACTTACTGTGCACTGAGGTAGGGGCACCTAGAGTGCTGAGTGGGTGTGCAGCCTGCGATGATGACGTGTGCACTGATATGGTCTCTGCCATTGCTATATCAAGACCCAGAGTCAAGTGTGCTCCTGCTGGACCGCAATGTAGGCCTGAGCCAGCGGGCAGCGCGGGTTTACCACCACATGGCGTTGCCTCGCGTTTCACAGAGTTAGTGGCACCTAGAGAGCTGAGTGGGTGTGCAGCCTGCGATGATGACGACTGATATGATATCTGCCATTGCTAAATCAAGACCCAGAGTCAAGTGTGCGCCTGGTGGCCCACGCTGCGGGGATGCGTGATGTGGAGGATGCCAAGGTCGCGGGTCCCGGGCTCGGAGCTTGCACCGGGACGTGGTGTGCTCTCTTGTAGACACGCCAGTGGCAGAAGTTGAGCAGTGCGGCCTGGGTGCGCAGGGGCGGGCAATCCGCGCTGGGCGGCGGGAGGGGCTGGGGTGCAGCGGCCTGGGTGCGCAGGGGCGGCCATGCGATGTTGCCGTGTGCAATGATGTGTACTTTGCCATCATTAGCTGTGGACTCTGTTTCAGATGAGGGGCCTGGTGGCCTGCAGTGTGAACCGGCACGTGGTTGGAGACACACCGGTGGCAGCAGGTGAACAGTGAGGCCTGGTTGCGCTGGGCTGGCAAACACCGCTGGGTGGCGGGGGGGCTGGGGTGCAGCAGCCTGTGTGCGCAGGAGCGGCCAAGCGATGATGGCGTGTGCAATGATATGAACTCTGCCATTCATGTATCTGGACTCTGTTTCAGATTGGGGACCTGGAGGCCTGCAGTGTGAACCGGCACGTGGTTGGAGACACACCGGTGGCAGCAGGTGAGCAGTGAGGCCTGGGTGCGCAGGGGCGGGCAAACACCGCTGGGCGGCGGGGGGGCTGGGGTGCAGCTGCCTGGGTGCGCAGTGTTGGCACTGTCTCTCTCTCCCTCTCTTTCTCTATCTTTCTCTCTCGTTCTCTCTCTCTCTCTCTCCCTCGCTTCCTTTCGCTGTCTCTCTCTCTCTTCCTCTGTTTCTCTCTCTCTCTCCTTCTCCCTCTCTCCCCCTTTCTCTCTCTTTCTCTCTCTCCCTCTCTTTCACTCTTTCTCTCTCCCTTTCTTTCTCTCTCTCTTTCTTTCTCTCTCTGTCCTTTGTTGTGCGCATGACACACCTTCTTATCTTCAATTTTGTCTTGCAGGCTGTGAATTACGGTTTGTCCGGAGAAGACCCGCCATGACTCTTCCAACTATTGCTGTTGATTGGAATTTGAATAAATTGATTATTTTTGGAATTCTGCGATGTATGTATGTTTTTCCTTTTTCGAACCTCACATGGATGTTGGTTGGTGTACTTGTGCGACATCAGCTGAATTGTTGTGTTCATGAATTTGTGAGGTAGATGTGAGATATCTTTGTCCGGGGGGGTAGGGCTACGGGGGGTGCCCCTCCATCTGATCCTTAGAACCAGCATTTGGTGTGTGGCAAACTAGGACAAGCGCGTAGATAATTTTTCCCTAGTCACCACGCTAAAGAAAGTGAAGGTTGCTACAGTTTTTTTGCTTGAACCATTGGGTGTGACAGAACTGGTACACCCCCAACCTTTAGTGTGTTATAAAATGTCACTTATTTATTACGCTTGAACTGTTGAGTGTGACACAACTAGTACATCCTGGCCCTTGGTGTCTTATATTGGGTCACCACCTTGATCTTATTTTTTAGTCAAATTTTTTTTTAGGGACTGACAGTTTCTATCTAAAAGTAGTGAGGAGGTGGATTTTTGCGCTTGGACCACTGGGCATCAGGCAGTTGGTATGCACTACCCCTGGGTGTGAAATAGGGTGTAATACGGAATGTTAGGTAACAATTCAGACATGGTGAATAAGTTGTAGCTTGTGCCTGGCCAAAGGTGGCCGATAATTGTCAAGTTACTCCTTTTCTTTGCACAATTCGTTGCTATTTTTCTCTGCCCAGCCGATAGTGGCAGACTATCAGGCTCACTTAACTCTGCGTATTACAGGGAGCAACCCCTCTCCTCGGGCTGTAGACGCTAGGAGCGGGCTAAGGTTTTTGGACAAAATACTTTTTTCCGTCAACCTTTTCTCTTTTAGTCTCTTTAAGATTTTCCATTTTACGCATTTATCAATGTTGTAGTGCTGTTAAAATTTTGCAATTTGCTTCATGTTAAATGTTATGTCACGTTAGTGAGTCTATGCTTATTGAAATAATAACCATTTTTTCCAAATCAGAATTTCAGGTTTGCTAGTTTACAGCTACAGATCAACTCGTACTGTTATAAACTAACAATTGCATTTTGTTACCGGTTGTTACTGTTTCATTGTATTTGATTTAGTTAAATGCATTGCATTTGTCTATGGTTAAATGTTCATTTTCTCAATGCATCAATTTTTATAGAGCTCGTAACCAGTAGATTGTTTTTAGTACCACCCCATGTACACAGTTCCCCATGATTAGAGTAACATTTGTATTTATTTAAAAAAATCTTGAGACAATCAAAAAACTTGCAAAATCCTTAAAACAAGTTCCCCAATACATCGGTAGACTCCACTAGACCACATGCAAGCGAAGTTACCCACCCAGGCTTGGAGACTAGAGAGACACTGCTGCGAGTGGCATGTCAAAGTACACACATTTTCCTAGCCTGAGGGGGGAACATTTGATACCAACATCATAGCACATACCAAAACTTACATTCAGGCCAGACTTGTGGGCCAAGAAAGATATGGAAATGGCCCTGTTAAGACTATGGGCGGAGCGCAGGGTGGCCTCAACAGCGAAACACGTACGACCCCAATGCAAGCAACATCATGGAGAAAAGCTCCAACTGCAAGGGCAAAAGCATAGCGTGTGGTCCACTAATACAGGGGGGAGGCAGTGAGTGCACGCCAAGGACCACCTAGGTATTTAAAGATGCTTTGACCCCACTGACAGCCCAGGACAACCCTGAGGAGGGCCCCGTGGTCACAATGCTAATAAGTGAGACACCATACCACTTTCTGGTGGATACAGGGGGCGACAATGTCATGCTTGCGGGAAGGAGCAGCCCCTATTTCAAGGGAAGACATGGCTTGGCAGTTCGGGCTGGACTGTTCCCATGAGGCACAGGGTCAGACTGATTTGCATATGGCCATGTCTGAACTGGGGTGGTGGAGTGAGCTAAAGAATGATGATGGATTAAACCCAGATCAGTTGACTGGGGGTGAGTGTTTGATTGGCTCAAACGTTCCGTCCATCATCCCCTTTTGTATCGCTTTGGTCGCCCTAAGTTGGCGGGGGTATGCCCAGACGTGGGTCCCTTGCTCACTTTGCCACTGGATTCAAGCAAGCCTGGCTGATGACGGCTGAAATGCCAGAAACCGGTCCTAGGATGCTTGTTTCCGGTCCAGGGAAGACATGGCTTGGCAGTTCGGGCTGGACTGTTCCCATGAGGCACAGGGTCAGACTGATTTGCATATGGCCATGTCTGAACTGGGGTGGTGGAGTGAGCTAAAGAATGATGATGGATTAAACCCAGATCAGTTGACTGGGGGTGAGTGTTTGATTGGCTCAAACGTTCCGTCCATCATCCCCTTTTGTATCGCTTTGGTCGCCCTAAGTTGGCGGGGGTATGCCCAGACGTGGGTCCCTTGCTCACTTTGCCACTGGATTCAAGCAAGCCTGGCTGATGACGGCTGAAATGCCAGAAACCGGTCCTAGGATGCTTGTTTCCGGTCCAGGGAAGACATGGCTTGGCAGTTCGGGCTGGACTGTTCCCATGAGGCACAGGGTCAGACTGATTTGCATATGGCCATGTCTGAACTGGGGTGGTGGAGTGAGCTAAAGAATGATGATGGATTAAACCCAGATCAGTTGACTGGGGGTGAGTGTTTGATTGGCTCAAACGTTCCGTCCATCATCCCCTTTTGTATCCCTATTTCAAAGGCCACTATCAAAGTGCAGGGAATCTCGGGTTCCGTGGCCAAAGTCCCCATCACGGAACCCTTTGAGCTGGAAATAGGGGGGAATAGGATCAAGAAAAAGCTGTTGTACTATCTGTCCTCCCCGACTAATATATTGGGATGGGACCTATTGTCCAAGCTAAGGATGTCCATCCAGTTTACCGAGGATGAAACTATAGCCTGTTCCTCCCCTGAAGCCTCCCCTGTAGGACACAACTCAGCAACATCCTCCCATTCATGGGAACGGCAGCCAGGGTGATCCCGGACCATTGAGCCCCCATCAAAGGGGTAGTCCTGGACTGTACAGAAAACATCTTAGAGCTTTATGAACTAGCTCGGCAGTGGGCCAGCCGCGCATATCACCTCTTGGTAGATACGGCCGAAAGGGTAGAATGTAGGGGGCGTGGGGAGCTGGAGACCCAAGACCATGACACGCACAGCCACACTGCATCCCCGAGACTAAGTGGGAAGCTGGCCCAAGGCATACATGAACAATGGCAGTAGCAACAAGACCATGCACACCCCCGGGCTTATCCGGTCCAGCCTTTGTCTCCACCCTGGCAGCTCCCCAAAGGGAGGAAGTGGTACAGGCAAGGCAGCATCGTGACAAGGGGTGCGTATCACTGGGAGCCCCCTACATGTCACCAAACATGGTGCCTAGGTGAATGACCGTGGTAACAAATACAGCATGCCTGACAAAGAGATGTCCCCGCCTGCCACATGGGAAAATCCCTGGCCCTGGAATGAATAGGCTACTGGCATCATCCTCCACTCAGGGGCCCCCTTGGAGTGACCCAGAAACAGGCAAGAGCACCACCAAAGGGGCCGCAGCGACCGCGGATGTGCAAGGGACACCAAGCTGGATAAGGACTCAGCCAGAGGACCCCAGAGGGATCCAACTGAGTACCTGCACCAGAAAGCCATAAGGCTTGCAACCTCCAAATTTTAGAGAATGCCACTATTGTCACTGAAGAAACCACAGGGCTGCCTATTGTCACCTAAAACTGTACCACAAACAGAATAGAATATTACCAAGGCAGCCCCTACAGAATACCTACCCACCAAACAAACCCCAGAGCAAGTCAAACGTGCAGTGAATCAAAGACCTCAGTACGGCACCCACTCCAGAAAACTCACTACAACAATAAGGACACAGCATTAGGGAAGACTCAAGCCTTTAATTACACGCAAGAAAGCATCAGGGCGGTAATAATATGTCGACCGGGAGTCCATGCTAGAGTTTGCCATCCAGGTGCTCGCATGGGTCTGGGGCTCCCGCAGGGAGAAGTTGGCTGATCACCCCCACAGGGGGAGCCAGTCTGACGAGGGAGCATGGCAAACCCCCAACTGGTACATAAAAGCAGGCACCCAGGTCCCTTCGCCCAAATCACTAGGGCGTGCCCCAGATCGAAAGGACTCTATTCTTCAACATTTTTCAGGTCTACTACAAATAGAGGCCCTCCTTTAGTACCAAAATGAGGCAGATGCTCCAGTGCCAGAAGACAAGGTTTCCATGCACTTGGGAGAGGGGGGTTGAGATGATCATAGAAATCCGAAAGCCATGCACAAACTTGGCACCAAGTCAGTAGAAAAATTCACCCGGGAGATGCGCCGAGTTAGTTCGCCTACTCACAGCACGCCCCAGATGCACATCTGAATCCCATCATTGGCAGAACATTCTGCCTCCTCCTCCTCCTCTCCAGTGATGATTTCACACATATCCAAAGGTCTGCTGGTTGGAACATACCCCTCCAAAGCAGCAAAAGTAGCATAACATCGGGCAAGAAGCCCCGGATTCCTGCCGAAGGAGGAGAGCGGCGTGAGGGAGAGAGTCTCCACCGATGACCTTCGCAGCCCACGCACAAGGTGCAGGGATAGGCTCATCAACCACACCCAGCTGGTCGACTGATATTCAGAGGGCCTCATACAACATCGTCCAAGGAAGCGATAGGCCCAATCCCAGGCATGGCCGCATCCAAGTCACAGGGGCCACAGAACAGCTTTCCAGCGATCACACGACCCCAGTTTATAGGAAAACATCCATTGAGTTTATTAGCGTTACCTACATCATGTCAAACACAAAGTCTCAATGCATAAGTCACCCTAAAAATATCCCAAAATCCTCAACCCTTTCAGAAGAAGGGCGTAATTTAGCAACTCAACACAATTAAAGAAACCATGTTCCACACATGTGCAGTGACCCAAGGGACATGCACTAGACAACAGAAAAATTGGCCTAAAAATCAAACATCCTCTTCCCCTCACAACTGCACACAGAACATGCAGGTCCAAAGGACACCTACACAACAATTAAAACATCACACCTTTAAACAGAGCAGCCCACAGAGGAAGAGTACTGTCCCTACCGAGGACAGGGGGGAACCAAAATCCTAACACCTCCTTAATCAGCTTAAAACTCACCATTCCCCAAAAATCCTGCACCTCCTTAATCAGTTTAAACTCACTATTCCCCAAAAATCCTAGCACTTCTTTCTAGTACCCCACTAGGAAAAATGCACTCACAGTAAAACCACTGAGTGCATCCATAAAATGTAAACACTGTAATTTTCCAAGCAACTGCCTAACAATGTGTGTCTTTCCAAGTTTGCCTACAATGCAAAGCTCTTATCCTACAGGTCTGCGATCGAACTGCATGCATCATGCATGGGCACCATCATTGCCGCGGTCAGGGCGCCCAGATGACATACATCTCCCCGGAAGATGATCCTACAGCCTTCAAATGTTTTTTAAATTACATATTTTTGTACACACTCTGGTTAGCCGGGGTGCTCTCAAGCCCCTCCCAAGCTAAACATATGCCTAACCTCATTAACTCTACTTCTACATTCTTGCAACGCATGCGCATGGACCACTTTCACCTCACGTACACCTACACTGAACCAAGCGCTAGCATTCCTCATGCACTACACAGCGCACTCCTACACAAAACCTGGTTCCAACATATGACCGCTGTAGGCACACACACTACGAATAGGTCATGCTACATTTGTTCCCTGATACCCTTTGCCATAGTCGCAAACAGGCTTCACTCAACCCAGGAGATATCCCCTGAAAAAGCAAAATGCCTCATCCATCAGTATCTAGGCAGGAGCAGGGCCAAGATTTAACCCAATAGAGTAGAACACCATAGGGCAATAGTAAACATCACCCGGTATGAGACCAACCCCACTTTACTGTACCTTTTTACTGAACCTAGCAACATCCAAACCAAGGTAGACAGGATGCGCAGAAGGGGTACTATATGGTAGGATACTGTTTGGCCCAAGGAACTTTGTAGAAAAGAGGTTCTTGGAGGTAGCAAGGCCACTGCACCAGTGCACAAATATGTCTGTCCCTCTGTCTGCAGTGTGTGTCTGTAGTCTCAGGTCAGCCCTTAAAGTCTTTGGGGCCACCTTCTTAAATGATAAGTGGACCTTGGACTTGGAATTCCAGTGCAGGGCCACTCACCTTGATAGCGCTAGGGGAAGAGTCTCATGGTAGGGGGTCCAAAGCTAGCAAAGATGCAATGTGCCCGGAAATCTGGGATGCAGAGATTAATAGGTACACATGGTTGGAGGAGAAGGAGCAACCCCTAATTGTACAGAAACTTATACTGTATTCTCTGTGTTACTCAAACCCTGGGCATAGTTCGCGTAGTCGTGCTACGCGAAGCTACGCGAAGACGTCGGAGCGCTACGCGAGCTACACGTAGCTACGCGAGCGTGCGTAGCTGCTTGTCGTGCCCGTTCGCGATGCGTTTTTATTCTTCGGAAACGCGTTGTGCGTGTTCGGGACGCTGTTTGCGTGCTCGGGGGATAGTATCTCGCGAACTTACCCATGCGGTCGCCTATGGGCGCGGCCATTTTGTTTTTTACTTGTCCCGCCCGTTCGCGATCCCTTATTTCCTGTTCCGGGTCGCGTATAGCGTGCTCGCGATGCGCATTTCATGTTCGGGAATGCGTCATACGTGTTCGCGACGTTTTTTGCGTGCTCAGGGAGAAATATCGCGCTAACTTACCCACTCGGTCGCGATGGGCGCGGCCATCTTGTTTTTCACTCTATGCTATGAATCTGGGCCTGCTTTTCTATCCTCCCTCAATCTTTGCAATCCTTAGGTTTTTACACTGTTTTTCAATTTTTCTTTATTTCTTATCTATCTCTCTCTCTGCCTAAGTCTATATTTTGCATTTTTTTCTACTTTTTACTGTGTATTTTTACTTTTCGACTGTTTTATATAACTTTTTTCTTTAAGCTCCTACTTCTTCCCCTAACTTTATTTTTCCCTTCTAACTTTTCTTTTCCGCCTCCTCCCACCCCAGAACCAGGGCGAAGGGTAGCAGCAGCAGCAACGGCTCGAAGGGCAAGGCGCGTGCGCCCAAGAGCCGCCTGCCTTGCGGCAGACTGCGCCCTGCAGGGGTGCAAGCCCGCCAGCTTTTTAGTGAGGCGGAGGTGGCCTCCCTTGTTTTTTTTGTTCAGCGCCACCTCCCCTTGACCTTGGCAGCAGGCGGCAGGCCAGGCTCCGGGTACCCTACCCAGGAGCGTCACCGCCGGTGGGCGAAGGTGCGCCGGGCAGTGTTTCACTGCTCAGGGGTCCGGCACACCCATAACCAGCTGGCACACTGGTGGTCAGACATCCTGGACCGGGAGCAGGACCTGTTGGACCTGCTAGGTGTCGAGGTCGTGGGGCTTGGTGAGTAGCTAATATATATAGTAGTATAAGTATTGTGATTTGTGTATACATTTTTTACAAATAACAAGAATACTGCTGCTTACATTGCAGGTAAATTACGTTTCAAAATCTTCTGTGATTGTAGGACACCGGTGCTGGGCGCTACTCTTACTTGTTTGCAACTTTGCGCTCGCTTGTCCTTATTATTATGTAAGAGTTTACTTTAGAGAACTTCAGTTAGGTAATGCTATTGCTAGAGAGACTCTAGTCCTTCCTTTGTCCTCCTGTCAAATAGTGGTGGATGGATTGATACTAGGTTTAGTTACTATTAGTTGATCATTTTTGAGCGGTCTGCGTGACGCATCCTCTGTCACTGAGTGCTGCTTACCTCAGTCCTTAGTAGAACCTTTTGTAGTTTGTTTAGTGAGTGGTAGGCTTAGCAGTGTCAGTCAGCTGCAGAACATCAGACGCAACCAACCAACAATTTGGTGTATGCATTATGCACCAATTTATGCATGTGTCCTCCTTCTCATCTATGCATTTTTGAGGGCTAAAAAAATGGAAATGCAGACTTAATGAACAATTGGCCCGCCTGGAATAGGTGGGCTAGGTCAGGTGGTACTTAGGCTTAGTTAGTGTTCTGGATTTTATTTGAATCAATCAGAATGGAACACTGAATTAGTGTTCCTAAATAAGTAGACTGTCCGTGAATCCCGCAAGCCAGTAGTCGATCGGATTAGATAGGTCAATTTTATTGCAATTTTTGTTTCCTAAAACGTTTTTTGAGCGTTTTTTTAGATAATTTATTTGTTTCACAGCAATCATTAATGTTTGTGTCTTTCTTTATTATATCTTACATGATCACTGATCTGCAGCACCCAGGGGCAAGAAGACGGGGTCCGAGTCGGCGGGACAACCACCAGAGGACCACTCCTCTACCGAGGGCCCTGCTGCTGGTCCCAGTAAGTCCTCCAGTGGTTAATATTAACAATTATATTGCCCTAACTTTTACTGCACCTTATTTTTTCCGAACTATTAATTCTGGTTCCACTCCCTAATTCTATTTTTTACAAAAGATTCTTTGATCTTGACTTGACTATCTGTTTCTAAATTCTGGTTATCCCTGCCTCTAAGTTCTAACTGCCTCTGCTATGAATGTCTGTACTACTACTATTAGTCTGTCGCTAAGCTTGCCCAGTTTGCATTGCCACTCTTTATTTTACAGTTTTGAATAAAACTCAGATTGACCAATAGCTCTAGCCACTGAGTCCAGTCCTTTCGGTTGTCCTCTTCTAGGCTTCTTAATCTTGAGGCTTTGACAATTACCACAAACAAAATGCCCAACCAGATATTTGACTATTTTTGATAGGATATAGTACATACTACTACTGATGTGGGGATTCTGCACAGCCCCATGCAGAACTATGCACAAGGAAATAGGATGTTGGTGATGGGAGTTTGGAACTTGGACGTTCCTCACACCTCAGTCAGAAGTGAACCCACAATCCCCTGAACGACTAGCTATAGTGTCTCATTAGGTCCCTGAACCCCCACCCGAAGATACCCAATGATTACACAACCCAGAACAGATAACACCCTTTCGCTCACTCACTTGTGTAAGTCCACCACCACCACCACACCAAATACCACAGAGTCTATGTGTAAGTTCAAAAGGTTTATTTTCAACTAACAAGCTCTGTATGTTGTTCTATAAAATTCAGTGTACTCCAGCCAGCTCCAACAGCAAAATGCATAAGATTAAAACAATAAACATTGTTACAACAAGTGCATGATGATAGAAGACAAAAGATCTGTGCAAATTCTGGGAGACTCCTCACCGTAGAACGTAGAATTACTGGTTATATGCATCATTCATAAGCTCTGCAAATCTCTGGTTCGTAGAAGGGAATCTTCTGCCTGAGAAAAATGGTGCGCGTTAGATAGTATAATGCAAGCATTTCTCAGTCCTGCCAAAAGAGTGTAAAATGTTACTTATGGCTAAGCAATACGGACTAACCGAACTCCATAACAAAGTGGCTTGTTTTTCGACCTCTTGTACGCAATGCTCAGACAGTAGCTGTATGTGCTCATGTGGGCTCAAAAAGGCGTCTTACTGTTACTGCACAACAAGCTGCGAGGTAACATGCGCAAAAGACATGAAGCGAAAAATGGTTGCATGGCTCAGGCTAACTTTGCAAAGAGTAGAGTATAGTATAATAATGACCCTAGGGACCATAACACTACTAGTGTCTACTGACTCTACTCTAGTACCCGATTTGGACTAGTGAATGTGATGTATAATATGTATGTATTAACTTTTTTTTTCAATCTTGCTAGTGAAAACGAATAAATAGGGGGAGGTGTACAGACATCTAAAAATGTGTCATGTTTTTATCTAGGCGTACTAGCGACCACCAGTGCCAGCGGGGCCAGCGGCAATTCGACCATTCCGGTGGGGGCAGGAGATGCGGCACCTGCAGGAGCTACAGGGGGTGAGCCAGCAGCAGTGGCGGGCAGTGGTAAGTTATATTCATTACTTATTGACATTGCACTAGCTGGAAGGGTGTTGACTTCACTCACTGTACTGTTGTTGAGACTTATTAGGTATGAAGTTGTAGTGAACATTATACAACGGTTGAAGAAGACACCCTTTACTTAGCATTAGCAATGCAGTAGCAATAGCATTACCAGCGTGACTTGATTAACCAATGGCCTTTTCTATCTGACTCCAACTCAGCTGTGAAAGTTTTATGGAGGAGACTAAAAGTCAGATCAGATGACCTTGATGGATGTGTTGAACAAAAAGGGAAAGAAGGGTGGAAGGAGGAAGGAGGAAGGACGGGCGAGATTTAATATAATGACTGGCAGAGAAGGATACGTTGGAAGCATGGATAGGTGGCTGATAGGAATCAGATGCATGTGTTGTTGAAGGATGGGTGAAGGTGAAAGAAGAATGGATGCCTGCCTGGGTGGGCGACACAGTATGGGTGGATACTGTGGATAGCAAGAATCATCAGCAGTGTTTGGGTGAATCTCAAAGCCAAGGCAAGCAAAGGAGTGAGTGGACGCATGGGTTGTTGTTGGTGAAAAAAGTAAGGTTTGTGGAGAGATTAAGAAGAATGATTGACATTTACTTAGAATGGATGGATGCCTGTATGTATTCATCATAGACAGCATAGGTGGAGACTGTCACGGGATGCACAGTTTTAGTTTTAAGGGAATGTAAAAGAAACCGCGCTAGAGTAGCAAAGCCGATGTGGGGAGGGGCAGGGTGGGGGTAGTAGTAAACAATGTATTACGTGGCCAAATACAGGTAACTTTACTGTAAACATAAAAATAAATAAAGCAAATTTCATTGTGCGCACTGCACCACCAAATGCGATGCAGTGGGCGCAACAAAATTAGTTTTATTTATTTATATGTTTACTTACCTGTAATTGGCCGTAATCCATAGTTTACTACCCCCCACCCTGCCCCTCCCCACGTCACCGCCCGGCAGCACTCCCCGAGTCCCACCACTGACCGCTACTGACCTTATGTCGTCGTCCCATATAAAAGCAATGATCATTGGATCAGATATATAATCTGCCTTTTTGTAGTAGCCAGGGCACTGTGAAAGTGAAATTGACCAATTGGCCTTCATGTAACAGAGAGAGTATGGCCAGTGCCACCCGTAATAGAAAAATACGAGCTTCCCCACCTGCAGACAGTAGTAAATCAAACTAACGTGAGTCTGCGTCATGACTCGTATGTTTGTCTTGGGTGCAAGCATAGATGACCGAGCTGGCATGCCGGCTACAACCAGGTTATGTCATTTCGCTAAACTAGAGATAAGAAGAAGACTGGTGTACTGTGTACTGGAGTCCATAGTGCTAGTATAATGCCTGAAACTCCCACAAATGTTAGAGGCCGAGGAAGTGGGAGGATAGATAGATTATTACCACAAATGTTATGTACTGTGCTTCTTGCTAGTGCTACTGTGCCATTATGTGTTGAATTAATTTTGTGTTACTGTTTTGCTAAGAGTACTGGTTACAACAATATTCTTTTTCTTTCTTGATATACATAGTACTCCTTCCCAAGAAAAACCATCCCGGAAGGAGTTGGCAGCCAGGGCCCGGCGCCGGAAACTGGAGGCCATCTGTGAGGAGTACCGGCGGCTGGTGGCTCAGGCGGAGGAGGAGGAGGCGGAGGGGGCAGCAGCTGCAGCCTCGTCCGATGCCCCGGGCCCCAGCCAGGCCCCACCTCCAGTGGTATGGCGCCGCGGTCTGGCAGCCGCCCGCCGCCGCAATTCTCTAGCATCCAGCACTGCTGTCCCCCACCCTGGATGCCACTGCAGGGCATTTCGCCGCAAGATTCTCCTCCGGGTGGCACGGCTAGAGGAGCAACTAGAGGAGCGTGTCAAAATACTGGTGGACAAACACCTAAAAGCCCGCCGAATATAACAACTATAGGACCCTGTTGCATTGCCCCTTTTTATTCCTTTTGTTGGTGGGTGGGAATTGGGCGTTGGGGTTTCTGGACATTCTTTGGACTTTTTTTCGTTTTGGACAATGGTTGGGGTTAGGGAGAGGGGTGGGTCAGGTGTGGGATAGTTTATTTTTGTTAGGGTAATAAATTATATTTATACTTAAACATACAATGTTAATGTTTTGTGGGGGGTTACTGTTTTACGAATTAACGTCACATGGTTTCCTTGCTGCTGCAGGGCCGCAGCCAGTGTTTGATTTAAATAATCTGCCGATGATGTAACGCAAACAGATAGATGCGGTACCCCTCACTGAGTTATTTGTCCTACTAGTACTGTCAGTCTCTCCTCCTAGTCCATTATACCTCCCACCAAACTTATCTTACCTGTGATTGATGATGATTACGTTCGGCACAGCGATGGCTGCATGGTTTCCCAAGAGAATGGAGAAGATGCCATGGTTGTGGTTGTAGTAGTAGAGTAGACACTGGCAGTAGCATTTGCTAAAAAAATAAAAAAGAGACAGTCACTTGCCTGAGAGCGACTGTGGGAGGAGTAGTAGAACGAAGTAAAATACAGTACAGAAGAAGACTGCCAAACAAACAATATTGCATTTGCAACTGCTAAAGTCAAATAACACATAATGGTGGTGGGGACAGCCTAGTACAAGAAGTTACAAACTGTAGTTGTGTCGAGTGAGTCACTTAACTTAACACAATCGTAATTCGTAACCTTTACTGCTGTGTGGTAGGAGTTTGATGATGAATCCAATCAATGCCGGCAATTAATTATGATGTACTATTAGCCGGTGACGGCTTGCACATAGACTGAGCATGGGTGGGCAAGCAGAAGAAGCTCCTCGCCCTGCCTAGAAATTTAATTAGTGTTGCTTTCACCACATCTGCCCCAGCAAGCGTGTGATCAATTGGTGTACATTTTATGTAGTCACATCACACCTCAATATAAATCACAGCCCGGGGGAAGAGGGTTAGGGTTTGATGAATGGATGGGAAGTGGGGTTTGGGGAAAGGTTTGAGAAAGAAAAACAGTACGCATGGACAACAAAAGCAAAGCGCAATCTTGGCAGACGACCATGATCTTATCCAAAAAATCTATAAAGGGAGAAAAAGGAAATGCATGCATGATGATGAAGATAACTTGATGGTTAATGAGTAGTACTTACTAACTCCTACTAGACAATTAGACAGTACAGGGCAGCAGTATAGTCTATGCAATTTGCCTTGCCTGTAATATGCCCTCAGAGACCCAAATTCCATGTTGTACTGGGCTTACTTTTAAAGATAGCAAAGAAAATTAAAAAATAGTTGTAGGGATCAATTAGCAAACAAACAACAACACACAACACACAGTCGTAATGATTGAAGAGAAAAAAGGATTCCAATTAATTAAAAGATGAATGATGAATGATACTAAAGTTACTGTATTATCCTGGTCAAATTGTGGAGTTGAATCTCGTCCTTCCTCTTGGTCCTATCTTCCATGGACGCTCCGCACATCAATCTTGGTGGCCTTCCTAATGCGGATTGGTAAGGTAAATGTGAGTTGTGTCTCCCAGTATAGCACAGGGTAAAGGCCGGCCTGTAACGTCTAGATGGAAAAACAAAAGGGGTATTGAAAAATCAATGAATAAAAAAAAGCATCAATTACGGTGGAGTCCAAGAAGAGAAGAGAGAACACTTTCAGACTGAGGCGGCTTGGATATATCGTGTATATTCTGTTTACAGCATTAAGCTACAACAACAACAGGACAGAACAGGCCCACCACAGCACGAGCCCGTGACCCAACCTCCATTTACCTTAATTTTTGACAGAGCCAGACAAAAGGCATATATACAGCAACTTAGCATTTTCAAAATTAAGTGACAAAATCAATGCTGTCAGTCATGACTACACTCGACTCCACCACTACATGGACATGTAGGTCTGCTGTGTTTACTTTCTTGTTGAATTGTTGTGTTTATGTTTACCTTATGCCACGTCATGAAACGCAGTTATTCCTTCAATCATCTCCGATCCAACTGACTGACTGCGTGCAAAGATAGTATGGTCATCATCATGGTGTGGTACGTGTTGTCCAACTCCAACTCAGTCTGTAGTGACTCCGATTAAGTCCATATTCCATATTAAAAAATTGCAACAGATATTGGCCTGCACCTGCAGTAGTAGGAGTACAATTTGGTTATTAAACAACAAGAAGGGAAACATTGACTGTCACTTGAGTCACTTTGTAGATTAACTAGTAGAGTAGAGTTCGACTTCATGCACAACATCAACACAACAAACAACAGCAATCGCTCAGAGTCTGCAAGCATCCAATGCATTCCATCATTACCTGTCTTGCTCTTCTCTTTGGCTGTCAGATCATCAGATGCCTAGTTCTGACAGGTGTGTGTTTTTTTTTTAACGGGGCAGTGGCCTCATCATTACTCCAGTCCACATTCATTTTGAGTGTTAGTCGCTGTTTCGGTTTTTGTCTTATTCATCTGTGGCACTTTGTCACAGTTTAAGTTGCTTCACATGGTCAGCACTGTGATGATGGGCCGCGGCCTGGGTAGCGCTCATTGCTGGTCAATTGAGTTTGCACAAATGTCAGCAAGTTTCTTCGAAGAGTCTTGTCTTTCTCTGCCAAGTACCTTCTGTCCTGACAGTGAGGAGCTTTGGATGCCTGCAGAGGCTGTAGCCTTCGGACAGTGATGAGTTCACTTTTGGATGCCTGCCCAAGTTCTGACAGTGAAGAGTTGTGGATGCCTGCAGAGGCGGTAGCCTTCGGACACTCATGAGTTTCGGTTCGGAAACAAAACGGAGGATAGCTATAGTCACGTTTCACTTCTTATGGAGGGACTGTTAAAGGCAACATTTCTTGTACTCCAATGTCTGGCTTGATGGAAATGTACTAGGGCGAGACAGGAAGATGAAGCAGGACTCTGAAGAGTGGACAGTTAAATGCACAGACGTGCAACTCCAATAGGGAAATAAAAAGAGAAGACGGTGGTGATGGATTTGTTGTGATTTGATTTGAACCAGAAAGACTGATACACAGACAAATAAAGGAAGGAAGAAAGTAACAATTTTAAAGCCTAGTTGTCAGGGAAGAGGAGCTCGTCCTCAAACTCTGGTGGTTCGGACAGAAGTAGGTCCTGTAACGCACTACTTACGTCATCCAAGTCGCTCTCCTCTTCCTGCTGTGATTCACGTATTTTGTAATCCGGTGGTATAAAGTGCTGATTCATTTTGATCATGGTTAACCTCTCCACGCTTTTGGGTGAGAGACTGGTCCTTTTCGAAGTTACAATGGCACCAGCAGCACTGAAAACACGCTCAGAAGAGACACTTGCGACAGGGGAAGCCAGATACTTTATCGCCAGCCTGCTGAGCACTGTCCATTGGCTTCTTTTCCCATACCAATACACCAATGGGTTTCGATCCATGAAGACCTCTGTTGGGTCATCCAGATAGGCCTGGACCGTCCGCTCAATGTTCAGGGGTGCTCCGATGTGCTCGGCCTCTTTTGCCTTTGCATCAGCACTGGACTTACCATACCCCTGCCGTAGAAACCAATCAGTTGCCGATTGTACTGTGGATGATCCTGTTCTTGCTGTTGTTGATGTTATTGTTGGTGTAGGTGACTGCTGGGAGGCAAACGCACTGCCCTCAGGCTCCGAAGTAGAACTTGACTCTGGATGCCCTGTAGTACTTGTTATGGCCTGGGGTGGGGGGGCCTGTAATTAACAGCCGTTCGTTTTCGAAAATAGTGGCTTCCTTAGCTATCAAAGTTTTGTAGTTGGCAACATCCACTTCCGAAAAAGGAATTACTGCCTTGCTGTTCAGAAATATTTTGTACCGTGGATCCACAATTGTGGCACTAATGTAATGTTGTTGTGACAAAATGTTATTTTGAATCCTTGTATTTTCAGATAAGCGAGCGGCTAAGGTCTCCGCCAAATGATATGCATCTTGTTTGTCATCCACACCTGCGTACGTTTCAGACACCTCCTTCAACTGTTGCTCTAGCATGTGCAACAATGGGATAGCTTGGCCCATAGTACAGTCCTCCCTGCTGACTTCACGTGTGAAGATCTCAAAAGGAAGTAGCATCTCAGTCAGGCATTTAATGAGGTCCCATTGACCCATCTCAACGGTCATGCCTCTCACAGTAGGTTCCCCTAATCTTTGCATGACATAAGCATTGAGTGGTATGTACAGTTCAAACAGACGATCAAGCATGTAATAAGTTGAGTTCCAACGTGTTGGCACCTCCTGGATGAGCGCTTTGACTGGCATTTTTTGCTCACGTTGAATGACCCTCAGCTGCTTCCGGGCTTTAAAAGAATGGCTGAAATGTGTGCATATTCTTCTGCAGGTGGCCAGTAAGTTGCTGACTTTGGATTCATTTTTCTAAAAGTCTTGAACAACAATGTTAATGCAGTGTGCCAAACACGGGACCCTGAAATAGCCACCATCGCCCATGGCCTTAACTACATTACTGCCATTGTCCGTGGCAACAAAACCAATCTTAAGCCCTCTTGGGCGCAGCCACTCAAAGACCTTGGTGTTAAACTCTTCCAAAATGTTTGCAGAAGTATGAGATTTCTCCATGGCAAACATGGCTACAGTTGCATGTTTGCGAGTGGCATGAAAAATCTCAGCAGCGTCAACACCAGCAGATATCTGTTCTCTAACCCCCGCAAAAGAGATCCAGTGTGCAGTGATGGACATGTAATCTGTGGCTTGGCAACTGGTCCACATGTCTGTTGTCAGGTGGATACTGTGAACAGCACTCTGCTTCAAGGCTTTTCCAAGCAATTCCAGCAAGTCGTGATGTAGTGCTGGAACAGCAACTCTGGCAAAATAGTAGCGGCTGGGAACATGCCATTTTGGGCAGATGGTTGACACAAATTCCAGAAAACCCACCCCTTCAACAAAAGAAAAAGGGAGAAGGTCCAGTGCTAACATTTTAGCCAGCTTCGCATTGTACAAACGTGCTATTGGGTGGTTGCGTTCGTACTGCCCCTCCCCCCCAAACATGCTGATAATGGTAGGCTGCATGGTTTTCCTTTCTCTTAGGCTCAACAACGCACTTTTTTTGATTGCGGTACTCCTTGGTATCTCAGGCTGACTCTTACTCTTGTGCCACTGAGATGTTGCTGAAGATGTGGGCGACGTTAACACTGCACTGCTGTGGTCAGGGACACCTTGTGTACCACTACCAGAGAAAATGTCTCCCTGTCCTTCCTCTTCCACCGTGATCGGATCTTCTACTCCTTTATCCCCACCAACACCAATGGTTGCAGTTTTTATGCCGCGAAGGTGGTCCTCCCAGCTGATCAAGTGGTGTTTTTTCAGATGGGTCATTTGGCCTCCAGTACCATAGTTTGTACCAAGCTTACCACGACTAACAGAGGTATTACAAATGGAGCATATAGCAATGTTCTCCTCCTTTTCGCTAACCGTAAAGAAGTCCCAAACTGGGGAGCTTAACTTTGGCCTCCTGCTGGAGGTGCCACTTCCAATGCCGGATGAACTGGAGGGTGTGTGTTGAATTTGACTCTGTGCTGCTGTACCACTACCTACTTCTACTGAGGTGGTGGTTGTGCTGGATGTAGGTCGCTGCCGGGCCTTTGCTAATGCAAATATGGAAGCTGTAGGTCGTGTTGGTATTACCTGTGGAGGTATGCGTGCTACATCCCTCGCAGCGATTTTGGATAGGGTAATAATGTTGGTCTCCATCTCCTCGGGGCCGGGAGTGATGTTCGTGATGACTGGCTCATCATCATCATCCTGCTGTTCTACATCGACCTCCATAAGTGTAAGGCTTTCTGGAACCTTCCTTTTCCCTAGCTTGGTCTTGGGACGTGGCTCCCTCTCAGACTCAGTTTGTGGCTTCCAAGTGGCATCTAGATCATCAGAAGGGGGGCTTTGCGAAGAACTTGATGGACTACCCATCCTTTTCCTTGCTGGAGATTTGGAAGACAATGGATCTTCTGAATGAGTGGCTTCTTCTTCTACCTCTGCATGAGGCTCAATTTCCTGAACTGCCCCTACTTCGGGAGTAACAACAACTACTATTGCGGGCGGTGGTTGCGGCTGTTGTTGTTGACCACTTATCTGCTGTGTTTCCTCCTGCGTTGATTGGGTACTACTTTGAGATAGCGATAAGTTTATCTCAGGCTCAGCATCACTGCTTTCCACCATTAGGCTGGCTACCTCTTCCACACTCATGTGCTTGGGCCTGGGTTGGGCCCACTGATGGAGAGGTGCTGCCCCCAGCTTGCCCCCCGGACACCGCTGCTGCAGGCGTAATTTTTTTTTCTCCCAAAAAAGGTATTGGGCGGCACACCAGACTTAAGTGTCACTTCCTTCTTCTGTTCCTTCTTCTCAATAGCAACTTTCTTGGTACTGGAGGTCCTGGTACCTGCTTTCTTTGGGCCCATCTTCTTCAGATGTCAGCAGCACTCAGTTGCATAGATGTCTGGTCAGGTCACACGTCACGTTGTGTACAGCAGCAGGATGTCTGTCTGGCAGTGCAACGGGCAATGATGACACACCTCCTCCTCAGTCTTTGTGCACCTAAAAGCAAAAAAGCCAGAACAACATCAGTCAAACGATAGCACAAATCAAACAAATATAATATAGAACTTAGTGTGTGGTGGCCTCAATTATTAAATTTTAGAAACTCAGTGAACAACAACACACAGTGTAGCCATTTATGAGACTTTGACAACAAGGCCAGGGCTTTCCTGGCTACTGTGTAGTGTGTACACTCTGGAAGAATAAGAATAGTAAAGAACAAAAACTAAAATGTAGTGGAGCATGTTTGGCCTAAATTTGTGCATCACGTGGGATGTATGCAGCATCAGGGAGCTGCAGCTGGCAATGGGGATGGATTTGGAAGCAGTAAGACAAGAGGAACAATGGAAAGACACGCAGGCCTATGTGGCAAAAACAGCACACTACTAACTACCACCACAAAATGGCCCCCAGCAACATGGTGACTCATAGGCACAAGGCACGGCAAACAATGAACTCAAGCAGGCCTATATATGGGCAGACAAAGGATGCCTGATAAAACACACACAGCTTTAATGCAAAAACTAAAATCCACATGGCTAAAAACAGTATGGAAAGTTAGACAACCACTACAACAACACATAATTATAATTACACACGCAAAAAAGGCATTTATTTAACACACCCAAAAAGTGAAATAGACCCTCCAAAAAAAAACACATTTTGCAATTCAATTCAATGCCATCCATGGCCTAAATGATGTCAAAATTCCACAGACAACACAGAAACAGTTTTCATGCACCCATGATGACTACCTCTGGGCCTACTGGCAGACTAGGCCGCAAGCTTGGAGGCCTATGGCAAAAGCACAGTGGCTGGTCCCACAAAATGGCCGCCACCACAAATTGGCCGCCACCACATGACCAGGCCACCCAACAACTTCCTTCCTCGTGAAAAAAATTGTAAAACAAAAAAAAAGTGACTCCTTGCTCACCAAACTACATCTAAATGACAACCTGAGGAGTTTTTTGTGCAAAATGAACTAAATCATCATTTTTGAGAAGGTTTTATGCTGCTCGAGAGATATTCTTCGCCAGATTGTAAATTCTGCGTGTTCGGCATCGCGATCGTCACAAAAAGTCGTTATCGCGCGCGCAAAACGTATATTGAGCGCGCAAAGAAGATAAAAAGTGTAAGTCCGCGTTGTCGCGCAGTGCGGAGTTGCCCAAAGTCCGCGAGCTGAATGCCCAGGGTTACTTAGTGGCTGAAAAGGCCTATTTATTTAACAAACGCCCAAAAACAGAAATACCACCCCAAAACCCACATTTTGCAAATCAATCCAATGCCATCCATGGCCTAAATGATGTTACAATTCAACAGACAACACAGAAACAGTTTTTATGCACCCATGAGGATGACTACCTCCGGGCCTACTGGCAGACTAGGCCGCAAGCTTGGAGGCCTATGGCAAAAGCACAGTGGCTGGTCCCACAAAATGGCCACCACCACATGGCCAGGCCACCCACAACAACAAGAAAAGGAACACAAGACAGACAATGCAGGCCTATGGCAAAAGCACAATGCCTGGCTTTACAAAATGGCCGCCACCCACATGGCCAGGCCACCCAAAACAACAAGAAAGTGAAGACAAAGGACAGGACCAGGCAGTTGGAGACTCTGGGCAACTTCCTTCCTCTTGAAAAAAATTGTAAAACAAAAAAAAGTGACTGCTTGCTCACCAAACTACATCTAAATGACAACCTGAGGAGTTTTTTGTGCAAAATGAACTAAATCATCATTTTCGAGAAGGTTTTATGCTGCTCGAGAGATATTCTTCGCCAGATTGTAAATTCTGCGTGTTCGGCATCGCGATCGTCACAAAAAGTCGTTATCGCGCGCGAAAACGTATATTGAGCGCGCGAAGAAGATAAAAAGTGTAAGTCCGCGTTGTCGCGCAGTGCGGAGTTGCCCAAAGTCCGCGAGCTGAACGCCCAGGGTTACCTACTGGCTGAAAAGGCCTATTTATTTAACACACACCCAAAAACAGAAATACCACCCCAAAACCCACATTTTGCAATTTAATCCAATGCCATCCATGGCCAAAATGATGTTACAATTCAACAGACAACACAGAAACAGTTTTTATGCACCCATGAGGATGACTACCTCCGGGCCTACTGGCAGACTAGGCCGCAAGCTTGGAGGCCTATGGCAAAAGCACAGTGGCTGGTCCCACAAAATGGCCGCCACCACATGGCCAGGCCACCCACAACAACAAGAAAAGGAACACAAGACAGACAATGCAGGCCTATGGCAAAAGCACAATGCCTGGCTTTACAAATTGGCCGCCACCCACATGGCCAGGCCACCCAAAATAACAAGAAAGTGAAGACAAAGGACAGGACCAGGCAGTTGGAGACTCTGGGCAACTTCCTTCCTCTTGAAAAAAATTGTAAAACAAAAAAAAAGTGACTCCTTGCTCACCAAACTACATCTAAATGACAACCTGAGGAGTTTTTTGTGCAAAATGAACTAAATCATCATTTTCGAGAAGGTTTTATGCTGCTCGAGAGACATTCTTCGCCAGATTGTAAATTCTGCGTGTTCGGCATCGCGATCGTCACAAAAAGTTGTTATCGCGCGCGCGAAAACGTATATTGAGCGCGCGAAGAAGATAAAAAGTGTAAGTCCGCGTTGTCGCGCAGTGCGGAGTTGCCCAAAGTCAGCGAGCTGAACGCCCAGGGTTACCTACTGGCTGAAAAGGCCTATTTATTTAACACACACCCAAAAACTGAAATACCACCCCAAAACCCACATTTTGCAATTCAATCCAATGCCATCCATGGCCAAAATGATGTTACAATTCAACAGACAACACAGAAACAGTTTTTATGCACCCATGAGGATGACTACCTCTGGGCCTACTGGCAGACTAGGCCGCAAGCTTGGAGGCCTATGGCAAAAGCACAGTGGCTGGTCCCACAAAATGGCCGCCACCACATGGCCAGGCCACCCACAAGTTCACAACAAGCATAAGCCAACGGGAACAAAGAAAAGACATGCAGACCTATATGGAAAAAGCAGCACACTACTAAACTACCACCACAAAATGGCCCCAAGCCACGTGGTCACTCACAGTCACAACAGGCCATGGAAAACAATGAACTCAAGCAGGCCTATAATAATATGACCAGACAAAGGAGGCCCACAGTGCTAAACAACACAGCTTTAATACAAAAATGCAAAAACGAAAATCCACAGGGCTACGAAAGGTTGGAAAGTTACACAACAAGCACACACACACATCCAACAAAGGTATATATTACACCCAAAAAGTGAAATACGCCCCAAAAACCACATTTACCAATTCAATTCAATGCCATCCATGCATGCCCTACATGATGTTGAAATTCAACAGACACCACAGAAACATGCACCCATGGGTACCTCCGGCTCTAGTCTGGGCCTACTGGCTGAAATTCCAATCAAAGAAAAACAACTATGCCCCTGCCGAAAATACAGGCCACAACAATAAATTTTAAAAACCATGGAAATCCCCCAAAAATCCCCCACAAACAAGCCCCAATCAAACAAACAAGTACACCAATTCTCCAACTTACTTGTAAAATCTCAAATCCAAAAGTCCTGAAATCCAATCCAATGATATGATGCAGCAGACAGACACAAAAAGTGATCCTTCCAGCTCCAAATCCAAATGAAAGTGAACAGCACATGGACAAAGCACTGGGAGGAGCCTGCTGGACAGGAACAGGAAGTTTGAGAATCAGGGGCACTTCCTTCCTCTTGGAAAAAAAGTAAAAAAAGAAAAAGGACTCCTTGCACAAAAAACTACAGCCAAATCACAATCTGAGGAGTTTTTGGAGCAAAATCATCATTTTCGAGAAGGTTTTATGATGCTCGAGAGATATTCTTCGCCAGATTGTAGTTTCTTCGTGTTCGGGATCGCGATCTTACCAACACTGCCGGCGGAAGTCAGATCGCACGTCCGAATGACGTGTTCGCGTTCGCACACTCTCGCGGGATCGTGCGGCCGGATTCCAAATCTCGTGGCGCCCGCGAACGGATAGGAAGTCTCGTCGGCGAACGCAGAATCACGGTAGGTCGTTACCGCACGCGCGAGAACGTATATTGAGCGCGCGAAGAAGAAAAACAGCTACGCTACGCCGCAAATTGCGTAGTGCACGGTAACTTCGCGTTCTACGCGAATCGCAAAGTTACCGAAACTACGCAAGCTCCGCGAGCGTAGCGTAGTTCACCGCCCAGGGTTATTTCAGAGGCAAAGGAACCATAGCACTGGGCAGGAACGAAAACTGTGGCGTGGTACTGCATATACCAGGCCTGCAATGGGGCACCCTCGCGTTGATGGATATCTACTGCCAATGCTGTGACTTTGCCTACACCCAGCTTGTCCCGGGATGGTGAGGCCTCTGTACCCTCGTGACCAAACACACCCCAATGCTGGTCATCCCTGAAGTCATTTGTCTGAGTTATCTCAACATCTGTTACAGAAGAAAACAACTCTGTTGCATCAGACTCGAAGGAGACGAACTGCTGATTATTTTTGCTGGCTCAGTACAAAAACATATAAAAAGAATTTAGACTAATAGAGACTCAACTTAACTCAGGAGGGCCAATACCTTTCTTCACCATGCAAACAAAGGTGAATGCCCGCTTGTTGCAAATAACTAGGTGGGAAATGATGAAGATGATTAATTGAACTGAGCTTGGCCTTATGGTGTTGCAACATTGGTACGTGTTGAACTTGATGACCACAATGGAGGGTGGGGCGTGTGCCAAGATTGGTGCTTCCTGTTGAACTTTTATCCCTGGAAACGACACGGTTAATGGGACATTATCTCTTGCCACCCAACAACTGTATCGTCTGCAAGCCGACATGAAGAAAGAGGGAGGTGCCCCTGAGCAGGAATGGTTGCATAGTATCTTTTCATGGATCTCCCTATGGGTGTCCAAACTATTCACCTCACTAATCCCAATTTTCATAGTTGTACTTCTGTTATGTGGTTTTGTACAAATGGGGGTTTCCTGATGTAAAAACACAGTCCTCAAATTAAGTAGTATTCACTAAGCTAGGGTAAGAGTAACAGACACTACAGACACACACACAGTTTCAACTAATGTAACAGTCATGACATATGAGGAGGATAATGTAGTTGAAAATGCAACAAGAGGGGGGAATGTTAGAATGTGTAAAACCGATGTTGATGTATACCATGATAGGTGCAGGCCTTATGACGGCAATACCAACAAATGCAATGTCAATGTATGCCATAACCTATCTCCGCATAACAATGTCAATACCGATAAATGCAATGTCAATGTATGCCATAATCTAGGCCCATACTACAGTATTGATACCGGAAGAAACAATGTCAATATATGACATAATCCATGCATGCATAACAATGTTGATACCATTAGAAACAATGTCAATGTATGCCATGATCTAGGCGTGCATAACAATGTCAATATCAATAAAGACAAGTTGATGTATGCTATGACAACTGCATTGCCAGTGTTGAGAATGTCAGTAATCCTTATATCAATGACCGCCACTTTATTTGTAGAAGTTCTAAAAAACTCGTAGCATTGCTGTCGGGTTCTCCCAAGGTGACCACCCCACATCTATGGGTGTGTTAAAAATTAAGTAAAAGCATGTTTAATGGGCAGTAGAATGCCAGAAAATGTTTATTTTTTATCTCCTGCGAAATCCACGGAGCAGTCGTGGGGCTCAACGCGGCCCCCTTGCAAATCCTCAAACTGCACCGCAAAGTTACACGGGGCGTGCTGCTAAGCATCGCGGAGGCTTCCCAGAATACCCAACCAAATCGGGCTTCTTCACAGGAAGTATGGAAAGGCTTAAAGAAATACTGACTATTTAGAAGAAGTGGTAGAACAAAAAACAAAGACAAATGGACGCCTGTGATTTGTTATCTAGAGCAGCATAAGTAAGAACATTTTACCTGCTTGTTTACTGAGAGAGGAGGTGGTTTGCAGGAGTTCCTACAGGAGATTTGGAATGAAAACAGATGTTATCAGACATAGAAATAATACTGGCAGAGCAGCAAAGAGCTTTTAGAGGTATGTTAATTAAGTTGTACTACATAATAGTATATTTAGAGAGAGTGTATGAAAAACTGAAAGAAAATGTGTACCTTCCAGACACTATAGTAAAAAGGAAATAGCAGGGATCTTAGATGAGAATATTAACTAAAAGTTAAAGTGAGCAGGAAAGGAGAAAGAAAGATTGGTATATGGAAAGGATAGTCATTATATTAAGCCAGCAGGAATGAATGTGTTTGAAATTAGATTTGGGTGTTTGCTTCTAGTATCTATATATGTAATTTGCACATGTTCAAAAAGGCAGTTACACTCCCACAAAAGCACTTATGTACCCACCTCTCGTATAGCCAGACAGTGACTGAAACACTCGGTCAGAGAATCATAAAAGTATTCACACACCCTTTTACTCACCTATACGTCCAAGTTTGAGTACTAGTTCTCCCTTAGAGCCTGTGAGGACATAGTCAGAATGCACTCTGCACCCCAAGAAGAGTTTGAAGAGGACTACTTCAGCACTTTGGAGTCATATTCATGATGGGAGAGACAACATAGTTGTTCTAGAGAATCAGAAGAGGTTGAGGTATCCCACTGTAAACGAGGTCCTTGTCTGCAACTATGAACTAACCCTAGAGGAGTGGAGCTTGAAATTCAGCGTTAGTCAGAAACTGTGTGACTACCACTGGGAAGATTTTGTGGGGCAGTTTTCAAATGTTTGTTTGAAGTATTGTTGTCTTTCAAGAAGGTGTTTCTAACAGTTTTATACTTTATCTTTTTTTTCAAATAGGACCGAGAAGAAGCAGCTTGAGAAACCTTTTCTTCAGACACTAATTGGAGTTCTTTTAGCTTGTTTATCTGATACAGTTCAATGGCATCCCCATAATCCCTTTTGAATGTTGTAGATGGATACTGCAATGCTCATATATTTCTTCAGATCTACTTCTATCCACATTTTCAAACTGCCCACTTGTAGGCAACATTTCCTGCATCATGAAACTTCCATGTTAGAGAACATCTGCATCTTTATAGGACACAATATTGTCTTTAAGATATAATGTAGCCTTCTTCACCTTATTTACATCCACTAGTTCCTTCCAGATTGTTTTGTTTTTCATGGTCATACCATTCACTAGAATAACAAGTGGTTCTCCCAAATCTCTCTCTAAACCCACAGTTTCAATACACTGTTTCACATATAAAGGAAAATATACAACTGCACCTTTAAGTCCTATTAGATCCTCAGTTGATGATATGTTTAATATTAGAGTTTGCTTCACTGAGAGAGTAATGTAAGTGATCGCATGGATATTCTGCACAACTCAGAGTTTGAAACCAAGCTAGTGTTCCTAAATTTGTCAACATGTACTTAAGCTCAACATGACGATGATACCAGTACTCATTTCTCCCAATATTTACCGAGGTAAAGTAAATAGACAACAGCACAGCAAGTACATGGGTGGGGGTTCTACTGTATCAATTTAATCCTGGAAAATCCTTTAAAAAACTACTACACTCTCATTTACACACAGGAGCATGTCTACACCTCCTTGTACCTCTTCATCTATTTCTTCTTCTCCATTTCCACAAATCATATTTCTTTTCTTATGGTGCTACTTTTTGCAATAAAAGTTCACGTTTCAGTGTGTTTCTGTATTTGTAAATAGTTAAATATGTTATGTAATGTTTGTTAATTGTGTGGTTTAAATTGTATTGTAACATGCAAAAAAGTTATACTTGTAAAATTATAAATATATTTGTTATTAAGTTGATGCAAGGATCACAAACACACCCATACAGGTACTCACACATGTACTCACACACCTATGTAGTCATTGGCACAGGTACAGTAGTAGGGAAAATGGAACCACATAAGACATTTTTACAGTTGCAAATATGTGGCATTTCACCCAGTGAGTAATCATCTCCCTCAAATTTTCATAGGCTGCTGGTATTCTGATGACCGCTGCTGATGAACGTTCTCCAAAGCAGCTCTAGTGGTGGAATATTATGCTGCACTTAGTTTCTTGTGCATGATTTAGTTGTACACCCTTTCATGAATCGGTTTTAAGTGCTTACATTTGGAACCTGTCCCATGTGAATACTTCTTGACAGTGCTGCTGGGTAACTGTATGTCGCAAATATTACACTGCACATATTTTACCGTTACCTTCTTTTTCATAGAAAGTATAGTAAAGTAGTTCCAAACATCACTTTCTTTTGTGGTGTTGTAGAGCTATATCTGTATGCATTTCAAAAAATAGTGTAGAAAACGATATTTGAAAATAATTAATAACAGTTAATAATAGTAAAATAAGTTGTGTTATGTTTATTTGTTTATTTTTAGTTAGTGCAATCCATAGTGTGCCTCAATTTCAATAAGATAGTGTGCAGATTGTTTTATTTTTTTGTACTATCTTTAAAAATAGCATTCCCACTTCTTTTATGATGTCTTCTTAAAAAGGACATTGTTTGCGGTGTACGAGTAAAGCAGCTGAGAACAGTGAAAAGGGAAATTTTATGTTTATTCAATCAATCAATCAATCAATCAAAGAAGGCTTTATTCGATTGCATAAACAAACAATCATAAAAGCACAATAGATAAAACAATCTTACAATTCGTGCAGACAAAAATTCATTATTGAGTATATACATGAGCTTAAAAAATATTAAATTTACAAGGCCTTCATACAAGCAATTTAAAAATCCATTTCTCATTAAGACAATAGTATACAACTTTGTTTCCTTATACTCAAAACCTTTTTCAGAAAAATTATTATTCTAAAAACACAGTGCTCATTTTCCAAAAATTGAAGAGCCAGGAAAGCAGGACGACATTGACGTAACCCCCATTGTTTTAAAATAGGAACGAGGAGAGCTCTCCTAGGTACAGAGTAAAACCTACAGAACAAAGTAACATTTATCATAGATTGAGGGGACATGTTATCACAAGGACATAATTGGAGGTTTTGAGACCAATCGTTCTTAATGGGGAAAGTTACCAGTCTATGAAAAACCCCAGCCTGAAACGAGTTAATAAAAACCTATCATGAGCACTAGGTACAAAGGTCAGATAGGGTTGAATATTAAAAGAAGTTAAAACCAACTGATTGCGCAGGACTGTGGGTTTTAATATCTCCGATGACATTCTAATCATATCCAGATGGAGAATACCCTCATGCTTTAATTCCTTCCTTGTTATTGCTCTGATTGTAGTAGGATTAATAAAATAGTCTAAGTGGCCAAGATCCTTTAAAAAATGTCTGACATATTTTATCCAGGGAATCCTCACGGCACCTTCCAATTTCAAGATATCAGTAAGGATATCTCTATTCAGTTTAGCCTCTTCTTTGGTCCAGAGCCTGTGCCATAACAGGACAGGCTCGAGCCTAATTAAATCTGATATAAAGGTAGTCCTAACTCAGCATGACATATGCATGCTGAGGTACTACTCGGGACCGAAAGGATATACCTTAGGAAGGAGTTCTCTACTCTCTGGATAGGTAGCGGGTCGGCATGCCCCCACACCCTGCTCCCATATACTGCAGCTGAAACACATTTGGCCTTATAAATTTTAATAAGCTTCACTGGGGGTTTTTTGCCTAATTTTCTTGAAAAAGTAGTGAGAGCAGAAGTAGTGCGTAAAAGTGCCAGTTTTTTTGCTGCAGTAGCTTGCACCCAGGTATCATTGTGGGCAAAAAGAATGCCCAAGTAAGAAAAAGTCTTTGAAATCCCAATCTTTTGTCCTGCCACATACATATCTTTATACTTCTTTATTCTGGAACCACACCGCATAACAAAAGTTTTGGAGGAGTTTACCCGTAGACCTAGGTCTTGCATAAAAAGGGAAAAACTATCCAAAACACGCTGTAAGCCTACTTGTGTGCGGGACATCAGCACTGCGTCATCTGCGTACAGAAGGGCTGGAATGGGGCGGCCGGCCACCTGAGGGAAGTCCTGGTTGTCTTTAATAAGGGCCTCCCCCAATCCATTTATATACAAATTAAATAGTAACGGAGACAGGACACAACCCTGCCTGACTCCGCTCCTGATTGGGAATGTGGTCGTACGCTCACCCCTCAACCCGCAGCGGACGCGGGCTTTGGCGACACTATAAAAACGTTTAAGAAAATAAATAATATTTACATCAACCCCCATGACTTCTAATATTGACCAAAGCTTAGTGTGACGCACGCAATCGAATGCGGCTGTGAGGTCAACAAATGCTAGAAAGAGGTTCCCTTGTTTTGCTCTGGTATACTTCCCCACTAAAAGAGAAAGATTTATACCTTGATCAACAGTCCCCACACCAATCCGGAAGCCATACTGGAGGTCTGACAGGATAGAATTCTCGTCAGCCCAGTCCTGGAGACGTTCCAGGATGATTCTACCCACTACCTTTGTTATGGCATCCAACAGGGAGATTGGTCTGTAACATCCAGGATCATGCCTATCCCCCTTCTTGAAAATGGGCACAATAGTAGACTCAACCCACGTGGGTAGGAAATCAGTGCTACAGCTGGCGTTGAGCACCTGCACCAGTAGGGGCCCCCATAGAGAAACATTTGATTTAAACATGTCCACGGGGACCCCTTCTGGACCAGGTGCCTTACCGCCTTGGCTTGCATCCAGAGCTCGCTTTACTTCCTCTAGGGTAAATCTCAACTCCTTCTGATTTGAGTGATGGTTTGGTCCCAACGCCCGACACACTCGGGTGTCCTCAGTATCAAGATAACCCTCACCCTCAGGGTTGTCCTCGCCCCTATACACTTGGGCAAAATGCCCAATCCACTGCTCTTCCGATATAGCTATCTCAATTGAGGGACCGGTCTCAGTGGACAGGAAAGGTGCCCGGATTACCTTCCAGAAAGCCACCGAGTCTCTGGATAGTGAGGCCGCATGTAAGGCCTCCCTCTTCAAAACATTTTTCCTGTCCCTTACTGCTTGTTTATATGCCTCTCTCGCTGCCCCTATTTCCAGTGTGTTTTTCGGGATTTTGTGGAGTACCTTCTTTAGCTGGGAGTACGCTTTAGTGCACCTTGTATCAAACCACCCTGTCTGAGAACTATTACTCTTTTTGTGCCTTACAAGGGACTCTCTTATCGCAGTGGTTATTACCATGAATAAACTTAAAATTATGTCAGGGGGCGCTGTTTCAGTCAAACACGTTTCTATATGTGGTTTGCATTTGACCACCACTGCTTTAGTCACAGCCACTTGATCAACCATGGCCCAGCGAAGGGAGTACCCGTTAGTACTACCTATAGCTATATTTTCTAGCAGCCGATCATTATTAACATTAAGTATAGAAATGTTGCTAGAGGATAGCCTAATGGTCAAACAAAGGGGAAAATGGTCACTCAATGAGTTCTCTGAGACACAAAAGGAATCTAAACTTTGTACATATTTATTTGATACGAAGATAAAGTCTATAGTGGAGCAAAGACCTCTTCCGTTGAATGTCCATGGCATTGGAATTGGCGTAGGACAGATTTCATTAACAAAACCCAAATCAAAGCTAAAAATAAATTCATTTAGCAGCTCCCCCAAACTAGTATGCCTAAAATGAGATGAACATGCACCTACATCTCGTAAACCTCCACACAAATTATCATCAACATTTTCACATAACGCACAATTAAAATCCCCAGCTAATATATATATTATATCTTTGCCCATGGTTTTACCTGCTGATCTCAGTTCAGTGAACATCTTTCTCAGAACCGTGCCCGCTTCCCCAAGGGGGATGTTGTTATAAAAGTTGACCAAAACCATGGATAATGATTTGTTAAGATCCAATCTAACTAAATGATAATAATCATCACTAGCAAGCATCGTGATGTTTCTTATGTTTAAGCCACTAGATATATACGTACATAAACCACCCTTGGCCCTTCCACTCTGGACATTCACGGCTGGGGTGTGGTAGGTTCTATATCCATTTAGGTGAATCACGTCCGTGGACCAAGTCTCCTGAAGGCACAGAACCTCAAATTGTAGGATAAAATCCCACCACAATTGAACGTTCAGCTTTGAACGAATTCCAAACACTATATTGCAGAGGGGAAGTTTGACATCAGGGGGGCTATTACAAAGATGTGTAGCAGGACTGGAAAGGTCCTCGTTTACAAGTGTAGATGGAGAGGGGACAGTTAAAGTGCCCCGTAAGGTAATTTGATCCTCTGTCTGTAGGCCTGTGGATCCATGTGCCTCAGGTCTACTATTAACAGTCAGACAGTCATTTAAGTCACTAGTTAAAAAAAGGACATTTGGAATATTGCAACAATCACCCTGTGTCTCCATAATCGTTTTCAAGGACCCGAGAGCCAGACCACTATCCTTACTAACATGATGATCACATATAGGGTCGTCATTTCTCATTAAAATCGACCCACAATGTCTCCTGTGCTCTGGGCTGCTAGTTTGATAATTATTTAGTACGTAAGTTCTGGACTCCAGTCAATCGATATCTTCCATAAAATTCAGGGGATCAAAACGATTATGAACTGGGACGGAATATCTAGGCTGTCTTAGTCTAAGATAATTATCCCTCTCAGCGGAAAAACCCTGTTGTATCGGTGAATACAAGGAGCGATAAAAGTATCCCAATGGTACTATGTTTATATTATTGGGATCAGAAGGTCCCCTATTGCCCCTTTCTAATATTGTACGCACCAATAAGGGTGATTTAAATGTTAGTACAACGCAGTCCCCACTAAAAGATTTAACTGAGGGGCCGACCCATGCGATCCTGCGCGCCATTTTAAAATCATTGAAAAGGGGCTCGCTTAGGCCCGTTCTTTTGGCTAAAAAATGGAGGGACTTGTTTTTTAAGGTCGACCAGTGCTCAAAAACATTGTTGGTTAATGGTGGAACATTCACCAAAACTAGCGTATATGGAGTCACTTCTGGGGGCAGATGTAGGTTAAATGGTGGGCAATGAAACTGATCTTTCTGTTCTTGTAGTTCTCTGCCCTTCCTGGTTACCCTATTCCCAACTATCTCCCCTTCAGTCTGCACACTCCTTTCTGGGCCGGCAGGATTACTGGAAGCTATTATAGCAGATCTACTGTACTAGGCTGCTGACCAGCACGGGCCAATGAGTTGTCTGTATTAGAAGTGATCATATGGGGAGTATTATTCCTATTTGATGTTAGTGCGGTAGCTTTAGAAATGGTAGTTGAGGCAACAGCCGTGTCCACCCCCCTATTTGATGGGTTAACTTCGTTTACTTTAATATTATCTATCGATTTTGCTAATAGTGTACTGCCAATCAACTCCTCTATTTTTAAAAGTCTAGCTTCCACTGTAGTTACCTTTAACATGATAGGTTCTAAAAAGGTTGAGAGCATTATCTCAAGTCTGCCCCAAAAATTCCTGTCAAGAACATTATCATCGGGTTTAACAGCCTCGCTCAAATTCGCGATGATCGGCGGGCCTTTATTAAATTCTCCCGTATCAACAACAGGTTTTACCTTGCTCTCCTTCACCCTTTGGACCGGTTTGCTCTGTTTTGAAATAGTTTTACCTTTCCTTTTATTTCGGACAGGGTCAGTAATATGTTTTAACTTGCGTATGGCCTTTTGTCCTCTAGTAGTAACTTTAGAACTACCAGGGCTTAAACCACGATCCGAGGGGGAGATAAAAACAGAATCAGATGTTATATCTATTGTTGTTTGGGCCGGAGTACTATGCAGTGAAGGTAATGGCTCATTATTAGTAATCGTTACTAAGTCCGTGAGTACAGGTGTAGTAGAGAGTCTACTCCGAGGGGGTTGCGGTGTTAGGGAAAGTCTTCGTTCAGTCAGTTTTATTTCATTTATCAGGCATGATTCCGCCCTTTGGAGGAATGCGTCTAATGTCCCAGTAACATTTGGGCCTTTACCATACTTTATCTTATTCATATTAAACAGACGCCGGCCACAATAATAAAAATTAACAGGGTGATAGTACTAGATAAAGCTTTAGTCCCATTTTAAAGAAATAACAAAAAGAAAGAGGTAAATCTTAGGGGGTGGCCCAGCCCAGCCTCTTACTGTCTCTGACGGGCGCAGACGGGCCCGCCCTTGGCCCGGGCTTCGCCCGTGCGCGTCCCGCGCTGCGGGAGCCCGGACCTGGCTTTATACACCGACGGTGTGCGCGGCTCCTGCCGCGTGGTGCGCTGGACGCTGAAGTCCTCCGCCTCCACCTCCTCCCGGGAATACAAGTACTTTGCTGGGTTGTGTGGCTCCCGCGCTGCGGGAGGCCGGACTTGGCTTTATGCGCCGGCTGGCGCGATGGGACGGCGTGCGCGGCTCCTGCCGCGAGGTGCGCTGGACGCTGAAGTCCTCCGCCTCCACCTCCTCCTGGGAATACAAGTACTTTGCTGGGTATGTTTATTCATATTAACATATAGCTTGACAGCATGAGAATTGTCTAGTTATTTGTTAGAATTACATCTTATGCATTGTTGAAACTGTAAGTTACTTTTGCAAACCTATTATTTGTAAAACTAATAAATACTTCTGTTTTTTTTTTTTGCAGATCAATGGCGCTATATATTGGGGTAATGTACACTACTCATTAGTTCTTGCAGTGTTGTTCCATAACTTTACATTCTGAGGATGCACACCCAAGGACAGATTGCTACAGTTAGTAACACACCTAGGCACACATCAGTACAGCAGCTCACACAACCAGCTACACACAGACAGAGGCACTAGCAGACACAGGCTCACACTGATAGAGTCCCTGACACACCTAGATCCACAATGCAAAGTCACTAAAACACCCAACTACACACTGATACAGCCAGGGACACATCCAGCCAAACACTAATGCATACAATAGCACACCTAGGCATAGACAGACATATACACTAACACATCCAGGAACATAGCAATGCAGACACTGACACACCCAGGCATACAACAATGCAGACACTAAGACAGGCAGGCAAACATTAATGCATTGAGTAACACACTCAGGCATAAACTGATGCATACAATGACACACCCACGGACCTACTAATACAGACACTGACACAAAGAACCATACAACAATGCAGACACTGACATAGCCAACCAAACATTAATGCACCCAATAACACACGCAGGCATACATTTTTGCATACACTGACACACCCAGGGACAGACCAATGCAAACACAACAATCCCAGACATACAGCAATGCAAACACTGACACCCAGCTAAACAGTAATGCATGTACTAACACACCTTGGTGCACACTGATGCAGACGCTGACACACCCAGGGACTTTTCAGTGCACACACTAACACATTCAGGCATTCTGCAATGCAGACACAGCGAACCAAACATTAATGCATCCAATAACACACCCAGCAATGCTTCTGCACTGTATTCAAGAATACACCCACAGAAGACATTTTTACAGCGACAAGCATGTGGCATTTTGTGCAGTGAGTAACCATGTCAGTTAATTCCTCATAGCTTGCTTGTATTGTAAGGAGTGCAGCTGAAGATGGTGGTCCCTAGTCTGCTGTAGAGGTTGTCTCTCCTGTTGCACATGCTTTCTCATGCATCATCATGTTGTACACCCTCTCGTGAATTGTTTTTAAGTGCATCTACATAAAACTTGTCCCAAACAAATGCTTCTTTGCAGTGCCTTGGGATAACTGCTTGCCACAAAATGTATACTTGACATAATTTGCTGATACCGTCTATTCTCCAGGAGGTATAGTAAAGTGCTTCCACACCACTTTCTTTTCTGTGAGGTGATGTGTCTTCTTCTCATCCTCAAGAGGGTTTGATCCCCACATTGGACGGATGATGTAGCTTCAGCCGTTGTCTAAAAGCACAGAACTGCTGCTTCTCAGAAAAAGAAACCTTACAAATTAACTAAAAGAGTAAACATTAGAAGGAGATAATATTTTACAAATGCAATTTGAGAAACCTTACAAATTCACAGAAAAAGCAAAAGGTTACAGGGACTTTCTTGTAAGCAAATAATATTAAAGAACCTTAGAAAATCACTGAAAAAAACAAAGGTTACAGGAATGTTATAATTAGGAAATAGAATTAAAAAACCTTAGAAGTTGACTGAAAAAAACAAAGGTTACAGGGACATTATACTTAGGCTCACATTCCACTCGTACAAAAGCATAGAAATTCAGCAGTTATAGTTACCTGAGCTAACTATAGCTTATGCCCCGCAGTGCACTGCTTATGACCTATTACATCACTCATGACATGGTCAGTGATATCACTGAAGACATATCAAATGACATCACTGATTATATACATATATATATATATATATATATATATATATATATATATATATATATATATATATATATATATATATATATATATATATATATATATATATATATATGTATTATCTACTGGCGGTCGCCAGTAGATAGTTATAGTTAGATCCTAGTTTCCATAGGAAAAGCGTTTTTTCTTTTCCCAATAACTTTAGCGCCGGATGACGAATCTTCGCGAAATTTTCAAAACTAGTGGGGCGCTCCGGTCAGCTCCTATCCTGAAAGTTTCGGGGTGATTCGTCAAGCGGGGGCCGAGAAAAAAGGGGGGTCAAAAAATGCATTTTCCCCATGTAATTTCCTTAGGAAACTTTAGACACGGCTACAGCCCGAACTGCTGAACGGAATTACACCAAATTTGGCAAAAGGTAGCCCTTGGTTCAGAAAGCGCCCTTTTTTTTAAATGGTGTAAATCCGTTCAGTAGTTCCTGAGAAATTAAAAAAATAGAGGTCAAAAAATCAATTTCCCATAGGAAACTTTAGACACGGTTACAGCCAAAACTGCAGAACGGAATTACACCAAATTTGGCAAAAAGGTAGTGCTTGGTTCAGAAAGCGCCCTTTTTTTAAAATGGTGTAAATCCGTTCAGTAGTTTGAGATATTAAAGGAAAAAATCTTTATATATCTGGGCGGGACTTAACTATACAAGCACGAGCTTGGCTCTAATTGGCTGCCAACACTTCAATCCAGGAAGTGTTGGCAGCCATCTTTTTAGGTCTCGCCTAGCGACGCAGCGCATGCGCTGCTCACTACACACTCACCACTGCACTGCACTAAACCCTAAAACACTACCCCAGCACGACCCCCTACACTGCACGAACACCACTGCACTGCACTAAACCCTAAAACACTACCCCAGCACGACCCCCTACACTGCCCGAACACCACTGCACTGCCCTAAACCCTGAAACACCACCCCCAGCACGACCCCCTACACTGCCCGAACACCACTGCACTGCCCTAAACCCTGAAACACCACCCCCAGCATGACCCCCTATACTGCCCGAACACCACTGCACTGCCCTAAACCCTGAAACACTACCCCCAGCACGACCCCCTACACTGCCCGAACACCACTGCACTGCCCTAAACCCTGAAACACTACCCCCAGCAAGACCCCCTACACTGCCCGAACACCACTGCACTGCCCTAAACCCTGAAACATCACCCCCAGCACGACCCCCTACACTGCCCGAACACCACTGCTCTGCCCAAAACCCTGAAACACCAGCCCCAGCACGACCCCCTACACTGCCCGAACACCACTGCACTGCCCTAAACCCTGAAACACTAGCCCCAGCACGACCGCCTACACTGCCCGAACACCACTGCACTGCCCTAAACCCTGAAACACTAGCCCCAGCACGACCCCTACACTGCCCGAACACCACTGCACTGCCCTAAACCATGAAACACCAGCCCCAGCACGACCCCCTACACTGCCCGAACACCACTGCACTGCCCTAAACCCTGAAACACCAGCCCCTGCACGTCCCCCTACACTGCCCGAAAACCACTGCACTGCCCTACACCCTGAAACACCAGCCCCTGCACGACCCCCTACACTGCCCGAACACCACTGCACTGCCCTAAACCCTGAAACACCAGCCCCTGCACAACCCCCTACACTGCCCGAACACCACTGCACTGCCCTAAACTCTGAAACACCACCACCAGCACGACCCCGTACACTGCCCGAACACCACTGCACTGCCCTAAACCCTGAAACACCACCCACAGCACAACCCCCTACACTGCCCGAACACCACTGCACTGTCCTAAACCCTGAAACACCACCCCAGCACGACCCCCTACACTGCCCGAACACCACTGCACTGCCCTAAACCCTGAAACACTACCCCCAGCAAGACCCCCTACACTGCCCGAACACCACTCCACTGCCCTAAACCCTGAAACATCACCCCCAGCACGACCCCCTACACTGCCCGAACACCACTGCCCTAAACCCTGAAACACCAGCCCCAGCACAACCCCCTACACTGCCCAAACACCACTGCACTGCCCTAAACCCTGAAACACCACCCCCAGCACGACACCCTACACTGCCCGAACACCACTGCTCTGCCCTAAACCCTGAAACACGAGCCCCAGCACGACCCCCTACACTCCCCGAACACCACTGCACTGCCTTAAACCCTGAAACACCAGCCCCAGCACGACCCCCTACACTGCCCGAACACCACTGCACTGCCCTAAACCCTGAAACACCAGCCCCAGCAAGACCCCCAACACTGCCCGAACACCACTGCACTGCCCTAAACCCTGAAACACCAGCCCCAGCAAGACCCCCTACACTGCCCGAACACCACTGCCCTAAACCCTGAAACACCACCCCCAGAAAGACCCCCTACACTGCCCGAATACCACTGCCCTGCCCTAAACCCTGAAACACCACCCCCTGCATGACCTCCTACACTGCCCGAACACCACTGCCCTGCCCTAAACCCTGAAACACCACCCCCAGCTCGACCCCCTACACTGCCCGAACACCACTGCACTGCCCTAAACCCTGAAACACCAGCCCCAGCACGACCCCCTACACTGCCCGAACACCACTGCACTGCCCTAAACCCTAAACAGCACCCCCAGCATGACCCCCTACTCTTCCCGAACACCACTGCACTGCCCTAAACCCTGAAACACCAGCCCTAGCACGACCCCATACACTGCCCAAACACCACTGCACTGCCCTAAACCCTGAAACACCAGCCCCAGCACGACCCCCTGCACTGCACGAACACCACTGCACTGCCCTAAACCCTGAAACACCAGCCCCAGCACGACCCCCTACACTGCCTGAACACCACTGCACTGCACTGCCCTAAACCCTGAAACGCTAGCCCCAGCACGACCCCCTACACTGCCCAAACACCACTGCACTGCCCTAAACCCTGAAACACCAGCCCCCGCACGACCCCCTACACTGCCCGAACACCACTGCACTGCCCTAAACCCTGAAACACCAGCCCCCGCACGACCCCCTACACTGCCCGAACACCACTGCACTGCCCTAAACCCTGAAACACCAGCCCCAGCAAGACCCCCTACACTGCCCGAACACCACTGCACTGCCCTAAACCCTGAAACACCAGCACCAGCAAGACCCCCTACACTGTCTGAACACCACTGCCCTAAACCCTGAAACACCACCCCAGCAAGACCCCCTTCACTGCCCGAACACCACTGCCATGCCCTAAACCCTGAAACACCACCCCCTGCACGACCCCCTACACTGCCCGACCACCACTGCCCTGCCCTAATCCCTGAAACACCACCCCCAGCACGACCCCCTACACTGCCCGAACACCACTGCACTACCCTAAACCCTAAAACACTACCCCCAGCACAACCCCCTACACTACCCATACACCACTGCACTACCCTAAACCCTAAAACACTCCCCCCAGCACGACTCCCTACACTACCCAAACACCACTGCACTACCCTAAACCCTAAATCTACCCCCAGCACGACCCCCTACACTACCCAAACACCACTGCACTACCCTAAACCCTAAATCTACCCCCAGCACGACCCCCTACACTACCCAAACACCACTGCACTACCCTAAACCCTAAATCTACCCTCAGTACGACCCTCTAGACTACCCAAACACCACTGCAGTACCCTAAACCCTAAAACACTACCCCCAGCACGACCCCCTACACTACACCAACACCACTGCACTACCCTAAACCCTAAAACACTACCCCAGCACGACCCCCTACACTACCCAAACACCACTGCACTACCCTAAACCCTAAAACACTACCCCCAGCACGACCCCCTACACTACCCAAATACCACTGCACTGCCCTAAACCCTAAAACACTACCCCCAGCACGACCCCCTACACTACACAAACACCACTGCACTACCCTAAACCCTAAAACTACCCCAAGCATGACCCCCTACACTACACAACCATCACTGCACTACCCTAAACCCTAAAACACTATCACCAGCACGACCCCCTACACTACACAAATACCACTGCACTACCCTAAACCCTAAAACACTACCCCCAGCATGACCCCCTACACTACACAAACACCACTGCACTACCCTAAACCCTAAAACACTACCCTCAGCACGACCCCCTACACTACCCAAACACCACTGCACTACCCTAAACCCTAGAAAAGTAACCACCACCCCATGCCCAATCCCCCTTACCTCTCACTCCTCGTGGTTCCTCTCTCCTCGTGGTTCCTGCTTCATGTCGTCTCTGAGGGGCGGTGCACGTCGTTGTGAGGAAACGGAACAGCCTCTGTTTCCTTACCACGACGTGGATCATCTACATTTTTTTAGAACTCATGGTCATTTACCATACATACCTTTACAACAAAATTTGTTGTAAAGGCATGCGTGGTAAATGACCATGCGTTCTAAAAAAATGCGTAGTAATGACTTTGCGATGTACAACGCATGCGTGGTAATGCATGCGTTGTAATGGTATCGCGAAGTAAAAAAGTCGTTGTAATGGCTGTTTACCGATCGAAGCTGGCCCGTTCTTCAGTGAGTCGTTTATTTGATAAATTAGGAGGAAGGAATGTGTTTTTTTTACCGAAAAGTGCATTCCCGGCTGTTGTATTGTGAAAGTGTCCGCGTGGCCTGGTTTCACTTCCGGTGAGAGAGTGGAAGAGTCTGTTTGGATCTAAAGGGGTTCTGCTGTTGGACGGGGCCAGCGCGACACGTCATCAGAAAACACAGCTAATGGAAAGCGTTGTCCCTGAAGTGTGGAGCAGTGCCATGAGAGGTCAACGAGTGTGCGTCCCACCGCAGTATGACCGTACCGCGTGACCCATGTGCCGCCTCCAGTGTACGGAAGGCAGAAGCGGCATCTATCGCAGGTCCTCTTGAAGACCGTTGTAGCACTAATTCTACATTTTGGAACTAGGGCATTTTAACCTTGTTGTTCCTGCCAGATACAAAGAGAAGATCCTGTGTTATTCAGTGCCCTCGTTACCTTTTCTGTGGGTAGTGGTGCTTGTCACTTCGCTGCCCCGCCGGTGCACACGACTGGGCTCCCCACCTCGTGTGCCATCTGCAGGGCCTCTGCCCTCGGATCACTGATTTCGGTTTCTGGAGTGGCAACATAAACAGTTGCTCCCAAAGGACTAGCCTGAACACTTAGGTGAATATCCCCTGCACCAGCATTCTGCGGAATTTCTTTCCTAGCTCTCCCACGTCGACGACGATGTCATAGTAGCACGGCTCCGCTCGCGACACCGTATGACGTCATAGGAGCCATAAGAGGACCTCGTCGGCGTGCTGACATCAGTTCCACCCATTTTTACCGTGCCACCGAGGTAAACAGGTGGACCGACACATTTTCACATGTATACATAGTATACTAAATATATATATATATATATATATACAAATGCATAACCAATAAAGGCATAAAGAAATAGCAACAGATCAAGCATTTCTCACTATTAAAACATAAGCATGATTAAGACATATTAAAAACATTCATGCCAAACAGTAAAAGCATCTTTTTGGTAGAAACAGGTGGACAACGGGGAGGCGGGTGGGACAGTGAGCAATCCACAGGCAGATGCTGTATCCACCAGAAAAAGCGTTACCGAAGGTAAGTAACTTCCTCTTCTGATGGATACTTCTGCCTGTTGATTCCTAACCTTTTGAATAGAATCCTCAAGCCGTACCTCACCTTACTAGACCAAAAAATCTTGCAAAACAGATCGAGCAAAATGGCCATCCCTCCTAACCTCCGAATCCAATAATAATCGAATAATTTTTAGTCAAAATTATATTGAAAATAATACTTAAAAAATACTTTTATTAATAAATTTAGACAAACACTTAAAGGAAAACTTTTATTTATAATTAATTTAAAGATATTTCATACTTTACAAATTACGCCGGAGTCGCGACCCCAGCGCGACTTTTCAAAATGGCTACCGGAATGCGCGCAGCCATCGTGTAGGGTGCGCGAAGGGTGTGCGACTTCTGTATAATATTTTTTTTTTTTTAAAGAATGAATATAGTTTTCCTAACTAAAAATTATTCACAATTTTCTTTAAATATAATATATATGTAAAATAAAAAAAACATAGGATTGAGGTACATTAGACTTACAAATTTTCATTTAAAAAACCTTTGAAATCCACTGGAAAAACCATAGGTTTCAGGCACGTTATAGTTAGAAATTAGCATTTAAAAAACCATAGAAATTAACTGAAAAAACCATAGGTTTCAGGAACGTTATAGTTAGTTGGACATTTCACTCGTACAAAACCATAGAAATTCCGGTGTTATAGTTAGTTCAGCTAACTATAACTCGCGCCCCCGCAATGCACTGCTGATGACATCACATATTACATCATTCATGACATGGTCAGTGACATCACTAATGACATCACTGATGACATCTCAAATGACATCACTGATGACATCACTGATGACATCATCCACGTGAAAATCTGATGCACCTCCTCACACCTGAATATAACCTTTGATACACCCACTCTAAACTACAGACTACCATTTTTGAAAAAATAGACACATCAATACCAGTTACTAAATACGCACTGGCTGATTCCTAGGTCTACACACACATCCACTCATTCACCCATACAGTCACTCATACATGCAGTCACTCATCAATACAACACTATCATATGCACTCATACACCTATACAGACACTCACACACTGCCACATATCCAGAGTTACTCACACACTTAGTCAGTCATGCAAAGAATCAATCATACTTCCATTTACTCACCTATACAGTTATACAGACACAACCTCACTTATTCATACAGATACTAACACATAATTACTCTCTTATAGAATCACTGATACAAATACACACTCATCCATGCAGCCACTCTCATATACTGCCTTTTACATATGTAGTTACTTGCACATGTACCACTGAGACATCCATTCACTCACCAACACACCCATACACACACTCACCCACCCATACAGCTGTTTCCACATGCACTCTTGAACCCATACACCCAGTGAATCAACCACTCACACATCTTTGCACAGAGTCACACACCTCCCACCCACCCACACACACACTCAGGCAGCCATACAAATACTCACGCAAGCAATCAATAACCTATATAGACACTCATGCAGCAACTCACCAACCCATGCAGCAGCTTACACAACAACAGACAGACTGATACAGACTTTCACACACTTTAGTCACTAACCCATGCATTCAGTAAGACACATTTAATCACTCACTTATACAGTCAGTCACGTACCTACTAAATCCTCCATACAGACACTTATACACCCACTCATTCCTCAATACAGCTTGGCATATATATAAAACAAGATTAAACTTTACAGAAACACACAGTCACTGGATGATGTCATCAGTGATGTCATTTGAGATGTCATCAGTGATGTCATCAGTGATGTCACTGACCATGTCATGAATGATGTAATATGTGACGTCATCAGCAGTGCATTGCGGGGCGCGAGTTATAGTTAGCTGAACTAACTATAACGCCGGAATTTCTATGGTTTTGTACGAGTGAAATGTCCAAATAACTATAACGTTCCTGAAACCTATGGTTTTTTCAGTTAATATATATATATATATATATATATATATATATATATATATATATATATATATATATGTATATATGAACAAACACTCCGCTTGCTCAGAAACATCCAACAAAGAAGGCACGGACTCGAGGCTGTTAAGATATGGCTTCTTTTAATATTTCAGGTCACCCTCGACCCGGAGACACGAGAGACGCGTTTCGGCTTCACAGAAGCCTTTGTCAATCTGATTGGCGCCATCACTGAGTAAGTATATATAGTGGCCTTCCCACTTAAGGCTTTAGTAAACACAGAAAAAATACTGTCAAGCACAATATATCAATATGCACCCTCTGTGAAATATACAAATGCTGTAACAGGTAAAACACATATTTTTATATGTAATTTGCACACTGCTAATCATCAGCCTGTCTGATTTACCGTAATTCTAAAAGCATGAGTGAATAAAAGTGCATACAGAAACTATGTATAACATCCGCGTAAATAGGGATATTCTATGCATAAAACATATTGCGGCCATCACTCGTTGTTTATCGCCTATAAATCCAACACATAATATGTAAAATGATTAAAACACACGGCACTGCTGCTTATCACAAAATTCTCACCTTGGGACAACTTTTAACCCAAAATGTTTTGCCACGCATGTAACCAGACCACCAGTAACAGACCTCTGACCCTTGCTACGGGATAATTATTCATAACTGCTCGCTGCAATTGCATAGCTTGCACCTGTACCCACAAAGGCCAGGCTGATCACAGACCCGCCCCCGGACCAAACTATAAATAGTTTGAAACTGAAGGATATATATATATATATTACCTACTGGCGGTCGCCAGTAGGTAGTTATAGTTAGGACCTCGTTTCTATTCAAAAAGCGTTTTTTGTTTTCCCAATAACTTTGGCGTCGTTTGACGAATCTTCACGAAATTTTCAAACTAATGGCCCGCTCTGGTCAGCTTCTGTCTTGAAAGTTTCTGGGTGATTCGTCAAGCGGGGTCCGAGAAAAAAAGGGGGTCCCAAAACGCGTTTTCCCCATGTTAATTTCCATAGGAAACTTTAGACAAAGCTACAGCCCAAACTGTTGAACGGAATTACACCAAATTTGGCAAAAAGGTAGGTCTTGGTTCAGAAAGAGCCCCTTTTTTTAAATGGTGTAAATCCGTTCAGTAGTTTCAGAGGCATAAATGTAATATAACGGGGCCATAAAACAAAACATGAGTGTTAAGGACAATAACATATCGTCTCTTAAGGGTGAATGTCACAATGTCAATGATGACGAGCAACGCCGAATGTGAATACAAAACTAAGCACAAACTCAAGGTCGAGGGGGATCGATGAATGAAAAGTTTCCAATGTGCCAAACAGTCATCACCACTTCGGCATAGGCGTCGGCGTTGCCCGGTCACCAGAGGGCGCCAGTCTCATGGGCAAGGCATTTCTCGCTGGGGAAATGCTGACCCCGTGCTGGCAATCGGCAAACCGTCCCGCTGCAGGATCGTAGTCTCCCCTTGCTGTCATCCTTGGTCCTCTTCCTGGCAACCCTTCTGGGGGCTCACCCTTTAGCACTTCCGTACTCCTCCAATTCACGTGCGGTCACAAGGGAGAGCCACAAAACGAGCAGTGTTCCGTTAGCAGCGTTAAGACCACAAACGCTGAATTTGAATGAACAAACACTCCCGCTTCCTCAGAAACATCCAACGAAGAAGGCACAGACTCGAGGCTGTTAAGATATGGCTTCTTGTAATATTTCAGGTCATCCTCGACCCGGAGACACGAGAGACGCGTTTCGGCTTCACAGAAGCCTTTGTCAATCTGATTGGCGCCATCCCTGAGTAAGTATATATAGTGGCCTTCCCACTTAAGGCTTTAGTAAACACAGAAAAAATACTGTCAAGCACAATGTATCAATATGCACCCTCTGCGAAATATACAAATGCTGTAACAGGTAAAACACATATTTTTATATGTAATTTGCACAGTGCTAATCATCAGCCTGTCTGATTTACCGTAATTCTAAAAGCATGAGTGAATAAAAGTGCATACAGAAACTATGTATAACATCCGCCTAAATAGGGATATTCTATGCATAAAACATATGGCGTCCATCACTCGTTGTTTATCGCCTATAAATCCAACACATAATATGTAAAATGATTAAAACACACGGCACTGCTGCTTATCACAAAATTCGGGCTGGACTGGTCCCATGAGGCACACGGTCAGACTGATTTGCATATGGCCATGTCTGAACTGGGGTGGCGGAGTGAGCTAAAGAATGATGATGGATTAAACCCAGATCAGTTGACTGGGGGTGAGTGCTTGCAATGTTCAACACTCCGTCCATCATCCCCTTTGGTTTTGCTATGTTGGTGGAGAGGTGTGGTGCAGCGGCCAGGGCAGCTGACTTCGGAGCACAGGGTTCACGGTTCGATCCCCGGCTCTGGCGGCAGCTCAGCTCAGCACCATGTGACTCTGGGCAATAGCTCACTTAATTTCCACGACGGCCCCCAGCGCCTTGAGACCCGTAAGGGTGAGTAGTTCGCGCTTTACAAATACGGATTTAAATTTATGTTCGCCCTAAGTTGGCAGGGTATGTCCAGACGTGGGTCCCTTGCTCACTTTGCCACTGGATTCAAGATAGCCTGGCTGATGACGGCTGTAAGCCAGAAACCGGTCCCAGGATGCTTGTTTCCGGTCCAGGGAAGACATGGCTTGGCAGTTCGGGCTGGACTGTTCCCATGAGGCACAGGGTCAGACTGATTTGCATATGGCCATGTCTGAACTGGGGTGGCGGAGTGAGCTAAAGAATGATGATGGATTAAACCCAGATCAGTTGACTGGGGGTGAGTGCTTGCAATGTTCAACACTCCGTCCATCATCCCCTTTGGTTTTGCTATGTTCGCCCTAAGTTGGCAGGGTATGCCCAGACGTGGGTCCCTTGCTCACTTTGCCACTGGACCCTTGCCACTGGGCATATATATATATATATATATATATATATATATTACCTACTGGCGGTCGCCAGTAGGTAGTTATAGTTAGGACCTCGTTTCTATTCTAAAAGCGTTTTTTGTTTTCCCAATAACTTTGGCGTCGTTTGACGAATCTTCGTGAAATTTTCAAAACTAATGGCCCGCTCTGGTCAGCTTCTGTCTTTAAAGTTTCTGGGTGATTGGTCAAGCGGGGGCCGAGAAAAAGAGGGGTCCCAAAATGCGTTTTCCCCATGTTAATTTCCATAGGAAACTTTAGACAAAGCTACAGCCCAAACTGCTGAACGGAATTACACCAAATTTGGCAAAAAGGTAGGTCTTGGTTCAGAAAGAGCCCCTTTTTTTAAATGGTGTAAATCCGTTCAGTAGTTCCAGAGAAATTAGAAAAAGAAAAATATCGATATCTGAGCACTGAGGAGGGTTCGCAAACCCTCCCGGGCACGAGCTTGTTTCTTATTGGCTGCCAACACTCCAAACCAGGAAGTGTTGGCAGCCATCTTGTGACTCGGTAACCGAGTCACAAGAAAAGAGTAAAAAAAAGGTAAAAAAACAAGAAAAGGGGGCAGGGTAGAAACACCCTGACCCCCTAGGCCTGCTCAGGGGGTCCCACAGGGACCCCCTGGCCAGAAAAAGATCTGCAAACATGGCTTCTGGTGCACTAGTGGTGGGGCGATGAGGTCCTCCTGTGTCCTGAGGACCTCAGGACACAAGTGGACTTCATCCTCCGAGCAGCAGTGTGCCAGAAGCCGCGTTTGCAGCGTGGTGTAAAAAGGGGCATGGCCTCGGAACACCTCTCTGCAACGCAGCTCTGTGGCGCATACTGGAGGTACCTGGTGGGCTAGTTGGCCCCCAGGGATCCTCAGGATTCAAGGGGAATTAATCCCCCAACTTACAACGCGCCAGGGGGCGCGTTTGCACAGTGGTGCAGGGAGGGGGCAGGGCCTGATATAACAAGTTAGAAATCCTGCTGTGTGGGACTTACTGGAGGTAATAAAAGGGGTAGTTGGCCCCCAAGGTTGATGTTTGGGGCTAACTACCCCTCCTGTTACGTCTAGTAAATTCCACACAGTGGGATTGCTAAAAGGTATTTGGAGGCCACGCTCACCTTTCTCCACCACTCTGCAAACGCGACTGCTATGTTATAGTTTCAGGGACGTTATAGTTAGAAATTAGCATTTAAAAAACCTTTGAAATTCACTGAAAAAACCGTAGGTTTCAGGCACGTTATAGTTAGAAATTAGCATTTAAAAAACCTTAGAAATTCACTGAAAAAACTATAGGTTTCAGGGACGTTATAGTTAGTTGGACATTTCACTCATACAAAACCAGAGAAATTCCGCCGTTATAGTTAGTTCAGCTAACTATAACTCGCGCCCCCGCAATGCACTGCTGATGACGTCACATATTACATCATTCATGACATGGTCAGTGACATCACTGATGACATCACTGATGACATCTCAAATGACATCACTGATGACATCACTGATGACATCATCCACGTGAAAATGTGATGCACCTCCTCACACCCTAATATAACCTTTGATACACCCACTCTAAAATACAGACTACCATTTTCGAAACCATAGACCCACCAATACCAGTTACTACATACGCACTCACTGATTCCTAGGTCTACACACCCATCCACTCATTCACCCATACAGTCACTCATACATGCAGTCACTCATCAATACAACACTATCATATGCACTCATACACCTATACAGACACTCACACACCACCACTCATCCAGAGTTACTCACACACTTAGTCAGTCATGCAAAGAATTAATCACACTTCCATTTACTCACCTATACAGTTATACACCCACCACCTCACTTATTCATACAGATACTAACGCATACTTACTCTCTTATACAATCACTGATACAAGTACACACTCATCCATACAGCCACTCTCACAATCACTGACTCTCACTTATAGTCATTTATATACTCCAACTCTCACATACACTGCCTTTTACATATGTAGTTACTTGGACATGTACCACTGAGACATCCATTCACTCACCAACACACCCATACACACACTCACCCACCCATACAGCTGTTTCCACATGCACTCTTGAACCCATACTCCCAGTGAATCAACCACTCACACAGCTATGCACAGAGTTACCCACCTCCCACCCACCCACACAGACACTCAGGCACCCTTACAAATACTCAGGCAACCAATCAATAACCCATATAGACACTCATGTAGCTACTCACCAACCCATGCAGCAGCTTGCACAACAACAGAAAGACTGATACAGACATTCACACAGTTTAGTCACTAAACCATGCATTCAATAAGACACATTTAATCACTCACTTATACAGTCAGTCACGCACCTACTAAATCCCCCATCCAGACACTTATACACCCACTCATTCTTCAATACACCTTGGCATATATATAAAACATATTTAAACTTTATAGAAACACACAGTCACTGGATGATGTCATCAGTGATGTCATTTGAGATGTCATCAGTGATGTCATCAGTGATGTCACTGACCATGTCATGAATGATGTAATATGTGACGTCATCAGCAGTGCATTGCGGGGGCGCGAGTTATAGTTAGCTGGACATTTCACTCGTACAAAACCAGAGAAATTCCGCCGTTATAGTTAGCTGTACTAACTATAACGGCGGAATTTCTCTGGTTTTGTACGAGTGAAATGTTCAACTAACTATAACGTCCCTGAAACCTATAGTTTTTTCAGTGAATATATATATATATATATATATAGTGAAAGGAAACCTCGTATTCTTAGTCGGAATACAAAAGACTCGCACTCTAGGATCACGTTATTCACTTCAGATGTAATAATTCAAACAGCAGCGCATTACGACCGTGGCGGTCTTTTTCAAAAGGCTTTTGAAAAAGACCACCAAGGTTGAAACGTATTGCCGTTTGAATTATTACATCTGAACTGAATAACGCTATCCTGGAGTGCGAGTCTTTTGTATTCTAACTAAGAATACGAGGTTTCCTTTCATATTCCAAACGGGTCCTGGCACCCGTGTCTTGCGCTGGCCCCACCCAGGTGGATGTAACCAGCAGTGTCGGGAGGTTTTGGTTATATATATATATATATGTATATATATATATAAAAATATATGTATATATATATATATTCACTGAAAAAACCATAGGTTTCAGACATGTTATAGTTAGAAATTAGCATTTAAAAAACCTTTGAAATTCACTGAAAAAACCATAGGTTTCAGGCACGTTATAGTTAGAAATTAGCATTTAAAAAACCTTTGAAATTCACTGAAAAAACCATAGGTTTTAGGGACAGTTATAGTTACTTGGACATTGCACTCGTACAAAACCCGTGAAATTCCCCGTTATAGTTAGTTCAGCTAACTATAACTCGCGCCCCGCAATGCACTGCTGATGACGTCACATATTACATCACTCATGACATGGTCAGTGACATCACTGATGACATCACTGATGACATCTCAAATGACATCACTGATGACATCAACCATGTGATAATTTCATGCATCTTCTCACACCCTAATATAACTTTTGATACACCCACTCTAAATTACAGACTGCCATTCTCAAAACCATAGACACTCCAACACCAATAACTACATACCCACTCACTGATTCTTAGGTCTACACACACATCCACTCACTCACCCGTACAGTCACTCATACTTACGGTCACTCAGTACAGGACTATCATATGCACTCATACACCTATATAAACACTGACACACCGCCACTCATCCATAGAGGTACTCACACACCTAGTCAGTCATGCAAAAATTTAATCACACACCCATTTACTCACCTATACAGTTATACACACACCAGCTCACTTACTCATACAAATACTAGCACATTCTTACGCTCTTATACAATAACTGATACAAGCACACACGCATCCATACAGCCACTCTCACAATCACACACTCTCACGTATAGCCTTTTAAATACTCTAACACACATATATACTTCCTTTTACATATGTAGTTACTCGCACATGTACCACTGAGATATACATTCACTCACTAACACACCCATACACACACTCACCCACCCAAGCAGTCCATCACAGACGCACTCTTCAAATCATGCACCCAGGGGCAAATTTACATCGAAGCGCAGGAGACCGCGCTTCGTTTTTTTTTTTTTTTGCAGGATCCGCGCACCCTGAGCGCATCCTGCCGATTTAAAAAAAAAAAAAAATGCTTGATTTGCCCAGGGGGTCCTTGTGGGACCCCTGAGCAGGCCTAGGGGGTTAGGGGTTTCTACCCTGCCCCCTTTGTGCGCTTTGCGCACTTGTTTCTGTCCCTCGGTTCTACCGAGGGACAAAATGGCTGCCAACATTTCCTGAATCGGAATGTTGACAGCCAGCTGACAGCCAATTAGCATGCAGCTCGTGATCGGGACGGTGCGCGCAGGGTGCGCTCAGGGTGCGCGGATCCTCCGTGCCCATAGATATATATGTACTTTTACTTTTGATTTTCTCAGCAACTACTGAACGGATTTAAACCATTTAACAAAAAGGGTTCTTTCTGAACCAAGAACTACCTCTTTGCCAAATTTGGTGTAATTCCGTTCAGCAGTTCGGGCTGTAGCCGTGTCTAAAGTTTCCTATGGGAAAATGAATGGGGAAAACGTGTTTTGGGACCCCCCTTTTTTCTCGGCCCCCACTTGACGAATCACCCCGAGACTTTCAGGATAGGAGCGCACCGGAGCGCCCCACAAAGTTTGAAAATTTCGCGAAGATACGTCAACCGGCAAGAGAGTTATTTCAAATAGAATGTCGCGGATTTCCTATGGAAAATAGGTCCTAACTATAACTATCTACTGGCGACCGCCAGTAGATAATATATATATATATATATATATATACATTTACATATATGTACATATATATGTATATATATATATTTATACACACATACGCATAAATATAAAATGAGTAAATTTTTAGGAAAACAGATATAAGATGGTTTATATATACCTGTAAATATGTTCCCACTGATGTTATTAATGACAATAGAGGGGTGCACATATGTGCAGTAACTTGTACAATTTTCATCAAATCCACAGATAGGAAATATAATGATGATGTGTGCTGCTCAGATAAATAAGCATAAATAAATGTACTTTTTGCATTAGAGAGTACACTCATCCACTCCCTTTATTTCAAAGGAGTGGGCACGGTTTCTCTGTACACTTTTGCATGTGAACTGTGCAAGAGAGCGAGTAGTAGGGCACGTGATCTAGAGAGTTGTGGAGCATGTTACCACTGCCATCTTGACAAAGAGGATATAGGACTAGAGTGTTGGAAGGGATGTGGAATGGATGTCAAGTGAATCATACACCCTGGATTGTGCAACATGGTTACCCAGGTGTGTGCATGGGTTGATTTAAGAGATAGGCTAGTCTAATATCAGGGGTCCTGGTGGAGGAATTCTCTCCAGAGGAGCTGGATCAGGCTAATCCAACATACTGGTGAGGCTAATTTTCCTAAACACTCTCTTTCCAACCCTCTCCCTAATCTAATTACAGAGGCTCCTGTGTGGCTACAAAAGCAGGATTTAGGAGTGGGCCTGTGCTGTCCTTAAGTGAAATTCTCCCTTTGAAGATGAGTTTGGCTAACCCTCATTTCCTTCCTGCCATCTGCTCTGCAGCATGTACTTCTCCGCCTACAGGAAACCAAATGTGTCCTCCAACAGGACATGTCATCCCTCATCAGGCACCACTGGCACAGCCTGGGAGCAGGCTGGCCAACCAGGAGAGAGTAGTTGGAAAGCTGGACTTTGGCTCACAGAAAAGAAAATGTAATAACTTCTTTCCTGTAATACTTAGTACAAATCCAACAGCGGCAACTATTATTTTGATATCTTGAAGTATATTTTTGCATGGCTCCTAACAATATTTAACAAACACAAGGAGATGATGGATGGAGCGCAGAAACTTTTCAGACAATCACCCCCAGTCACAGATCTGGGTTGAATCCATCATCATTCTTTAGCTAACTTTGCCACCCCAGTCAGACCCAGCTATATTTTTTCTGGTCAAGGGAACACCTGGCTTGGCAGTTCGGAGAAAGTGAAAGTGAAATGAGCCGATCAGCTAATTTCACTTTCACTGCATCAGTGCTCTGGAGCAAATTGCAGCCCCCGAGTATCAATGCAGACAGGAGAGGTATTAAGGTTGTTACCTCCAAACTGTCCTCAGGGAGGCAGAAAGCCCATCAGAAACCAGGGATTGTTTTTTTACACAAAATGGGCTGGAATAGCCCTCGCAGACATTGGGCATTGGCCCAACCCACCCAAATAACCCCCCTGCAATCTATAGGAGGCATTTTTCTCCAATCTGACCCCATTGGAGGGGACAGAAAACCCACTAGACCACCTGGCAATGTATTTGGAAGAGTGGAGAAGCCCCACTGGCAAAGGGTTAGTGTCCCCCAGACCCAAAAGTATTTCTGCCCCCAGGGGACAGAAAACTCACTAAACACCAGGGATTTGTTTTGTGTACAACGTGTGCCGGAGGCCCTCTCAGGCATCAGGCCTAGTCTCTACCCACCTAAATAACCCCCAGCACTCTTTCTGGCCCCCTGTTGGAGCAGATAGTAGGTATTTTACTCCAATCTACCCCCGGCAGAGGAATCCTACTAGACCCTCAGGCAATGTATTTGGAGAGGGGAGTGCCCCCTCTGCCAAAGGGCTAGTTCTCCCCCCTCTGCAAGTCCAAAAAGTATTTCTGCCCCCCTCAGGGGCAGATTGAGCGTTGTTACCTCCAATCTGCCCCTCTAGACACCAGGGATTGTTTTTTTGTGCATAATGTGTGAGGGAAGCCCTCCCAGAAAGCCCACTAGTTCACCAGGCAATGTATTTGGAGGGCAGAGTGCCCCCGGCAATGGGCTAATGCTCTCCCTACCCTGAGGCCCAAAGGTATTTCTGACCCACCCAGGGGCAGGTTGGAGGTTGTTACCTCCAATCTGCCTCTGGGGCATAAAGCCCAATAGACAGCAGGGATATTGTTTTGTGGAGAAATTGGTGGGGACATCCCGCCCAGGCATTGGGCCTAGTCCCACCCCTCAAATGACTCACAGCAGTCTTTCTGCGCCACCAAGGGGCATATATATTAGGTCTTTAGCTTCAATCTGCCCCACTTGGGGGAGGGGAGGGCAGAAAGCCCACTAGGCAACAGGGATTTCTTTTAGTGCTACATGGTGTTATGATGGCCTGATCACTGCCCACACATCGGGCCTAGCCTCCACCTCCAATATGACCCCCAACAGTCTTTCTACCCCCTTGTGGACTAAAGCATCCCTACCTTTATGGCAAGAAGGGACTGTTTGATTTTTGATGTTGGCTACATCCCATTAACCTATTTCTTTGCTGAATGGCTGCACTTTTCAGGATCGGTCGGCTGCCACCTGGGGAATCATACCAAAGCTAGGCATTTCTGAAAACTAAACACCAGGGGCAGTCCAGGATGGTGTGCCTTGTGTGGATTCTATGACCTTTTCAGTGCCCTGCAGATCTTAAACTGTGACTAAAATTGCACATTTTCCTTGGATTTCTGTGTTGTAAATGCCCGTAAACCTCAGGGATCCACATAATTCCTACCACACTGCCTTCCTCACTTGCCCCAATAAATATGTTGCCCCACTTGTGTGGCTGGGCCTAGCGTCCATGATACAAAAGGCCCCAAAAATCAATGTGGAGAAATCATCATTTGGGGTAGCTCTTGTGTTTGGACTCAGGCTCAGCGGCCACACAGGGAATCCTACCAACCCCAGACATTTCTGAAAAGTCCAGGCTGTTGTGCCTTGCATGGATCCCACAACATTTTCTGATCCACAGTGCTGTGCAAATCTAAATTTTGAATAAAATTGCACATTTTCCAGCCTTTCTGTGATGTAAACCCACGAAAACCTTGGGGACCCACAAAATTCCTACTATTCAATGGTCTCCCCTCTTTTCCTGATTTGAGAGTCACTCTGCGATCCTCCCATTGACCTTGGTTTGATGCGTTCCTGCCGCGTGCACTAGGCCAAGCCATACAAATGAGGTAACTTTTTTATCGGGACCAGTGCGAGAATGCTGGGTGGTAAGAATTTTGTGGAGTTTTGCTGATTCCAGAAGTTTACGTCACAGAAATGCAACAAAACTTTGCAATTTTAGGGAAGGTTTGAGGATTGTAGGACAATGTGGGTAAGAAAACGTTGTGGGATCCATGTGAGGCATACCACCCAGGACGCTCCTGGGTGTCCAGTTTTCAGAAATGTCTTGGTTTGGTAGGTTTCCCTCGATGGCGATCAATCCCCGTCAAATAAAACGCTACTACACCCATTGCCAAATCAGATCATTTTTGTGACAGAAAATGTTGATGTCTCCACACTGTATTTTGGAGCCTATCCTGTTGCCGGCACTAGGACTACTCACACAAGTGAGGTACTATTTTTATTGGGAGACTTGGGGGAATGCTGGATGGTTGGACATTTGTGGCTCCCCACAGATTCCTGAAGTTTTCCTCACAGAAATGTGGGGAAATTTGTGTTTTTAGTCAAACGTTTATGTTTGCAAGGGCTTCTGGGTAGGATAAGCTGTGGGAGCCACACAAGTCAGCCCACCCTAAATTGCCCCTGGTGTCTAGTTTTCAGAAATGTACAGGTTTGTTAGGTTTACCTGGGTATTGGCTGAGCTAGGGCCAAATCCACAGCTTGCCACATTGCAAAAAAAGGGTCTGTTTTCAGTGGAAAAATGTGATGTGGCCATTTTGCGTTTTTGGGCGATCCCGTCACGGGCACTAGCCCTACTTACACATGTGTGGTACCATTTTTATTGGGAGACTTGGGGGAATGCTGGGTGGTAGGAAATGTGTAGTTCCCCACAGATTCCAGATGTTTTCCTCACAGAAATGTGAAGAAAATGTGTTTTTTTGGCAAAGTTTGAGGTATGCAAAGGTTTCAGGGTTCGAAAACCTGGTGAGAGCCACACAAGTTGCCCCACCCTGGATTCCTCTATGTGTCTAGTTTTTAAAACTGTAGGGGTTTGGCAGGTTTAGTGCCGGCTGAGCTAGGTAGGACCCAATATCCACAGCTACCCACATTGAACAAAAGGGTCAGTTTTCAGGGGGAAAAACGTGATGTGTCAATGTTATGTTTAGGGCCCTTTCCAATTGCAGACACTAGGCCTACCCACACGAGTGAGGTACTATTTTTATTGGGGGACATGTGGCAGTCCAGAATAGTAGAACATTCATTAACTATTGTATTTCTCTGCATTTCTGCCTTCGAAATGTAAGGCAGTATGTAAGAAAGAAGACATTTTGATAAATCTCCTCTGAATCACATGGTAGTATAGGTACGTACAAATAACCACTGCTCATAAACTCTTTATCTGGTGTCTAGTTCAGAAAGCGATACAAAAGGGGATGATGGACGGAACGTTTGAGCCAATCAAACACTCACCCCCAGTCAACTGATCTGGGTTTAATCCATCATCATTCTTTAGCTCACTCCACCACCCCAGTTCAGACATGGCCATATGCAAATCAGTCTGACCCTGTGCCTCATGGGAACAGTCCAGCCCGAACTGCCAAGCCATGTCTTCCCTGGACCGGAAACAAGCATCCTAGGACCGGTTTCTGGCATTCCAGCCGTCATCAGCCAGGCTTGCTTGAATCCAGTGGCAAAGTGAGCAAGGGACCCACGTCTGGGCGTACCCCGCCAACTTAGGGCGAACAAAGCGATACAAAAGGGGATGATGGACGGAACGTTTGAGCCAATCAAACACTCACCCCCAGTCAGCTGATCTGGGTTTAATCCATCATCATTCTTTAGCTCACTCCACCACCCCAGTTCAGACATGGCCATATGCAAATCAGTCTGACCCTGTGCCTCATGGGAACAGTCCAGCCCGAACTGCCAAGCCATGTCTTCCCTGGACCGGAAACAAGCATCCTAGGACCGGTTTCTGGCATTCCAGCCATCATCAGCCAGGCTTGCTTGAATCCAGTGGCAAAGTGAGCAAGGGACCCACGTCTGGGCGTACCCCGCCAACTTAGGGCGAACAAAGCGATACAAAGGGGATGATGGACGGAACGTTTGAGCCAATCAAACACTCACCCCCAGTCAACTGATCTGGGTTTAATCCATCATCATTCTTTAGCTCACTCCACCACCCCAGTTCAGACATGGCCATATGCAAATCAGTCTGACCCTGTGCCTCATGGGAACAGTCCAGCCCGAACTGCCAAGCCATGTCTTCCCTGGACCGGAAACAAGCATCCTAGGACCGGTTTCTGGCATTCCAGCCGTCATCAGCCAGGCTTGCTTGAATCCAGTGGCAAAGTGAGCAAGGGACCCACGTCTGGGCGTACCCCCGCCAACTTAGGACGAACAAAGCGATACAAAAGGGGATGATGGACGGAACGCTTGAGCCAATCAAACACTCACCCCCAGTCAACTGATCTGGGTTTAATCCATCATCATTCTTTAGCTCACTCCACCACCCCAGTTCAGACATGGCCATATGCAAATCAGTCTGACCCTGTGCCTCATGGGAACAGTCCAGCCCGAACTGCCAAGCCATGTCTTCCCTGGACCGGAAACAAGCATCCTAGGACCGGTTTCTGGCATTCCAGCCGTCATCAGCCAGGCTTGCTTGAATCCAGTGGCAAAGTGAGCAAGGGACCCACGTCTGGGCGTACCCCCGCCAACTTAGGGCGAACAAAGCGATACAAAAGGGGATGATGGACGGAACGTTTGAGCCAATCAAACACTCACCCCCAGTCAACTGATCTGGGTTTAATCCATCATCATTCTTTAGCTCACTCCACCACCCCAGTTCAGACATGGCCATATGCAAATCAGTCTGACCCTGTGCCTCATGGGAACAGTCCAGCCCGAACTGCCAAGCCATGTCTTCCCTGGACCGGAAACAAGCATCCTAGGACCGGTTTCTGGCATTCCAGCCGTCATCAGCCAGGCTTGCTTGAATCCAGTGGCAAAGTGAGCAAGGGACCCACGTCTGGGCGTGCCCCGCCAACTTAGGGCGAACAAAGCGATACAAAAGGGGATGATGGACGGAACGTTTGAGCCAATCAAACACTCACCCCCAGTCAACTGATCTGGGTTTAATCCATCATCATTCTTTAGCTCACTCCACCACCCCAGTTCAGACATGGCCATATGCAAATCAGTCTGACCCTGTGCCTCATGGGAACAGTCCAGCCCGAACTGCCAAGCCATGTCTTCCCTGGACCGGAAACAAGCATCCTAGGACCGGTTTCTGGCATTCCAGCCGCCATCAGCCAGGCTTGCTTGAATCCAGTGGCAAAGTGAGCAAGGGACCCACGTCTGGGCGTACTCCCGCCAACTTAGGGCGAACAAAGCGATACAAAAGGGGATGATGGACGGAACGTTTGAGCCAATCAAACACTCACCCCCAGTCAACTGATCTGGGTTTAATCCATCATCATTCTTTAGCTCACTCCACCACCCCAGTTCAGACATGGCCATATGCAAATCAGTCTGACCCTGTGCCTCATGGGAACAGTCCAGCCCGAACTGCCAAGCCATGTCTTCCCTGGACCGGAAACAAGCATCCTAGGACCGGTTTCTGGCATTCCAGCCGTCATCAGCCAGGCTTGCTTGAATCCAGTGGCAAAGTGAGCAAGGGACCCACGTCTGGGCGTACCCCGCCAACTTAGGGCGAACAAAGCGATACAAAAGGGGATGATGGACGGAACGTTTGAGCCAATCAAACACTCACCCCCAGTCAACTGATCTGGGTTTAATCCATCATCATTCTTTAGCTCACTCCACCACCCCAGTTCAGACATGGCCATATGCAAATCAGTCTGACCCTGTGCCTCATGGGAACAGTCCAGCCCGAACTGCCAAGCCATGTCTTCCCTGGACCGGAAACAAGCATCCTAGGACCGGTTTCTGGCATTCCAGCCGTCATCAGCCAGGCTTGCTTGAATCCAGTGGCAAAGTGAGCAAGGGACCCACGTCTGGGCGTGCATTCTGTCCATCAATTGTTGTTTTTGCATTTGTCACCCCGAGTGGGACGGGTATGCTCAGACGTGGGTCCCGTGCTCTCCATGCCACTGGAATCAAGCTATCCTGGCTGAAGAGGGGTGAAACCCCGAAACCGGTCCTAGGATGCTTGTTTCCAGTCCAGGGAGGACCTGGCCTGGCAGTTCGGGCTGGACTGTTCCCATTGGGCACAGGGTCAAGACTGATTTGCATATGGCTGGGTTCAAACTGGAATGGCATGGTGAGCAAAAAACGATGGATTTAGGCCCAGATCTCTGTACTGGGGTGAATGTATGACATTGTTCTGCATTCTGTCCATCAATTGTTGTTTTTGCATTTGTCACCCCGAGTGGGACGGGTATGCTCAGACGTGGGTCCCGTGCTCTCCATGCCACTGGAATCAAGCTATCCTGGCTGAAGAGGGGTGAAACCCCGAAACCGGTCCTAGGATGCTTGTTTCCAGTCCAGGGAGGACCTGGCCTGGCAGTTCGGGCTGGACTGTTCCCATTGGGCACAGGGTCAAGACTGATTTGCATATGGCTGGGTTCAAACTGGAATGGCATGGTGAGCAAAAAACGATGGATTTAGGCCCAGATCTCTGTACTGGGGTGAATGTATGACATTGTTCTGCATTCTGTCCATCAATTGTTGTTTTTGCATTTGTCACCCCGAGTGGGACGGGTATGCTCAGACGTGGGTCCCGTGCTCTCCATGCCACTGGAATCAAGCTATCCTGGCTGAAGAGGGGTGAAACCCCGAAACCGGTCCTAGGATGCTTGTTTCCAGTCCAGGGAGGACCTGGCCTGGCAGTTCGGGCTGGACTGTTCCCATTGGGCACAGGGTCAAGACTGATTTGCATATGGCTGGGTTCAAACTGGAATGGCATGGTGAGCAAAAAAACGATGGATTTAGGCCCAGATCTCTGTACTGGGGTGAATGTATGACATTGTTCTGCATTCTGTCCATCAATTGTTGTTTTTGTCTAGTTCAGAAATACATAGGTTTGTTTGACACCAATTTCTCACTTTTCATATTTTACCATATGATTGCTCTATACCCAGTACACAAGATAAACCATAGCAAAGTGCAGTTCAGTTGTTGGCTCTGGGTACTTTATACTCTTGGAGAACCTACAAACCCTATATAGCCCTGCAACCAAAAGGGTCTAGTGGATGTAATTTCATATTGCTTTTGTAAATCAGCCATCTTGACAAGAAATTACAAATGAAAACGGTGTCACAAATTGCTGTGTTTTCCTACTCATTTACAATATTCTTTTATTTCAACATTTCTTTGGGAAATCCTTGAGGGATCTACACAAATGACATTTTGCTGAATTTAGAATTGTGTCTGCTTTTCAGAAATCTATAGCTTTCCCTGATCATTCATGATTTTCACCCTAGTTTCCACCACAAACTGGCAGTAGCTTTAAAGTATAAACATTTGGAAAAATGGGCTACCTCTTTGAAAATGCCAAAACTGTGGTAAAAATAGCTTTTTAGATTCAGCTCTGCATGTTCAAATAAGCCAGGGAAATGGGGACTTTAGCACAGCAAGCCTTCCATTGATTACATTTTTAGGGAAAAGAAACAGAAACTTTTTTGTGGAACACTTATTTCTAATTTTCCCCCAAAAACTAAAATGTTGCTATATGTTGCCCATTTTCTCAGTCCGTTCTAGGGGAATCCACAAATCCTGGGTACCTTTGTAATCCTCTGGATGTTGGAAAAAAGGACACAAATTTGGCGTGGACACCATATGTGAAAAAAAAGTTATGGAGGCCTATGCAAACCACCCTAGATTGCCAAAAAAGGGCTTTGCATTGTATGGGGGAAAAGGCATGGCAGCCGAAGGGTTACAATTTTTTCACCCAAAAAAGATAGACCTGTAGCATTGACAAGAAAATGAAAAGAATGTGCGGATTAGTTAAGTCAAGGTAAATAAACTGACTGGTTTCAGAACAACCTAGAGATGAAAAACGTAAGTTAATGAAAGGAAAATAAAGATATATTTCCCTTTATGTGAAAGGCAAGCATAAAAGTATAGATCCCATTTTATGAAATGCAAGCATTGATGCAGAATGATACCCCAAACATTACATCAACATTGGTGAAGTGTTGTCTTCCGTCAAAGAATAGTGAATCTGGGCCTCAATTTCACACAATCTTACTCACTATCTTTCACTTGACTCTCATTCACTTTCACTCACACACATGCTTGCACATACAAAAACATCTTCTCACACATTCCAGACCCTGCCATCAACCATAACATGATGAATCATTTATTTGGTAATTCTCATTAGTGCAAGTAAGGTGCCTGTTCCATATGTGTGGTGTCCCTATGTCTATGTCTTCTCCATTGAATCAATACGCAATATAGAGCAGTCTTATTTTTAAATCTTCACTGGAAGACCAGCAAGAGAATGATACAAAGGGTAGGGATGGTAGACAACCTTTTGTTCTTCATCTTCTTTTTAGGATACAGAGGCTTTATATTACAGCAGACTGTCGCCATTTGTTCATTTCAAAGTTTACGCTTTCTCAGCTCTCACCGCTCAGCTAGCCCTGGCCAAATAATTGATGTGTTCTCCTTCATTTACTATCCGTGCCATGCACACTGATCCACTCTATTTCAGTTTATTTCCAATAGGCAGTGTAAACTGCATATCAAATATAAATTACATATAATGTTTTTGTTTGTTTTTTAAGCACTCCTTCTATATGTAACTTCTGTTATATTAGTCCGAAAAGTAGGGTTCATGCTGAAACCTGGGGTGGGGGGGTAAGTCAGGTGATAATCACTGGCCAAACTTGAGATGTAAGATCAACTGTCCTCATCATCCTCAGTTGTTTCAGGAGCACTACAGTCCTTTGGAATGAAGCCTTTGTACATTTTAATCATTACTACATTTTATGGTGAGAGGCTGGTCCTTCTGACTGCGATAACTGCACCAGCTCTACTGAAAACACGCTCTGAAGAAACACTGGCTACCAGATGTGTAAGACACTTTATTGCAAACCTTCTGTGCTCTAGCCACTGTGCCCTCTTGCGATACCAAAAGATCAATGGGCCTTGATTGTGGTACATCTGTGTGGGCCGTCCAGATAGTCTTGTACCATCTTCAGAATTGTCATTAGTGCTGTCACTTCCTATGCCTGCACCTCTACACTTGACTTAAGTCCTGGTGAATGAAACTAACCCATTAGAGAGGTTGGCAGTGAATTTGAAGTGGTTGTTGCTGTGGGTTTTGGAGTACCTGGCGATGGTGCTGGTTGGTGCTGCAGAGACTGCGAGCCAACAGCATCTCCCTCTGTGGAGGTTGAAGGATGCACTTCAGAACCTCCGCCCCGGCCTCAAATTTGCAGTTGTCATTCTTCTTGATCACTCGCTTTATGATAATCCAAGTTTTGCAAACTAAGATGTCTGTTTCAGTAAAAGGAATGGAAGAGGCCAGAACTTTTTTGCAATGTGGTCCAGTATTGGGCAAGATATAGGGGCCGATTCCGATCTCGGTCGGAGGCGCACCCAATACCATTCGGTCGGGAAAAAAGCCATGCGAAAGCCTGTTTCCCGACCGAACCGTACGCGGGTCCGGCCGAGCGAGTACGATGCGACTCGCCGACCGACTCGTCCGGGCGTCCCGACAACTCCGACCGACTCGCTCGGACTCGAACCGCTCCGACCGACTCGGTCGGACCCGATCCGCACCGCGCAATGGAGACGTTTCCCGGCCGGGTAAGTACGATGCGCGCCGCGAGCAGTCCGACCGAGCCGCGCACTCCGGCTCGTAAGAGCTGTCGGAGCCGTACTTTGGGGGTCCGTGTCGGACCCCCCTGTACGCGTAGCCGCGCGAGGCGCACACAGGGGGACCCAAGGGTCCCCCTACCTGTGCGTGTACGCCGCGAAGCGCTTCGCGGCGTACCCGCTGTAGGGGGCGCCCTTGTCCGCCTCGCACCCATTGAGGCAATGGGAGCCCGCGTACGCGTTGTACGACCGGCTCCCATTGACTTCAATGGGAGTCCGACCGACTCGTGTCCGATAACATACGGCCGCATCGTACTCGTTCGGTCGGACTGCACGGGTCCGATTCGGTCGGAAATCTCTCCGGGTCCGGCTCGGTCGGAGAAATTTCCGGCCCGAATCGGAATCGACCCCATAGTCTTTGGAGGGCACAATCTCTTTTTGCAGCCTTTAATTAGTGTTTAAGCGAAAGATTAAGCTGTCCACCAAAGAAGCTGCTTCTTCATTGACACTGGTGAATGCTTGTGCCACTTTTTTCAACATATCCTGTAGCAGATGCAACAATGGGATTGCTTGGCTCATGGTACTGTTTTTCTTGCCGACATCCTGTGTCATAATTTCAAAAGTAAGTAGCATTTGTATCAGTCCCTTGAGTAGCCCCCATTTGTCTACCTCTATTGTCATGGCTTTGGCAGTCACATCCCATCTCATTTGAAATACATATTCATTGATAGACTTGTACTGCTCAAACAGGCATTCCAGCATATAATGTAGTAGGTTGAGTTCCAAAATATTGGCAACTCCTGTTCAAGGGATTTTACAGGTAATTTATTATCATTCCGAACGATCCTTAACTGCTTCCAGACTTTAAATGAATAACTCAAATGAGTGCATATTCTTTGGCAGATGACCAGTATGCTGCATACTTTCTCTTCGTTTTTGAAAAAGTCCAGCACAAATAATTTGATGCAATTCACTAAACACAAGACTCCAAGAAATTATCCACTGTCACCCAAGGCTTTGACTATATTACTGCCATTGTCAATGGTAAGAAATCCAATTTTGAGACCTCTGGGATTAAGCCATACATAGACCTTGGTGTTAAACTCTTCCAAGATGTTAGTAGCTGAATGAGATTTCTCCATGGCAAACTGTTGCATGCTGCTGAATGTCCTGAAAAGCATCATCAGCGGTTAGACCAGCAGCTATCCTTTGTCTAACACCCTGGAAAGAGATGCAGTGTGCAGTGATGCACATGTAATCTGTTGCTTGGCAACTGGTCTACATGTCTGTCATGAGGTAGATGGACTAAATAGCGCTTTGCTTAATATCTTTGCTAACCAACTATAACACTTCATGATGCACTGCTGGCACAGACACTCTGGCATAATAGCTCCCCCTGGGAACCTTTTTATTTCTACAAATTTTTTCAACTTTGAACATGTGCCGTATTCTTCCTCACACAAACAAAGTGGGAAATGCCTTAAGGCATAGTTTTTGTACTGGAAAAAGCACAGGCCTTGCACTCTGGCACAAGGGTATGTAAGTTGGCAAATGGCTGCCAACTGGTAGATAAAAAATGAGCCTCCTTTGATGCAAGGCAGCGCAGCAACTTTGGTGAAGCTTTGTCTTCCGTCAAAGAATAGTGAATCTGGCCCTTAATTTCACACAATCTTACTCACTACCTGTCACTTGACTCTCATCCGCGACTCAGCTATGTGGCGAGCTCAAGGTAAGTGGTTTTATTTATTTTCTTTTCACTATTCCGTAGTTTGTTACTTCCAACCTCCACCCCTGCCCCACCAGCCCACCGGGCTTGCCTGCACGGGCCGCAACTGTTAGATACTTCTTATACACAATTTGGAAACTCTTGTATCACCAAGGAGAATCATAAATGACAGGTGGTATAGCAGGATGTAAATACCAGCAACTTAGGGGCATATTAACAAGGCAGCGATAAACAATTATCGCCGCTTTTGCGGCCGTTTTCGGCCGAAAAGCGGCGATAATTATATCGCCTTATCAGCAAAGACACGCTATCGCGTGTTTTGCTGATTTTGCTCCCGTTTCCAGCACGACTGACTTCGCATCGATAATGAGATGCAAAGTAGGCGTGTCTGTGGAAACAACATGGGTAAATATCGCGAAGGCAGCTTCGCGATATTTACAATGCGGGGAAGCGATTATTTTAATCGCGTTAAGTATGCCTTAACGCAGGAATTTAACGTCTGTTAAATTCCTGACTAAGGCATACTTAACATGGGGGGTGGATTCTGTGGCTAAGACCACAGGCCCTATCATCTAGGATATCGGCGTTTTCCCATGGAAAACGGCGATATCCACGCTATCTCTGACATTTTTATCGCCTCGGCGATGCGCGTTGTTAATAACGCGCTAACCGGGCGATAAATTCCAGAGATAGCCGGCGATAAATATGCAAGCGCTAAGCGCGCTTTGCGATATTTATCGCCGGCTCTTGATAATATGCCCCCATATTCTTTAATAGCTTGGAAATGTGCTTCCGTACAGGAGGAAGCTCTGCATTGATACTAACACCCCCATTCAAATGATATATATCGGCATCCTGAGTTGATGCTTACCCTTTGGGGCAGCTAAGTCTCAGTTCAACCTGCAGAACATATTCAAAGAGCACCTCATTCCAACTTTGGAAATTTAGTGCGTCACTCAAAATTTAGCAGCGTAGTAGCCCTCGTTCCCACTTGACCAAGCCTGTGAATGGGGACATTGCTGATTGACCGGTCATGCCAAAGTCACCATAGGGCCACACCTGTGATGTATCAGGAGGAATGCCTTATTTAGGGCCAGCCTCCCAATTAAGATTTTTCCTAACTGAGTCTGCAATGCAAGACATAAAACCCAGATAAAATGAAGTATTTGTCCACATACGTAGGGAGAAAACACACTGTGCATGAGGGTTATTGTTTTTGGTTTCACAGAAACCCCCCACCAAAAAAGAAAAACGAGCATTCATGTCCGATGAAAGTGCTCATGAAATGCTAGCGAAAGCACTTTCTCCAGAAATTGACCACCAATGCAGCCCTTCATTTAGGGCAGGTAATATATCACAGGGACTGCCGGGATCTCAATGTCCCCTAAGTTTTAATCATTTGTACTTGGACTTCACTATAGCATTTCTGTAACCTACAACTCCCCCAAAGCTTAGAGAGTGGACCCTGGTTTAAGCTGTGCTTAAGATTTTAAAGACCCTCTGCAATTTTGTTAGGTATAATGCAGTGAAAGAGTTTTTTTTTAAAGTTACTCTACACAGGGAATATTTGAGCAATTGACTTATAAGCATTCCTGTCCTTCCTTAACTTGTGCTCCTAATTAGCGCGAAAGGGCGCCCCCCCCCTCCCACCCTCTGCATATTAAAACAAATGCTCTTGTCGAGTGGTAATTTTATCTCAGTGAGTGACAAGCTGCCGGAACAAAACCATCTCTTGTAAGGCAAAATGAACTCTCAACCTGTACAGTAATGTGAGTGGCCCTTCATCCTAGATAAAATGAAATAGAATTTGGAGAGTGCTTTGTAATTTAATTTAAGTCCCTATGCTTTCATTACAAACAGCTCTTTTGCATGTTCATCAGTTTTGTTTGTTTCTTGCTCCATGAGAATGAAGCTCAGAGCTCAAACAGCGAAGTCAGTATTTGGCTTCAGTGGTGAAGAAGCATTTGTTTGAAATGCAGATATCTCTCCTAAGACAAACTGATAAACCTTTTAATGGCTTTGAAACATTTAATGACTCGGAAGGGAAAATAAACTCATGGAGACTAATTCCATGATAGGAATTAAAAATATGTAACACATTTATGAGGGATATGCTCATGAGTTTAGCAACCAGCATACAGTAGTTCACAGATGACCCCGTTCAGTATCAGAAAGTCATCAAATTTAGGTATTATGAGTACCATATGTAAGACAGAGTATGCCATAACTACAAAGGCAATTTTTATACTATAAAATCTCTCATTCAAATGACAGTCACTGAATTGTCAAAAGAAAGTGCACATTTTACTAACTTTAAGTACAGTAAAGTCCTGATTTTTTTTAAAGAGGAATTCAATCTACTGAGAGGGAATCAAGAAGAATATTCTCAGTTGAAAATGAGACCAGTCTTGTTACAGACATATTTTGCCACATGTTAAAGTAAACGTTGGTCGAAAATGGGAGACTTCAAGAATGTCAGAAGTAGATAGTTGAAAATTATTGTTGTAAGAAAAGGCAGCAGAAGAAAGTCTCAACTACTTTGACCCCAGGAACCCCAAGAAAAAACTGCTGGAATCATTTTTAGAATCTGCGTAGACTGCTCTTCATCAGTGTCTTGCAATGTGACACAAGTTTAATTCTTGGCTTTTTTTTCCTTCCTCGAGGCATCGCCTCACTCTGCCTACGTGACGAAAATATGATGATTAGAAAACAGAGACAGAAAACCAATTCAGAGTATTTGGGCATTGTACATTGAGATGAGGGACAATGACTTTAGACTTTGCAGAACGTTTAGCAGGTACAAAAGCCAGAGGGACATTGCTCACAGTGCCAGAGTCAGAAGTCCAAAAGGAAGTAGGTGCTGCCTGATTCCAGCATCAGGAGAGGTGACGTTTGCACTGTAGCCTGAGCAACTGAACAATCAATCTCGTTAGCTACAGATTCAAATGAACATAAAATATTATTGAACACAGATTTGTTCTAATTTTTTTCAATAAACATCTTCCTGTTCATAGTATTCAAAAGCAAGTGGCATGGGCTCCTCTTGTGTCTGTCCTTCCTTTTTATTTGTCGGAATAAAAAAGCATTGGCAAAGCCAATAGGTTAGTTATTTTTTTAAGGAGGAATGACATTTGCATTTTCATGCCCTTCAGAAGCTACATTCCGCACTTTCACAATACAGACAGGAGCACTTTAGGTGGATACTTGAGGTCCAACATAACCTAACCCTTTTTCACAAAAGCTCTTCCCAGGGCAGGTGTAAGATATATGCAATGCAGTGGTGGAAGTGGAAGGAGGATTAATTATGCAACGTATGTAAATTAGGTGTGATATATTATGTATGGTAGGTTAGGTGTGGTAGATAAGTTATGGTACTTACGGTATTGTTGGTATGCTAAGTACTTATGAATGGTGGATATGGTAGGTAGGTAGGTGTGGTATGTTAGCTGTGGTGGATATATTTTACATAAGCAGACATAGTATGTATGGTTGGTAAGTACGGTAGCCCTTCTCATTGCTTTGACAGCATCCTGTGCTTGTGCTCTGAATACTATACATTCCGATATGGACTTGCTAATAACATGCATGGTTGAAAATGCTGTCTACACTTTGATCAGGAACTGTTTGTGTTTGTCTAGTAAAGACTGGTTAGAACACTGCAATTAATTGCTGTCCAAAATATTATTTTTTATGGTCTTTTGCTTGATATTGTGTATACACATAATCACATATTATTTGGCTTTATTTCTTACTGTATGTTCACTATAAACAGTCCCATTTGTTTTTTGTAGTTACATTGAATAAAAATATATTTTTCATTTAAAGTAATGGTCTCTTGCTGCAAGGCTTGCTGAATTTGAGATAAGTACGTTGAATGCCTTCAGATTACTGATAAGTTCTACTACTTTTGCTTTAATTGGTCATTTTTTTTAAATTACATTACTGTAAACTATTGTTGTTTGCTTTTATCTCTAGGACGTGAAAACACTTCTTGAGGGAGAACAGTCAAGGTGGTAATGGTATCATGTTTCCTATCTCTCAGGAAACCCAGAAGCAGACCATATTGTATAAAAATGTTTCATTGGTTACTTATTATTATTATTATTATTATTATTATTATTATTATTATTATTATTTAATATTTGTTAAGTGCATAGCTACCCGCAGGCATCCCAGGGCTAATGACATCAAGCAGACAACAGCAAGCAGTTAAGCAGTTAAGATGATTAGCTTTTTGTAACTCTGATGGAGAGCAGGATTGAATGCACCCTATGGGGGTCTGCGAAGGAGTAAGACCCCAGGAGCTGTATTACATATAAAGCACATTTTCCTTGATTGAGTTGGGTGCACCTTTTAAAAAGTGCGTCTGCAGAAATCAAGGAAAATGCGCAATATTAAAGTGAACGCGCTGCCCTCAGGGCAGCAGCAAACGCACGCTGCCCTAGGGGCAGCCAATTCACGTGAAAAACAGAGCGACTGCTTTGAAGCCTCTCTGTGTTTTCACATTACAGGCGGCAACCCGCCTGCACTTTCAAAGGGGATGTCTGGGGGGTCCATGGGACCCTCTTTCCCCCGCCAGAGGGCTTCAATCAGGGGGCACACTGACAGTGCGCCACCTTTTAGGTAGCGCACTGTCAGTGCGCCTCTTGAGAGCTTCTTTGCCTCTGCAGCCGTGTCTGTAATATGACGCAGGCTCAGAGGAAAGGGATTTCCTCATTTGAATGGGGCAACGCTCCCATGCAAATGAGGGAATTCCCTCTTGAGGAAGCACTGGTGATGTATGTGCTCCAGCGCTTTCTGTATTACAGAAGGGGACACACAAGCGTCTGTGGGCCCTTCTGTAATATCAAAGTGCCCAAGAGGTGGGCAAAGCAGGCGCAGATGGCCGTTGCGCCCCGGGGCACTTTTATAAAATGCCCCTAGACCCTCCTACATATGTTTCAGGTTAGGGATGGCATCAAACCTATGCAAGTAGTGACAGACCGATACATGGAAACAGAGACATGCTGAAAAACAGTGGGCACAACTAGAACAGACAAGTCACATCACACTGTAGTTTCAGGAAATTTAGCAGAACATCTTGTGGTTAGTTCAGATGAGCTATTGCACGAAGTGGGTCACCCACCATCTTCGTCTGCTATGGGAACTAGCCGAGATGCACCAATCAAATAGGGGCCACTTCAATGCTATGCAGTTGTTCACATGCCTGCTTAAACACGTACACAGGATGGGACACCAGTTGTCTCATCCTGCCCTAGAACATATGCTGACAAACATGTGCATGTTACTGAAGACATCACATGTAAAGGTCAGACAGCCCGGCACAATATAACCATACACTGTGCGTCCACATAAACATATTCCTGCTTCGCTTAAATTCTGAGAACCGAAACCCACATGGGAGGCTTCTGTTTATCATGCATGGAAACTTCCAATTGTTCAATAAGTTTCTAAACCATAATTTTGTGGTTTTTCTGCATAAATATTGCTGCCTGCGAGCAGTACTTTGGTTATCAGATTTCAGCTCTATGGAGGTGACTGATCTCCCTAGCTGTATTAGATTAAACCTATATTACTTTGTCAATTGGGTCTTGGTTTTTTCTTTTGCAGATTTTCCTCCAACAAATTGGCAAGCCAGAGCCAGGAGTTCCATTGGGCCTCACCAACTGCCACCATCCACAATACCTCCTACCCCCGTCAAGTGGATTACACAATTTGACAAAAGGTAAGAAGGTACTGATTTCATTAAAGCTCTGACTATTCACGGGGGCAGGTAGAACCTGAAGTTGGCATCATTAAGGTGAGGACTTGTCAACTCTGCTCCCTTTTAATTAAAAAGTCGACATTTGGCATTGTAATATGGGCGATTTTTGTATTCGCATGCAAGATTGTGTAAGAATGATTTGACACAATATTTAGTATTCCCGGTGGTAAGTCTGGAAGATACAGGAAGCCCGACTAAACAATCGAAAGTGGTCAAAGCAGAGTAAGACTTGAGACTGGGTCTCTCAGTGTATGTTTTGTCGTTGCAGCAAATGGATGGCTTTGCCGATGCCATCAGACTTTACCTTGAGTAAGAACAGAACACTCTAGTCAGTCAGACAATCCCAGACCTTAAGTCTGGAACTCTCAATTTGCAGTTACAAATAGTGCGAAGGGAAGTGATCAATGATTATGGACCTAGAATGTAGTTTAGAACAAGGAATATTGATTTATTTTAGAGGTAGTTAAAGGAAAAGGGTTTATATCTAAGAAAAGAAATATATATATATGTGTGCTTGTGTGTATGTATGTATATGTATATGTGTGTGGCCATGAGTAATGTTATTTTATAATTTTATGTCACATAATGTATAACTCAGGAACAGAGTGATGGATTTCCTATCTTGCGAGGGATAGTGTATAATGTCAGAAAAGCAATGTTTAAGTAATTGACTGAGTCTCAACAGTCAGCGAGTGATCAATCGCAGCAGACCCCCTAATTAGTTATCCACCTTTATAACGGTCAAGTTGTTTCCTTCTCCAACAGCACTGACCCCAGCACAGCCCCAACTCCAGCATCATCTAATAACCCCTTTGTGGGAGAAATTCTTAAAAGCCTAGGTATTAACAGTACATCACCTTTAGGTCTCCGGATAACATGCATCAACGTGACAGATGTAGATCCCTCATGTAATTAGATGAGCCCTCAAAAGGACTGGTTGGAAATACTTCTAAAATAAAACACTTGAGTCAATATATTATCCGGACCTTAAGTACGCAAGTCTATGCCCTCTGTGGCTGAAGGGGGAAGTGACCAACAAATAATATATCATCATCACCAAGGACAAGCAGTGAAAAATTGGCCAATTGCCGCATTGCCCCCATAGCAACTGATATTAGTAGGGAAGAGGGACAACAAGACATTAAGCACATTTTCGGTGCATATGAAATAAGAACCAAAACATCTTGGTAGTGGGGAAAAATCCTTCCTGATAAAATAAAGGGTAGGACAAATACAAAGTGAACCTTCTTTTGCAAAAACATTCACTTTAACCTATACAGATTTTCATGTGTGACACTGATGCCACCTGGTGGACAATGACAGACGATATTGAAGTCATGTTAACATTTCAGTGAGCCCACGGACGACTGTTGTGTTGCTTCGGTCCCGAAATAACAACCAATTTGCCCCCAATATTAGAAATTCTAGTTGGCACATTTCTCAAGGACAATCAAATTATAAAGGGTTTAGGACATGAATAATGGACCAAGACCACAGATAAAGTAATATACTTTCATGACAAAGTTATAGTGTCTATTGCATCAGACAACAATCCCCTATACCACAAACCAATTGCTTACTTCAGCGGCCTACTTGAGTCCGTCATGAAAGGCTATTACTCCTACGAACAAGCACTAGTCACAGCAATCTCTGCGGGAGAGAAAAGTATCCCCATTGTCATGGATGCACCTCTGACAATGGACGCTGAATATGCAGTGCTTGCGATTATTCGGAAAGCCAAAACAATACTAACGAGACATAGAGTATCAGGCTATGAAATAATATTATCATTACCATCCTTCAAGGTAGTTAAGTGTCATACAGTCAACCCTTTCACCTTCTTTGCACACTCCATTACTGATACAGACGATGATGTCCATGACTGCCATATATACTCCAGATGAATGTAGCCAAGCAGCATAGGATCCCAATCCATGTAGTGTTGTATATTTTGTGGATGGGTCTTCCACAATAGATCAGGACACAGGAGTAAGACATACAGGTGCAGCTGTGGTTTGAACTATGCAGCATGACTCCTAAGATACACTGCAGATAACAGAACAGATAACTTTGCCACCTCATTACTCAGCCCAGGCTGCCAAACTAGTAGCATTAGTGGTGGCCCTCAAACAGGGAGAAAGAGAAATGATAACAGTATACTCTGATTCAGCCTACGTCACCACAACAGTGCACTTCAGAATCAGGTGGTGGAGCAGAGACAGCTTCCTCAAGTCTGATGGAAGCCCTGTCCTGCACCGCCCCCTCTTGCCTTGACACTTCCACACGCAGTTACGGTGGTGAAGTGCCCAGCCCACACTAATGTCCAGGACTTTGTATCCGGCAGAAACGCCCAGGCTGATTGGGAAGCCAAAGATGCAGCGAAACACCCCCTTATCCATGCAAACACCACAGTTTTGTTAGCAAGTGAAACATCGACACCTTCAGGCCCCTTGGGTGGTACCAGACATTACACAGAGACAGCTCACCTGCATCTAAGAGAGCTACAAGAAAGCACCCCAGAATATGAGAAACAGTTGTGGGAAGCCAGTGGGGTCACGCAGACAGGAACAGACTTAATATACAGACAGATATCCACAGGGAAACCTGTCATGCCCGAAGCATTGCTACTGATGGCAATAAACCAGCTGCATCTTCCTTCACAAACTGCTAGAGACAACAAGTCCCTCCACATATGCCAGGATTGGTTTTTTCCCAACTTACATGAGATAATCACAATGTACATACATACTTGCACCATGTGCCAGCAGTATTCCCCAAACCCCACCCTGAAAGCAATATCATCCACCATCCCTCAACCACAAGGACCCTTTAAAGACCTGCACATTGATTACATTAACATGATAAACAGATGCAAGAATTATCTCTACCTCATAGTTGTAGTCTGTCCATTTTCAAGTTGGATTGAAGCCGGAGCTTGTATCCACTGTGATGCCAAGTCTGCTGCTAATTTTCTGATCTGTGAGGTGATAACCCATTGTGGTATTCCAGAGGGGTTCCGATCTGACAATGGCACACACTTCATCAATAACATCTTCTCTCACCTCACCATCCTGCTGGGAGTAATGCACAAACTGTTTTTTTTTAGCACCTTAATATCCTCCCAAAAACAAAATAAGTAAGCTGTGTGTAACATTGAAAAATAAATGGTTGAACTGTCTATCACTAGCACTGTTCGCCTTGAGGAGCACCCCAGAATCAGATCACCATTTGACCCCACACCAGATAGTAACAGGAATAGTATTGAACACATCTGTGCCACTAAGTAGACATAATTTGCAGAATGAGAGTGCACCCGAAGTTGTGCACACTGAAATGACTGTCTTCATATCTGAGCTAACAAAAGCTGCAAAGTTCTTCTCTAAACAGGTTTCACATGCAGATGACAAGCGTGCCTCCAGCAGAGGACTAACAGGCGCCCATAACATTGGGAACTGTAGTCTACATAAGGTACTTTGTTTGCAAGTGGAATATAGAGGCCTGGGCGGAGTTCGCTGAGTTACGCTATGCGGATGCGGAACTCAGCGAAGTGACCAAAAAACTCTGCCCTGCTATGCAGAGTTTTGCAAGTGGCGGAGTGCATTACGTCGTGCTGTTCACGCAGATTTTTAGCGCCGGGTGTTTGTCCTGCGTTGTAAAATCAGCATGAACAACGGCACCACATGCAGTGCAAGAGGGCTTTGCTTCTTTCCGCCGCTTGAATAGATGTTCTACTCGAGCACCAGCTTCCGCAATGCAAATGGAAGGTTTCTCAACACAAGTGCTAGCAAACATCCGCAACTGCCTGTGTTGAGAAATCTTGCCGGGAGGTGGTCTGGAGTAAGATTTTCCTTGCTTGCGCTCGCCAGTTGGCGAGCTTGAGTGAGGAAAAAACTCTGCTCTGCTCTGCAGAGTTTTTCGGAACTCCACATGCTACACAGAGCACAGAGTGGGAAAACTCTGAAAACTATGCAATCAGTCTGGAATTTCACGCCCAGGCCTAGTCAAAGGACCCACAATTCCACAGATCATTCAATGTGAGGGACGGGACAGCACAGCTACAGCAGTAAAGGTCCAAGGCCATAAACCATGGATACATCTCTTGGATCTCCTCCTAGACCCATCTCAGGCTTGCTGTCCACATGCGGACACAGAGCAGGAAAAAGAGGGGGGAGAACAGCAGAAGCACCCAGAGTAAAGCCCCCCTCTGCGGCTTCAATAAGGGACAATATGTATTTCAAGTTATGTATTTTATTTTTGTTTTTCCTTCTTGGTGTACTAATACTAATGCTTTTAGTCCTTGTGTATTTCTATTTCTGTGTTCCTACATCAACTATTACATACACACGCAGAAACACTGATATTGACATTGACCATCACCCTCTCCACACTGCTTTGTTTGAGAATATGTGGTACCGGCAAATGCACAGTAAAGGCACATCCACGTCTATCACCAGCTGTTATGTATGTTCCCTCATCCCTCATGCCTCCGCAGTAGACAAATTGCATTTCCCTAAAGAGGTATCCTCAAACGTTACACTCTATCTCTTGCACCTCTTCTTATGTATAATAAAAGCACAGTTGCAGTCAACATACGTTAGCTCTGTTACTGCACGAGTTAACAAAACTATATTTGACACCACCCCTGAAGTACTACAGATCTTGACAGAAAGACAAGAGATAAGAGAACAGATATCAAGAATGAAGAAAGCAGGTGATAAGAGAGATTAGCCGAAGTGGGAAAAGTGGATATTAGACCAAGGCATCTTAGAGAGGATTCACCCACCGTCCAAATGTAGTAACTACAAGGCTAAGATCCTACCCCCTGATTCTACAGGTAGACCAAGTCTCAGCATCACAGGATCAGTATTTGCCCATGACACATGGCATATTGGGGCCAAGTTCATATGTAGAGTAATATCATTATGGAATGGTACCAAGTCAGACAGTCTTCTAAGATTTGATACAATAATAAGGCAATCTCAACAAATATGGGATGCAAACATACAAAGATATACGTGGAAACAAACTACCACACACCCTAGAATAGCAATGAAATTAACACAATTTTCTCTTTGTTTCAGAGGAAATGGGACAATGAAAGCTGGCAGTTACTTCAATTGCAACATCACCATTTACAATGCCGATAGGGGGGCACCTCCAGCCTGATGGACCACTATTGGCACTGCGGGGCCCGGCTTCACATGCAACTACCAACTGGAATGTCCTCTGGTCGTAAGTGACCTTACACACTACCTCCCTGGTGATGCCAGGAGTGGACATCTCAAAGATACATAACCATCCCATGAGCCTTCCAACGACCTTGCTGCATCACCACTGGAGAAAAAGAGCAGCGCAGTATTTTGGAACTGACACTTATAACGAGATCCCACAAGAACACTGCCTATTCAGTGAGGCACAAGTATTGTTTGGAAGTCAAAGCAAACACCTGATGGCTACAGATCATGAGGTGGGAACTCATGAAGGCCATAAATGCAACAGAAGATGGTTTCAACGCTGTTAAAGAAGAACTATGAGCCGCTAGACTGATGGCAATGCAGCACAGATATGTGCTGGATTTGATGACCGCCATAGAGGGGGGTTTGTACGCCAAGATTGGAACATCCTGTTGCACGCACATGCCGTGCAACAATGTGGACTTGGGGACATTGACCGAGGCCATTCAGACTTTGCTTGACCTACAATAGAAAATGGTCAGTGAGGGGGGTGCAGCAGATGACTGGTTCCAGGAGCTATTTGTTTGGTTGCCGTCCTGGATGCCAGGGCTGTTCAAGGCCTTGTTGCCTTTGGTGGTAATGTTGTTATTGATGTGTTCCATGTATCAGCTAGTGATGGCATACTGCAAGGGGATGTCAGTTAAGGTGTGCGGGACATTTATGGTTAGGAAATGCACTAAAGAAGCCAGGGGACAGGGTAGGAAGTATGAGGTAATCTCTTCAGAAGATGGAAGGTTAGGAGAGGTAATTGAAAAATCAACTAGAGGGGGGCATTATGGAGGGCAGGATGGAATGCACCCTATGGGGGTCCACAAAGACCTATGGCCCTAGACCCCCATATGGATCTTTCAGGTTAGGGATAGCATCAAACCCATGCCAGCAGTGACAGACCCATACATGGAAACAGATATGTACTGAAAAACTAGAACTGACAAGTCACATCGCAATTCAGTTTCAGGAAACTTGACAGAAAAGCTTGTGGTTAGTTCAGATGAGCTATTGCATGATGCAGGTCACCCACCATCTTCATCTGCTAGGGGAACGAGCTGAGATGCACCAATCACATAAGGGCCCACTTCCTCTCTAAGCGCTGCAGTTACTCACATCGTTGTGTGTACATGTAAATAGGAGGAGACACGAGTCGTTTCATCCTGCCCTAGAACATTTGCTGATGAACATGTTCATGCTTCTACAGAAACCACAAGTAAAAGGTCAGATAGCCTGGCCCAATTAGCATTTAGCAAGATATAAGCATGAATTGTACGGCCACAAAAACATATTCTTGCTTCACTTAAATTCCGAGAACCGAAACCCACATGGAGGGGTTTCCATTTATCATGCATGTAAACTGCTAAATGTTCAATAAGTTTCAAAACTGTCAACTTGAATTTTTTCTGCATAAATATAGCTGTCTATGAGCAGTACTTTCACATCTACGGAGGTGACTGATCTCCTCAGCTGTATTAGATTAAACCTGTATCACTTTGCCAATTGTGTCTTGTTTTTTTTTTATCAGATTATCCTCCAAAAACTCTACGTTTATTATCAATTCTATTCTAATGATGATTTTGGCCAAAAGAGCCTTTATTTGTCACATCAACCATCCCTCATCATAAATTTGAAATGGTCATGAAAGCGTTGTGGTTTGCTGGTTCCTTGTTTGCTTCTTACACCAATCAATCTGCCTGTTTTACTATGTTATTAAAACTGTCTTCTCGGCTGTGGCTCAATGATGCTAGGGTTTAATAACTGTAGAATTGGTATTATTCCTCAGCATTCGCTCAAATACTATAAGTTTACTGAGTATGTAGATGTGAAATAGAAATGAATTCCTCAGTTTAGCGACTTCGTCCAGAGACATTCTATCCCTTTTCTACATAATTTGAGGAATATTTTAAGACACTTTATAACAGACATATGCAGAGACTGCTGTGGTTCATAAAGAATGACTCACTCAGGGGAGCCCGTGATTACTCACTCGCACGCCGTGAGGGAAACGGCCAACAAAAGCAGGGTCTCGCTCGCCGTGAGGGAAACGGCCAGGGAGAGCAAGGACTCCACCTCCCAGCAGCCCGAGGGGCAGCCAGTGACGCCTCTGCTCCCACGCCTGGAGGCGCGTTAAAGCCTGTGGCAGGCTCCTACAGTGCAGGGAGCCTGTGATTACTCACTCGCACGCCGTGAGGGAGACGGCCAACATAAGCAGGGTCTCGCTCGCCGTGAGGAAAACGGCCAGGGAGAGCAAGGACTCCACCTCCCAGCAGCCCGAGGGGCAGCAAGTGACGCCTCTGCTCCCACGCCCGGAGACGCAATAAAGCCTGTGGCAGGCTCTGCAGCGCGGGACGCGCGCGGGTGTGCCTGGGCCGAGCCCGGGCAAAGCCCGGGCCAAGGGCGGACCCATCTGCGCCCGTCGGAGCCCGGAAGAGGCTGGGCTGGGCCCCCCTCTGACACTTGGTCACCTGCACAAGGACATCTCACTCAACCCTCAGGTACTGTTGCGTATATCCCTATCCCAGTTATTAGATTGTATTTGTGTTGAACTTGGACCTGCCCGCACACAATTCCCATTATGAGCAAGCACAAAGTAGTAGCGGGGACCCTAGATGCATTCATCGTGAGAGCCGAATCATTGTTAATCCACGAAATAGAAATGACTGAAAGACGACTCTCTCTAGACCCCTGTATTCCAAACAGTGGTTCATGAGCTAAAATAACAAACTATAAAACAATTGGTATAAAAAAGGAAGAAATTGTGCAAAAAAAGGAAAAACTGTGCTGGCTTAAATTTTAAATTCACAATGACCATGTACATAGGTAATCTCAAAAAATGATATTTAATATAAATTCAATAAGACACAAAAGAGGAACAAAATAGTAAGGGCGCTCATACAGTTACACAAACAATAATAAAATTAGGAACATTGACAAGTGTAAACTGAACAAACAGTGGCAGAGAAAAAAACATGAAACAACAACAAATAACAAAATACACAATATAACAATTGTGTCCTCTCTTAATTAGGCCACGTTTTTAAGCGTCGACGGCGTTTCGACCCACAGATACTTTGGGGGTCATCTTCAGGACAAAGGACTTCAAATATGCGAGCGTCCACTTTCTTTTCTACAAAAATAAAATATATACATGGGTTTGCAGTAAGAATTATTTTTTTCATTTTTATGCTCAGCACCGAGTGTGTGTCAGAAAAATCAGAGAAAGTGATTAAAGACAAAAGCAAATAGAACAGGACCTAGTACCCAGGAATTCCAAAGCTTGTGAAAAAAGTCAGAAAACTTGTGAAAAAGATGAAAAAAGAAATAAAAGAGGCTAAACTATCACCTCGATGGATCTCTGTAATATACACGAGGGAGGAACACCAATCTTCGTGTGTCTGGCCAAAATGCCGAAATTTTGGGAGGAGATCCTACAACTATCAAAAATACAAATACATACTTTGCAAAAAAATTAATTTATTATTAGGGATGAATGAATGAATGAATGAATTTGAGATTTGTAAAGCGCGAACTAAGCCCAAGGAGGCGTCAAGGCGCTATAAGCGGACATAAGGGTGCAGAACAAAGAGACATGCTCATACCGAGGTCAGTGAGAAAAGCCAGGTCTTTAAGGCCCTGCGAAAAAGGGAATGGGAAACCTGGCTAGAGAGCTGTTCTGGGAGGGAGTTCCACAGTTTAGCAGCAGCAGTGGAAAAAGCTCTACCTCCCCATGTAACCTTCTTGAATCTCGGTACAATAAGCAGGTTTTTATCTGCAGACCGGAGCCGTCTGCTAGGAACATAGCGATGGACAATAGCCTTAATTGCCTTAGGACCTGACCCATAATAGGCATCGTGAGTCATCGTGAATTCATGCCTTAATGAAGGTTATAAAAAGATGAACCCTCATACCTGTCGGTATGCTTAAAAGGAGTCCCACCGGATTACTTAAATCATAATAAAACACTGGACCAACTTGGGCTGCAAATTCAGTGAGAAGATCAGGATGTTGGTGTACCCAACAGTCAGATAGCAGAATCACAATCAGGGTTAATAATTCAATTACTGCAAAAAAACTAAAGGAATTCACAAGAATTAATTCAATCCCGGATAAACTAACAGAAGATTCACTAGAGGTCCATATCTAAATGGCGCCCTTCACTCCTGTCTTCAAGAGCTAACAACCCGTACTCGTAGTTCAAGGGTCTTGATTAAAAACCAGGCGCAAGGGCAAAAATCGCTCACTTTGAAATTAAGCTCAACAGAAACGCGTGTCACACACGGGCTCCTACCGACAGGAATAAGAGCAAAAGGCCCTTAAGTTATCGATTTTACTTACTAGACCGCAAAGGCAGTAACTAATGTCCAACCCCACGAGGAATCTTTTACACCCATGGGTCCCACTCGTTACACGAAAAAAATCAGAGCCAGGCCAAAAATCAAATTCAAGAGCATGCATATTAACACAAAATGAGGGATATTGGAACTAAAGCCTTTCAAGAGATCATTTCTCCCCAATAAACCCATTTATGCCATAGTTCGTTACAGGGCCAAGGTGGACGTTGAACTTTTAGTTAAGACAATGAATTGTTTAAAATCTAGAAGTTGCCCTAAAGATAGCTCATACTTTACTGAGGGTTCAGATTATCACTTACTTCCGAACTTGAGTATCCCCGTGTGCTGCGTCCCATCAGCGTTTCGCGTCCCGAAAATTTGGGCCGATACAGGAAGTGGACGAGCACGTCGATTTTATAGCGTGCCATCATGACTATAGAAAGAGGACTAGTCATGGCTTTAAGAATCAGTTCCCAGCGCAAATTATTCGGAACGAGTCAAAACCCAAATAATGTTAAAGAAAGTGGGTTTTTTTCTTTTTTAAAAAGGTATCGAGTGACTCGAGAATATTAAAACCTATCAGAAAAAGAACATTGCGAGTTCGATTTAAGCCTTTGTATTCGGGTCATAAGAACCGCGGCCATCTTAGATTGGTCAGAAATTGTCAAAAGAGTACAAGAAAGTAGAGAAAAGGGGAAAAGAACCCGTTTCCCAAGGCCTCACGATTTGACATGTGCAAAATGTTAGAGAAATTGGCAATGCAACACAATTTGCCCATACTATTGCATCCTATATTCCCAAGATTGTTATTTTTTCAAAAAGGATAGTACAACAGGAATTGTAAACAAAAAAGGTAGACAGTATACAATAAACCACTTGATATTAAGATAAAATCTACATTCAAAACTTCAAATTATATTTCACAGCCGTGTTATATAATTAGATAGAATAAGATGATATTATCCACGGTATTAGTAGTCTAGCAATAATAACAAAAATGCCGTAAAGCGTAAACATATAATACAACAGTGCCTCTGTTCTATTTCATATTTGATTAATAGAGCCTTTTCCTCATTGCCTGTGTATATCCAAAAGAATTTGATTTGAACAGCTGGAATAACAGTACATTCAAATGCCATAATTGTTTATACAATATCGATAGCTTTAGCAATAGTTCAAAGAGAGTTCTAGGGCATACACATGAAATAGATCCATACCCATAGCATAGATACATTTTTATATAAAGCTACTCAAACATCTACACTTAGAACTAATTGCATCCAAATTAACAAAAAAATTCAATTTGAAACATCTTCAAATAGCAGAACAGGGTCTCCAAACCAAGGGGAATCTCAGTATATCCAACAGTCTAGCTGAATAGTACAGCTGTACATTCTTCTAGACTATTGAGCCCCTTGTTGATACTGTTACAGCGGAACATCTAGCGACATTCAACTTGGTTTAACATGCTAGTAATGTCACCGCCTCTGCGTGGGCTCTTAACCAGTTCAATCACCTGACATCTTAGATCAGATGGGGGTGTGATTATGTTCCAAAAAATGTGACACCAAAGGTGCATGCTCATTTCTGCACCGAATACGACTTTTATGTTGGGAAAGGCGACTCTTAATACGTTGTGTGGTCTGCCCCACATAAATAAGATTGCATGGACACCAGATGGCATACACCACGTTCTGCGAATTACAGTTGGTATGATCACGCAAATCATGTTTGATGTTACCATGTATGAACTGTTTGTTGTTCATAGTGGAGTCACACATAAGACAATTACCACATCAGTAATGGCCCAAGATCTTATTAAGGCCCCATAAGGTAGTTAAATCAGGGGAACTCTTAGCAGGTAGAGCAGCACGGATCAAATGGTCACGTATATTTTTACCTCGTTTGAAAGAAAAAAGAGGCATTTCTTTGGTAATTCCAACTGCCTGCACTAGGGGCCAATGACGTTTCACAATCTTTACAATTTGATTGCTTTTGGTCCCAAAAGTAGTGACACAAGGTACACGTTTGAAAAAATAACAATCTTGGGAATATAGGATGCAATAGTATGGGCAAATTGTGTTGCATTGCCAATTTCTCTAACATTTTGCACATGTCAAATCGTGAGGCCTTGGGAAACGGGTTCTTTTCCCCTTTTCTCTACTTTCCTGTACTCTTTTGACAATTTCTGACCAGTCTAAGATGGCCGCGGTTCTTATGACCCGAATACAACGGCTTAAATCGAACTCGCAATGTTCTTTTTCTGATAGGTTTTAATATTCTCGAGTCACTCGATACCTTTTTAAAAAAGAAAAAAAACCACTTTCTTTAACATTATTTGGGTTTTGACTTGTTCCGAATAATTTGCGCTGGGAACTGATTCTTAAAGCCATGACTAGTCCTCTTTCTATAGTCATGACGGCACGCTTTAAAATCGACGTGCTCGTCCACTTCCTGTATCGGCCCAAATTTTCGGGACGTGAAACGCTGATGGGACGCGGCACATGGGGATACTCAAGTTCGGAAGTAAGTGATAATCTGAACCCTTAGTAAAGGATGACCTATCTTTAGGGCAACTTCTAGATTTTAAACAATTCATTGTCTTAACTAAAAGTTCAACGTCCACCTTGGCCCTGTAACGAACTATGGCCTAGATGGGTTTATTGGGGAGAAATGATCTCTTGAAAGGCTTTAGTTCCAATATCCCTCATTTTGTGTCAATATGCATGCTCTTGAATTTGATTTTTGGCCCGGCGCTGATTTTTTTCATGTAACGAGTGGGACCCATGGGTGTAAAAGATTCCTCGTGGGGTTGGACATTAGTTACTGCCTTTGCGGTCTAGTAAGTAAAATCGATAACTTAAGGGCCTTTTGCTCTTATTCCTGTCGGTAGGAGCCCGTGTGTGACACGCGTGTCTGTTGAGCTTAATTTCAAAGTGAGCGATTTTTGCCCTTGCGCCTGGTTTTTAATCAAGACTTTTGAACTACGAGTACGAGTTGTTAGCTCTTGAAGACAGGAGTGAAGGGCGCCATTTAGATATGGACCTCTAGTGAATCTTCTGTTAGTTTATCCGGGATTGAATTAATTCTTGTGAATTCCTTTCGGTTTTTTGCGGTAATTGAATTATTAACCCTGATTGTGATTCTGCTATCTGACTGTTGGGTACACCAACATCCTGATCTTCTCACTGAATTTGCAGCCCAAGTTGGTCGAGTGTTTTATTATGATTTAAGTAATGGGGTGGGACTCCTTTTAGGCATACCGACAGGTATGAGGGTTCATCTTTTTATAACCTTCATTAAGGCATGAATTCATCCCTAATAATAAATTAAAACTTTTGTAAATGTATGTATTTGTATTTTTGATAGTTGTAGGATCTCCTCCCAAAATTTCGGCATTTTGGCCAGACACACGAAGATTGGTGTTCCTCCCTCGTGTATATTACAGAGATCCATCGAGGTGATAGTTTAGCCTCTTTTATTTCTTTTTTCATCTTTTTCACAAGTTTTCTGACTTTTTTCACAAGCTTTGGAATTCCTGGGTACTAGGTCCTGTTCTATTTGCTTTTGTCTTTAATCACTTTCTCTGATTTTCTGACACACACTCGGTGCTGAGCATAAAAATGAAAAAAATAATTCTTACTGCAAACCCATGTATATATTTTATTTTTGTAGAAAAGAAAGTGGACGCTCGCATATTTGAAGTCCTTTGTCCTGAAGATGACTCCCAAAGTATCTGTGGGTCGAAACACCGTCGACGCTTAAAAATGTGGCCTAATTAAGAGAGGACACAATTGTTATATTGTGTATTTTGTTATTTGTTGTTGTTTCATGTTTTTTCTCTGCCACTGTTTGTTCAGCTTACACTTGTCAATGTTCCTAATTTTATTATTGTTTGTGTAACTGTATGAGCGCCCTTACTATTTTGTTCCTCTTTTGTGTCTTATTGAATTTATATTAAATATCATTTTTTGAGATTATCTATGTACATGGTCATTGTGAATTTAAGCCAGCACAGTTTTTCCTTTTTGCACAATTTCTTCCTTTTTTATACTAATTGTTTTATAGTTTGTTATTTTAGCTCATGAACCACTGTTTGGAATACAGTTTATACTGCCCCAGGTTCTTGTTCTAGGGTTGCCCTTGTTGTTTGTAAACCATCTCTCTAGACCCCAGCACATTACAGGGCCGTTTGTCTCTAGGCATCTCCAATTCGGGTGGCACCCCCTAATTGTGCCTTTCTTCCACGCCCCCAACTTTGTCTCAGAATTCCCCCCTGGCAAGCCCGGATGTAGCACCCACGGCAACCCCTAACGGGCCTAGCATAATTAATAGAGGATGGGTCGCAAAACCCAGTGACGAGTCTAAGGTGAGAGTACCACCAGCCAAACGGAAGCGGGGTGTCGCCACCCAAAAATCCAAAAGCACAAAAGGTCCCAGATCTGCCAACCATGCGGCCCATGCAGCAAACTATGTCATAACATCAATTAACTCTGCTAGTACACAGACGGATGCCGTTTTTCCAGTAACAACGGAAGATACTACTGGGGATGTCGTATTTGCCGCTGCTGTAGAGAGTATTTTGGAAAAAGCATTAGCCCACTTCAAAGAACTGCTGGACAGGAATCTTACCCCCCTCCGGGAAAAGGTAGAACATCTGGTTACTGCCATGGACACCTTAAATAGCCGTGGTACCAATGAGATCCCAAAACTGGATGACAATGCGGGGGTGGGCTTTCCAACGCTGGTAGATGCTAACTCAAGATCTAATTCGCCTACCTCAAGCTCCAACATGCATGAAGCGTCCTCATCTGTCAACTTTCGCACCACTTGTCGCAAACCTAAAGTATTCCCTGCACTGAAATCTAGTACCAAGCAGGGAAACTCACAGGACCCACATGGGGAGCCAATCATGAGAACCTCGGGCTCATGCAGCAGACAGCCTGAATATTTAGTTTCCGGCACCATACCATCCACACTATCTGACTCAAGTCGGAATATAATAGACAGCACGAGGAGCAAACGTCCGAGACCCAACACAGTTGTTTTAAACTTACCTCCAGCCACCTGCCCTTACATATTGGTTCTGGCCGGTGTACCCGCTTTATTAGAGGGTCAGAGGGAATCTTGGGCTGATCTCCGTAACAAGACGGTGGACTGGCTAACCAATCACAAATGGTTTCACCCATCCTGCATGAACGAGATCCTTATGGTCCGCCGAGTTGGGTGGGTTGGTCAATCCCCCAAAAACATAGATGGGGATTGTATTGTGATCAACTTCTGCAGGCCTCACTTGGTTTGTTGTATTTTAAGTTTTTGTGAACAAACATTCATCCAAAGTTCCAGAATCTGTGCGCTCCCTCTGGGTTATTTTTATAAACCACAATTTAGGCCCACTGATCATATGTTCACCACAAACTCTGTATCCAATAGATTTCAGGCCTTGTCAGATTTGGACACAGAGGATTGACAAATATCCCCAGTGGATCACCGAACTTGCCCCCTGGAAAAATCTCAGGATTCTGTTTCCTCCCCCTATATCGATATGCCAGATGATCAGCTAACTACACCTAAAGCTAAGGCTGATACAGACTTAAGCATTTTGAGCTGGAACGTAGCTGGCCTTCAACAGAGGCTTGGTGACCCGGATTGGCTACGTCTAATAAAGGATCAGGACATAGTTATGTTTCAGGAGACCTGGGCCACCCAAGACTTACACATTAATGGGTTTCACTGTCATAATATTTTAGCCCGCAGTTCCAAATTTGGTCGCCCCTTGGGGGGCTTATTTATCGGGATCAATATTGCTGCTGGGGGCAGCATCAAGGTTCTGCCTACTCATAGTCAGCTACTTCCAAGTTCTATTATATAAAAGGAGAGTCTCTTTTATTTGATTAATTTTTATAACAATGATTTTAACTCTATCCCCAATGGGAATTTCATTAAGCTCTTCGATTTCATCTCCCACCTTGATTCCCAGCAAGAATCAGCAAAATTACTGGTACTCTTTTGGGGGCGATTTTAATGCGAAACTAATGGATAGACCACACAGCTCAGGGTCTCATAACTCCAGCTCTACCTGCCGTAGGGCGCTGAGCTGGCCATGTTTTTGAGCACGCATAATTTCACCAATGTCATGGATATTGTTGGCGCAAATCACGTAAATAACCACTCTGTGCTAACATTTAGAGGAAGGGGGTGTTCCTCTACCATAGATTTCTTTTTTATATCCCCCCATCTCGCCGACCACTTAAGGGAAGCTGAAGTCATTGCCATGAGTCAAGGGGACCACAATCCCATAAGAAAAGGGCTGAGGCTAGCCCCATGGCCCATGTTCACTTCTGAATGTGGAGCCAGGTATCTAACACCCTCCACCGACAACTTGAGATTAATATGGAGGGGTGTAGATAATAATGATCTGTTTCAGACAGTGGTAAAGGAAAACATGCATCTCATAAACTCATGCTTATCAGCCCAGGACCCACTCCCTGAAGCTGTTCATGATTTTAATAAACTTTGTGCAGCTATAAAAATTATTTTGTCAAGACCCACTTCCCGTGCAAAACATGACCCCAGATGGTTTGATCACGAGTGCTCTGAGGCTAACAAACAACTGCGCAGAGCCTTATCATCTGATCCAAGATGTATTCCTGAAGTGAAACTGGCCAGGCAGAGGTATAAAACTGCGATCTCCAACCAAAAGGGGGAAATTTTAAAAAACCGTTGGGAGGCACTAGTGATAGCGGCAAACACCAAAAAGGGTGATACATTTTGGTCAGCTGTGAGGGATTTGCGATCTATGGGGCAGCTGCTCACCCCTATTAGCTGCACTATTGCGAGTGAGTCCTGGGAAAAGCACTTTACAGAAATGTATGCTGCACCCGCACAAGAGGCAGATCACTTTGAGCCCGGGCCACTAACCAGAATACAGATGACCCTACCTGAGGTGGAAGAAGCGATTCATCAGAGCATGGGTAACATAGCCCCCGGACCAGATGGTCTACCCATTGACCTCATTAAACACAAGCCAGACTTCTGGGTGCCCCTACTTTTAAATGTTTTTAACAACTTAATGTATGCTCCGTTACCCAGTTCCTGGTCCACAAGCATTATCGTTCCGATTTTTAAAAAGGGGATCGTTCTCAACCCAATTGCTATAGGCCTATCTCCCTAATTGACAACACTTTAAAAATCTTAGGTAGAGTCCTATACAATAAGATTTTAGAGTGGTCTGAGGATAATGGAATTTTAGATCCCTGTCAACTGGGCTTCCGAAGTAAGGTGGGCACCAACGAACAATGCCTTAACCTTAATCTAACTATGGGCAAATACACCATTGCGCGGGCTTCTCCAATCTACTTGGCCTTTATGGACTTGACCTTTGCTTTTGACCTTGTTAATAGGTCAAAGCTCTGGTCTATCCTTCTGACCTATGGATTGGATGAGCCCCTGGTGTATTTCTTGGCACTATTACAAAACACAAGGATCCACCTGTAGAAGGGGTTCTATCGGTTGAGATTCTCTCTATGTCAAAAAGTGTGTCTCCTACATTGGTTGGACGCACACAGTGTTTGCTTAAAAACCCCTCACACACCAAAAGGGCCCTTGGTGTCATGCTTCATCATGGGGGTCTTCCCGCCCCGCTGCGGGACGGGGCGTGCTACGACCTGCGACTACGCGGGAGCACTTATCTTTCAGTACTATGTGTGGTGTAGGGGTAGTGAGAGGAAGGGTCAAGAGTGGATGAAAAAAGTGAAATAAAAAAGAACCTGGCCCCTGTGGACTAAGAAACTTTAATAGGTCACTGGAGCTGGTACTATTAAAAGCTGTGGGTCGGAGATGTCCTGTGTGTACTACTAATCAAGTCAACATGTTTCGAAGCACCGAGGCTTCTTCATCAGGACTGAAACTGTTCCCTTCAGTACTCACTATGTTGCTATCAATGAAATGAAACTAGTGATATGTACAAATAAGTGAAAATGCAAATGATCATGCACTGTAGACAATACCCATTGGTATTCTAAATGTAAATTGGGATATATAGGAGTCAATGCTCCATGAGCCTCTAGAACGGGTGGGAGGGGTGTTGCCACTGCATTGGTTAAGTCAACACTGCCTTGCTCTAGGTAACGCCATCCCGCGGCTCCGGGGCGGGAAGACCCCCATGATGAAGCATGACACCAAGGGCCCTTTTGGTGTGTGAGGGGTATTTAAGCAAACACTGTGTGCGTCCAACCAATGTAGGAGACACACTTTTTGACATAGAGATAATCTCAACCGATAGAACCCCTTCTACAGGTGGATCCTTGTGTTTTGTAATAGATTTCTAGAGGAGGACGTATCCACCTCAAGTGTCCGCTAAGGAAACTACCTCTTCACTCCCTATTTTTGTTTTTTGTAGGTATTTCTTGGCACACCTTCACAAAGATCTTAAAGCCCAGGTGAGGTTTGGATGCGGGGGTGAAGTTACTGAAGCCATCGATGTAGGTAGGGGGGTCAGACAGGGTTGTGTTCTGGCCCCCCTTCTTTTTATTATCTACATTAATGGACTGAATAAAACTTTAAAATCATTAACCCAAGATGTCCCAAAAATCAATGGAAAATCACTCCCCGTACTACTCTATGCGGATGATGCTGTCCTTATGGGCCGCACTCCGAACTCCTTACGTACGCTAGTGCAGGGCTTTGTTGACCATATGGACAGCCTGGACCTACGCACTAATTTTAAAAAGTCTTTTATAATGTCGTGTGGTCCAAAGAAACGTTTACTTCGTTCCATATCTGTGGGTAACCAGAAGCTGATGAGTACCAGCACCTTTCCTTATCTAGGGGTGGTCTTTGCTGTGAACGGCTCCTGGAGTGAGCATATGGCCCACTCCAGGAGCAAGTTCTCGAAGGCCTCCAACTCGATTCTTAGTCTCCCACGCCCAAAGAGAACAGGTGCCATTTTAGCCATTTAAAAAAAATTTAAGTCCCAATGTGTGCCAGCAGCTACGTATGGCGCTGAGGTTTGGGGCTTCGCCAATAGTACCTGCATCCAACAGGAAGAGAATAGATTTTGCAGGAAGTTATTAGGCGTCCCAATCTCCACACCCCAATATACCTGCCATAAGGAACTTAACTTACATTTTATCGAAGATTTTATTAGGGCCCACCCTGCCCTTTTCTGGTTATCGGTCTGGAAAAACCCGGCTGCATCCCTAACGAGAGAGATTATCAGTGACTGTATAGGATGTGCGAAAGGGAAGGACATACCATGGCTGTCAGGGGGTGTATCAGAGCCTTTGCAGCGTTAATAAGGGAAGAATTTATTTAGATCCTAGCGCAGCAATGGCTGCGAACAAAAGTGAGCTCGGGAGTGTGCTCTATTCGCTATATAGAGCAGAAAGGTTAAAAAAGGAATCCAAAAAATCCCTTGTTCATAGATATCTGGCTATTGAAAATTCTGTACACCCGCTGGCTAATTACATTACCCTGCTGATGAGCCATTGGGAGAGGAGCCTTTTGTTTCGTTTAAGATCCGGCACTATTACATCTGTATTATGTTTTCCCCTTGGTCACCACTCTGATCTTTATTGCATACCTTGCCCGTGTGATGGTCAGAGTGGCCAATCTATTTTACACTTTTTGTTTTTTTGTAAATACTATTTAAAGTATATTAAGTGGCTCTTAACTCCGTATTTTAAAAAGCATATCCCCATCAGCTTGGAAAACGCTTACTTGAGATTACTTACCCTGGATGATGAAGAGTTGGTCTTTCGCACAGGCAATTTTTTGAGAATTGTAGTTCGAGCACGTCAAATGATGTCTAATCCCTGAGCTTTTATATCACCTATTAATGAATTTTTATTAACCTAAAGATGATTGTATACCGTATGCTGCTATGGTTTTATTATGACTCTCTAATTTGCACATTTTTAACTTGTTTGTTGTTGTGTTTTTGTGCTTTTATGGATAGGACGTTATCCGAATAAAGTGTCTTTGAACCTTGAACCTTGACTCACTCACTTACTTACACCACAGATCTCTGGCCGCCCCATGGATTGTATCCAAAGGTGGCAGCAATCAGTAACTGCACTGCACTTTGTAGGATGAAAATCACAATTAACACTTTCCAAGAGGATAGAAAATCCAAATATCACATAATATGTGGTGCTTATTCTCAGACCACCACTGATGGTTTGTACCAGAAATGGTTAGTGGGTTACTGTGAGCCTGTGGGATGGTTTGTGTGACTACGCTCACGTCTGAACACAAGTGTGGCTTTATACTGCATTGTATTTACTTATGTGTGTCCTATCCATGTTTGGTAAGCATCCGGTAGGACAATACAAAGAAAACTTGCAATTTGTCTTCAGTTATGTTTCAGTCTCTGCAGGAATATGATTGTACTGAACACAGGGCAATCTCAAAGTATTTTGGAGGGATTGAAAGTTCAGACAAGTTAGGGCTTCATGAGGTCAGGCACATTTGTGTAAATATCCCTTTCCACAATCCAGGGTGCACAGATTACAAGAATGCTTTTTTTCCATCCTTCAGATTCGTAGGGGCAACGTTCCCAGGACCTACATGCTATAGGTCACTGTAAAGGAAACTCCAGGTCAACCAGACCCATCTCCCAATTAATAGGGTGATTGAAGGTGACTTTGAGGTCTATGATGTCTGCAGTGATTGCTGGGCCAATCAAGAGTGAACAGCTCTAAAGATGAGGTACTGAAAGCTACAGAAGTCAGCACAGTGCACCCCCTTCCTCTTGGGCTTTGGCCAGCAGGACAAGGTGTTCAAATCTACCCATGATGTACTTCAGTGGGCAGGGTGTGGCTTCCCTGCCTCGGACAGGGCAGAAAGGTGTAACCGAGTACACACTCCGAGCTTGGGGTTTCTTTGGGATGCTGTCACCTGGGTCCCATTCTCCACCCTGCATTGTCACAAAGTGCCCAGGCTGAAGTTCAGCAAGCCCAGGGAAAATTCCTCAGCTAATTTCAAATAAACTTTATTTCGGCATACATGCCTTAAAAGGTTTTCGCATACAAATGGTTAAAAACCAGACAAATTCAGATGAGTATTAAGCAGCGTCATAATATTCATGATTATACCATATAAAAAGATTAAAATTTTTAAAAATTATAATTCGATGCAAAATAAGAAATTCATGAATACAGAGAGATAAAATGACCTAGATCACAATGGTACTATTTACATAATAAAATCCCCTTGTTAAAATACCAGTATTTGAAAGTCAGTTCCTATACAATGTGCAATTGAGTGTTCGAATAACATCCCTGGGATACATTACGTCTAGAACACAGTAGCGGCCCGTGGTGGGAGTGCTGCCGGGCGGTAAATAAAACGAATTTCATTTGGCGATGCAGCGCGCACTACGAAATTCGTTTTATTTATTTTTTGTTTACTTACCTCTGTGCCGCCGTATTCCGTAGTTTACTACCCCCACCCTGCCCCTCCCCCGCCTCACGTCACTGCCCGGCAGCACTCCCACCACGGGCCGCTACTGCTAGAACATATGTAATCATAATTCCATAGCAGCAATATACTTAAGAACTGTGGGCATTTCAATACAAGAGGCAAGCCTGCTTCATTCTAAGCTCCTTTCTTGCACCTTTTTCTTGATGCCCCACATGTGACCGAGGAACTTGGCAACTGCGCAGGCAAAGAAGGGTCTGGTGTCTGATTTTAGAATTCGCAAGGCATCCTGGTATTTCTGCGTGCCCATTTACTGGCAGATTGGTTTTATTCATTTTGATCTCTGGCACGCGTAAGCAGGACAAACAAACAACACATGTGCTACAGACTCCACAGGAGCCTTGCATCCAGGACAGTTACTTGGGCTTAGAACTTTAGTTTGCCACATAGCTCTCAGGGAGGGTGCCAAGTCTGAACTGGATACAGAGTTTCCTATCATGGGCTACTTGAATTAAATCAAGGTAGAGTTCCAGGGATCTAACCTGTTTGTGCAATAGGAATTCTGTGGTAAGTTTTCCCTGATCAGTCCTACTGGAATCTGTTTGTGTAACCCATTCCCAGTAGTGCCTCTTTACTGCGTCTTTATGGAGCAGAGGGAATCAGATTTTTCACAAGCTTCCTGAAGCCCTATGTCGGACATGAGCGTCGGTAGTGTGCTTAGCCTCCCAACATTCTTAGAGGTGTCTAGAAAGATTACCTCCGCCAGACCTTCGGCATAGGGCGCTAGCTCAGGAGTCCTCCTAATTCGAGCCCAGAATAACACAGGGTGAAGCTTTGCTATGTCACTGATGGAGTGGTGTCCCATATCTAGCATTAAAGGGTAAAGTGGAGTACTTTGTGGCAGCATCACAAGGGGGCATATTACCAAGGAAGTGGCGGAGAGAGGCGTTAGCCGCCTTGGCTTAACGCCTCTCTCCGCCACTTCGGAAACGCCAGGCTGCACCATATTAACAAGGATATGGTGCAGCCTGGAGTTTCCCTCTGCGATGGCGCTAAGTTACACAACTAAGAGCCAGCGCAGGCACCCTTGCACCAGAGTGCAAGGGTGTCTGCGAGCAGGGAGGTTTGTTTATGTGTAGGAAAAAGCTCCTTTCTGCACATAAACAAACCTAAAATGCCATTTTATAACTTTCATGTGTGCCTCTTTGTGCAGCACACATGGAAGTTACAAAATGGCATTTTTAAAAACGGTTTGTTCATGTACAGGAAGGGACACCTTCCTGTACATGAACAAACCATGGCCTTTTGCACAAGGCAGCACACATGGAAAAAGCAAAACGAGGAGAAATAAAGCATTTCTCCTCGTTTCGCCATCCTTAAGACCAGGATTTTTCTGGTCTTAAGTTCGGCGCTGCCACCTATTATCGCCAAACTTGATAATAGGTGGCAGCGTCGACTTCAATGGGTGTTGCGGTGGAACGCCCACCGCAACATCCACTGCACGCCCCCTTTCACGCTAAGTTCAGCGTGAAATTGGCCCTATTATCAAGGCAGCGTTAAGCCACTTAACGTGGCTTTAAGCCACGTTAAGTGGCTTAACGCTGCCTTGATAATAGGGCACTGACCCTATCGCCACCACAACGTCACAAAAAGTGACGTTGTGCTGGCGATAGGGCCTTGATAATATGCCCCTAGATTCCTTAAGAATTTATGCTCCTATCTTGTGAGGTCAGTTATCTTTTCAAGGCCCCACAACTCAGACCCGTAGAATGCAGAGCTGACGGCTTTTAAATTGTAGACCTGTAGGGCAGCAGCAACTGGTCTGCTGTAAGAGGAACAGTGTTCTTTCCCCAGTGCCCCTGTTATGCGCTTATAGTTCAATACCATTTACATTACATGGGGCTTCCAGGTCATTTTCTCCGACAGTTTGACCCCTAAGTAATCGAAGGTGCTTACCCTTTCCAGGGAGGTCCCTCCTAGAGATGGCCTGCCTTTATAAGATTTATGAGGATTAAAGGACATGAATTTAGTTTTTGCGGTGTTTATTTCAAGACCCCGACTGTCGCAGAAAAGTTTAAATCTGTTTAATAGTGTCTGTAGCCTGCCGGGGTTTCCGACACCAGCAGAGTGTCATCTGCAAACAGATGGGTCACTATCTTTTCCCCGCCTAAGGATGGAACATTGGCGGGCTCTTGGGATAGAAAGCTTACCACTTCATTCATGTAAAGGGAAAAAAGTGTAGGAGCCAGAACACAACCTTGTCTGACTCCCCTACTAACCGGAATGGGATCTGTGAGTTGCCCATTCGTGCCCCATCTTATCTTAGCATTTCTTAGCTCCAGCAGTCCCCAGTCAGAGATATGGTCTGGCACAAGGTGCAGTCTCCTGGGATTAATCTCTGGTTCACAGTATCTGAAGGTGCCAGGTTGAGGTTCTGCTGGCTTGGTAAGGGCTTCCCTATTCCAGCATGGATAAAAGCCTTAAAACAAGCCACAGTCTGAGCTTCAGGAGGCCCTGCCTGCCGGCCCAGGGCAGAGGCTGTGGGTTTCAGCTTTCTCTGTCAGCCCAGGATGGCCCTTAAACTTGTTGCAGCTCTCCAGATACTACACTACAGAGACTCCTGTGCACCCCGGAGGCAAGTACTTACAGGATCCCATCCAGTTCTCCAGCTGGCCCCATCAGGGCCTTGTCCCCAGGGTCCAGGCTTCAGCCACCAGCCTGGGGTGTTCCTCAGGCCCAGTCAGCATCTTGGTTGCAAGTGGAAAGTTGCATCCATGTCCATTTAGAATGCATGGTACAATCAAAGGTCCAGACGTTTAGGTCAGGCATCTGCACAGCACCATAGTAAATGAATGCTTCAATCAGATATACTAGCAGCTCTAGAGGTCCATATCAGGGCTCATTTTGAAGCTTTTGCACAGGAAGGGCTCCAGAAGGTTAGATACGTTTGTATAAATATCCTCCTCCGTAACCCGAAGTACTCAGATTACAAAAAAAGCCTAGTTACCTTCAATCAGGTTGGTAATAGCAGAGTGCTTGTGACTTGTTTGATATTCATCTGTTCTCCCTGAGTGGTGTGCATGCCCCGATGGTCCATTGTAGGCCTCCACAGACCCTAGTCTTTGACTAGATTCCAGCCTTGCCCCCAGACAATAGGCTGATGGCCATTTATTGAGCTACCTTCCCAGAGTTCAAGTAGGGATGTGAAGCAGACATGCCTGACAGGACAATCTGCTATAAGATGTTTAAGCCAGCTTCGTACTCTGATCTATTAGGCATACTTTTTCCATTTTGGGACAAACTAATTGGCCACCCTTTGTTGTTGCTTTAAGCAAAGGCCACCATAGGACTGCCACAGACTGTGTGACTTGTGGGTGAGCCTTGGGAACGCACTCTGGGGTCTCCCCACCTAGAGGAGTGAAAGCTGAGCAGTATAAAGCTGACACCAGTAGTCCAAGTAGCATGGATAGGGGAAGATGACATTAATCCTGGATGCTGCCTAGTGGTCCAAGCCCAGTATAATTACATTTCCAAATTTTGATCTGGAAACTATTATCATTATCATTTAATGAACAACTGATTTGGAACTATAGATAAAAATACAAAGCTTATTGCATTTTAACACACTTATATAGCTGTGACACATCTGACTCAGATTCAGATCCTCAAACCTGGAATGGAACAAATGTTCACCATTGTGGAGTACATTGTGTTTAACAAACAATCCTAAAGAAGATGATTGGAGCCCCAGGAAGAGTTCATTATTCTTCGGAAGAGCAGGGAAGGCTGGAATGGTCTCACCCCTTGTCAGGTTCCTGAACATTGGAAATCGGTGCAGTTCCAGCTGCATTTGGTGAGCTCTCACTGGTCCTTAAAAATCTGGCAGTGATGGCGTGAATCTGGAACCTAGCCAGGCTCATATCTGCAGCAGGTCTCCAAGGTGAAGAGCCTCTGGCCGATCAGAACAATAAGGTAGGGGGGCGTGGCTTGACCCGCCGCAAGATGGCCACGACTCTGTAGAGCTCTGCGCTTCGGCAGAGACCGTTTACACACCGGAGCGGCTATTCCTAACTCCCGACCCTATGACCTGAGGAATATTGGAGCGCTGGCGCGGGGGCACAGGTAGCTGTTCTTTTTTCTATTTTTTATTCAGCTTTTAGCCTGTTTTCCCCCGCGTCGCGTTCTCTTCACAAGTACTGGTTCCGGCCGCCATTTTAAGTGCAGTGTGAGGCGATGGTTTCAGTCACCGGCGTATGACAGCCACTTTCCTGGCAATCCAGCTGGCACACTTTTCTACATAACAGGAAATAATAATAAATGTTCGTTGTTCTCCACAGCATTACATCTCATGGGACATAGCTTTGAAGAATAGTTGTTTATGTTACGTGAGCTTGTAAAAGAAGCTATAGGCAAGACTCCTAGCCTAAACTTTAGGAAAAGGGCTCTTAGAAACGGGACATTGATATAATCCTAAAATTCCTCAAATTGTGGAGCACATTTGAAGGACAAGTAGGAGTCTGTAAGGCTTCCCGAGACAACAACAGAAATTCTCGCACAAGAAACAGTATCCCAATAGTGAGTTCAGGTACAATTTTGTATTGCGGAAGGATGCAGTCAGTAAGGTACCTTTTCTACGTTCTGCGCCCATGTTTTATTAGCCGGGTCTGTATCAAGGTGGCCAATTTGGGAATGTGAGTCCTATACTGAGAGGTGAAAGTTAAGCCAACTTGTATTACTGTTATTTTCGGTACTGAAAGTTTACTTGGGAGTCTACCGCTACAAATTTGAACTTCCAATTGGGACCTGTTTTTATATGAGTTATTTTTTGCTCGCCAGCTACACTTGTGGTTTGAGGCAAAACAGTGGTATTTCCCCTTTGCGTATATATGGAGCCTTCCTCCCTCCATAACCAGAAGGGCGCCTCTGCAAATATGTCTTCCCTTCGCAAAGACTCTCCTACTGCTGCGTCAAAGCGTCATAAGAAAGACCCCAGTTCTCCTACAAAATCTCCACTACCCTTCACGCTAGAGGACCTTATGGAGGAGTTTAAACTTATGAAACCTTTCATCCTTGATACCAACGCTACCCTTCAGAGTCTTGAAGAGAAATGGTCCAATCTAGAATCTAGGGTATCGGATGTGGAGCAGAGGATCAGTGACTCTCAGGATGTCCTCCCAAGGGTTGAGGTTATGTCTAAGGAAATAGCTCTTCTCAAACAGCAGATGGAGGACTTGGAAAACCGCAACAGTCGCAAAAATCTTAGAATTTACGGTATTCCTGAAGGAGAGGAAGGTTCCGACATGCTCACCTTTCTCAAGCTTCATATAGCCAAAATAGTTGGCCTCAAGGATAATACTTCACTTAACCTGCAACAAGCTCATCGTATTGGTCCCAGGCTTGGCGGATCTCCCTCCACATTGTCAGTTATTCACCCCAGAGGGATTATCACCCTTTTTTTGGAATATACTGAGTTGTTAATGGTCCTGTCTGCGGCTAAGCAGAGAAAGCAGATGTTGTGGTCTGGCCCAAAAATCTTTCTCTCTCAGGATGTGTCCCGCGCTACTGCTTCTCGACGCAAAGAGTTCCTTTCATTCTGCCCTGCTCTTCGTTCCATGAACGCTAGATATGGCCTTGTTCATCCTTGTTTTTTTAAAGTTACTTACAAGGAAAGGTCTTACTCTTTTGATCGCCCAGAGGACTTAAGACAGTTTATTCTTCGTCACAAAGGAGAGGAAATGGTACTTGGGAATCATGAATACTGACTGCTCCACCATGTTATACCTCTTTTTCTTTTTTGCTCAGTTCTGAATACCAGATTTAGCTCATTTTAGGATTAACCTTTTTCAATTTACAGGTTTTTGAGGTCTTTGAGGGTTTTTGACCTTTGTCTTGTTGTTATTCGTGTGTTTTTATCTCTGTTTGTTTTATATTTATCTTTTCATTGGTTATTATTTGACCTTTCTAACTATTGGTTTTCTAGTGATTGTCTGGTTTTCTTTTTTCACAGATATATCTTGTCTAGCTTGGATACCCCTCCCTGATGTTTTTCTCCTCATGGTGCCTCCCCTCCTACTCCCATTGTTTATTATTCTTCATGTTTTGGTAAGTGTTTCTCTCTCCCTAAATGTATGAACGCAATTTATATCGTTCTCTTTGGATTTCTCGCTTTATGATATTCTGTTCCATTACACTGTTGCTTGATGGTCGCTCCTTATTATATTTTTCCTCTTTTATGTTTTTTTGGGCCTTGTCGTTTCTCCTTGACTTTGCGGTGTCTCGTCTGTCTTCTCTTCGTGGTTCCCCGCCTCTATATGTTACTCTTTTCTCTTTGGCTATATGCTTTGCTCTTTTTGACTGAAGCCCCTCGGCTTCTTGTCAACTTTACCTTTTCTACCATTTATCCCTTTCGTTTTCTTTTCTATCTTCTTCCTTTTGTTTCTCCTTTCCGTTTCTTTCTTTATTCCTTAAATTTCTTCTGCTTATCTTCGCTAATTATTTCCATTTCTTTCTCTTCATTATTATTTTAATATTCCTTCTTCCTATTGGTTTCTACTATTTACTTTCCTGTATTTCAATTTTCAAGTTTCTTCTTGTTTAAATCTCAGTTGTACCAGTTTTATAATGCATATGTTGTTGCTTAATGTTTTCTTCTTTTTACCATGACTGATAATGTTCGCATTGTTTACTGGAATGTGAAGGGACTTCGTAATCCTGTTAAAAAACAGAGGGTACTTACCCATTTATCTAGGTTGCACTGTAAAATTGCGATGCTTCAAGAGACTCATTTAAATGACAATGATATCAATTCTCTCAAAAGACAATGGGTAGGTCATGTTTACTGTTCTCCAGCTAAGGACAGGAAAAATGGAGTGGTGACCCTATTTCATAAATCTCTTTGTATTGTTTTAGAAAAGGAGGAGAAGGATGTTGATGGTAGATGGCTCCTTCTACATCTCATTATAAATGGTTCCCCTTTCTCTCTTCTAAACATATACGGCCCTACTGGCGTCGACTCTCAATTTTGGCAGGCCATGTCACATACCCTTCATTCATGCCCTGATGTCAATCTTTTGGTGGGAGGGGACTGTAATCAGGTAATGGATCCCTTCATTGATAGAAAGTCCACTGCTAGATATGTCCCCAATAAAATGCAAAAAACTTTTACGAACACAATTAGCTCCAGGGGTTTAGTGGAAGCCTGGAGGATATCTCATCCGGACACCTTAGAGTTCACGTTCTATTCCCCTACACACAACTCTTCATCTAGAATAGACTATATTTTTTTTGAGCCCCCATCTCCTTTCCAATTTAACTACTGCTGAAATTGGGTCCATTTTTATCTCCGATCATGCCCCTGTTCTGATTACTTTAGATCTCCCTTCCGAGCACTCCAAGCCTCGTAGGTGGCGTTTTAATAACTACTTACTCAAGGATCCCTCCTTTTTGGAACGTTTTAAAGAGTTTTTGTCAGACTTCTTCCTTAGGAATGCTAATCCCGATATTCCTTTCCACACTATCTGGGATGCCTTTAAGGCGACTGCCAGGGGATTTATTATTGACTATGTTGCGGCTAGGAAGAAATAGTCCATTAAGGACTCAGCTTCCTTATTAGCTTCCATTAAACATCTTGAGCATTCCTACTTTACTTCTAATAATGAAGACACACTTAAGAAATTAGTTCAGGCTAAATTGTGTTTTAATAGAATATCAATGGAGGAAGCTTCTGGGACCCTACCTAAAGTTAATTCTAAATTTTATGGTGGTCATAACAGAGCCGACAAACTACTCGCTAACTACTTGAAGGTAAAATCCCAAAGATCTAAAATTGTTAATATCATAGATGATAAGGGAGTTAATCACTTTAAGGATGAAGAGATATTAAACTGTTTTATGGACTTTTACAAGACACTATACACTCCTGAGTCTTCTCCTTCTGATACGGCACTGGATTCTTATTTTGAGGCGCTACCCCCTGCCCTTCCTCCTCTCCTGATTCCTCTCTCTTAGAAAAAGACCTATCCCTTTCTGAACTTAAGTCAGCCCTAGCTTTATTGCCTAAGGAGAAATCTCCTGGCCCGGATGGTTTTACTGCCGAGTTCTATTCTTGCTTCTCCCAGATTCTTCTTCCTCATCTTTTATCTTTATTTCAGCATTTCCTTTCCCATAAGGAGGCTCGTGGCTCCTTTCTTGAAGCCATGATCTGTCTAATTCCAAAGAAACATAAGGACCCCTCTTCTTGTGCTAATTACCGCCCCATTTCTTTAATTAATTTAGACTGCAAGATCTTTGCTAAGGTTCTCGCTCTTCGTATTAACAAAGTTATTCCTGATTTGGTTGGATATGAACAGACTGGGTTTGTTAAGGGTAGGACTCTTGCAGATAATTCTAGAACTTTTTTAAACATCATTCATCTCGCTTTTAAAAGTTCCTCTCCTGTTGCAAATATCACCCTGGACGCGGAGAAAGCCTTTGATCGCATTCATTGGCTTTTTATGATGCGCGCACTCAAGTGGCATGGTTTCGGTCCGGTTATTTTATCCCTTATCAGTTTATTATATTCCTCCCCTACTACTTCGGTTTTTGTTAATGGATTTCAATCTCCCTACTTTACTCTTCAGCGAGGCACTCATCAAGGCTGTCCTCTCTCGCCTTTGCTTTTCATTTTATCTCTAGAACCTTTTTCTTCATTCCCTAAGACATTCTTCTGCTTTTCGTGGTTTTACACATAAATCGGTTGAAATCAAGTTCACTGCATATGCAGATGATATTCTGCTATATATCTCTGACCCTTCTTCTTCTTTACCTGCTTCCACAGACCTTTTATCTTCCTATGCTGCTCTGTCCGGATATAAATTAAATTTTTCTAAATCCGAAGTCCTTCCATTAAACAGATATTGCCTAAGAAGTATGTTCGAAGGGACAGACTTCAAATGGAACACTAATTACATTACATGTCTGGGAATAAAATATTCCTCCTCAATTGCCAGAACGGTTCAACTTAATCTGGATGATGTACTACTAAAGGTATCTGCTATGGCAGAAAAATGGTCTCCTTTATTCTTGTCTTGGTGGGGCAGGCTGGACACCTCTAAAATGATGATGCTTCCGGTTATCAACTTCTATTTATCCATGCTGCCAGTACGACTTCCTTTAAAATATTTTACAACTCTCAATGGCATTTTGAGTAAATTCCTTTGGAATAACCGCAAAGCTCGTATTTCTTTGTCTGCTCTATCTGCTCCTAAGGACAGGGGTGGGGTTAACTTTCCCAATTTTCGTCAATATCATTCCTCCTTTTTAATTCGTCAGGTTCTGCCCTACTTATCTTCCTCGGATGATCCTCCTGTTTCGGTTTGGCACAAATTGGAGGAATCTGCTATCCATCCGCTCCCCCTTCTCCTCATTAGTTCATTTCACCCACTTTCCTCGCTCGTTTAAGTCCCCAACTATTTCACAACTTTTATCGACATTTCACCCGGTTCTTACAAAATCTCTCTCACCTTTACAGATATTCCTGGACTCCTCTATTTGGCACAATAAGTGCATTAAAATCTCTAATCGCACCATTTTTTGGAAGGATTGGATTGTTAAAGGGATTATTCAGGTTAAACACTTAATGCAGGATATGCAATTTTTGACTTCCCAGGATTTTCAATCTAAATTTAATTTACCTGCTACTTCCCTTATTAAGTTCGAATCTTTGAGATTGATTTTAATGCAACAGCTTTCTCATATCTCTGTAGCTTCCTCCTCTTCACCTGATCCTCCGTTTGAACCATTACCTACTTCCTTCTCTGTCCGTGCCGCTCACATATACAAATATCTTCATTTTTCTCTTTCCACCTGTCTCAAAAGCAAAACTGAACTTCTATGGGAAACAGATTTACAACATACTCTTTCTACACACACATGGAATTCCATTTGGGCTCGATTACATCATACTTCTTGCACTGCTAGCATTTCTCAGACTCTTTATTATTTTTACCAGAGATAATTTTTTACCCCACTATCAGTTTCCAAATTTAGTCATGGCTTATCTCCCAATTGTTGGTCCTGCAAGACTACTCCTGGCACATATTTACATTCCTTTTTTCTTTGCCCTAAAATTTCCATTTTTTGGACAAAAGTATGCAAATCAATTGCCTCCATTTGCTCCACTAATTTCCCTTTTGATATCTACTCCATATTTCTGGGTAGTAACTCCATACAATGGCTGGGTACCAGTAAGCTGGGCTCAATTGTGGATTTGCTAATAGCAATTGCCTTTCAAGTAATTACATCCAACTGGAAGGATGCCTCCAAAGTTTCCTTTTCAGTTTGGTGGAATCTTCTTTGCTACCATCACAGGCTAGATAGAGCCTCTGTAACTACTTCTCAACCAACTCCTTCGAAAATAAGGTTTTTGGTCTCCACTTACTAATTACCTATCCTCCTCTGCAACACATACCAGAGATAGCAATTTTGTATTTCAACCTCCGTGAGTACCATGTTTATTCCTCTCACACTGTTCATATTTTAGTGTCAATATACTCTTCTCTGAGATTTTGTATTGTTTAACTAGGAAAAGTTCTATTACATTTTTTGATAAGGTTGTTTATTCCTTTTATCTCTCCTTTTTCCTCTTCTTCTCTTTTCTCTCTCTCTTTTTCTTCCTTCTTTTTCCTTTCTTCCCTTACAAAATTAAAAAAATGCTAATTTCATTACGGTACTTATTAGTTTGATTTTGTTCTTAAATTGATTTTTGTTCTTGCTAATGTATGAATATACAGTTTATATCCTTTGTTTTTCAAGTATCTTTCTGGTTATCCTATGTATTTCTTTTATGATTATTATTAGAATTTTTGTACCTTGTTCTTTACTTGCTTCAATAAAGCTTTCTAAACAAAAAAAAAAAGAACAATAAGGTAGGGGGAGTGAGCAAGTCAAATTCATGATGTCAAGATAAGGATTAGCTCAAGGGTTGGGTCGATAAGGCTGAGCAGCAAAGTAGGGCTAGACATAAAACCACAAATGGGAAAAACAGAACCCTCCAGGCCCCTCCCAGGGCGTCTCTGGGGTGGTGACAACTCTTGGAAGAAAGCTGAGCTCTTCCTGTGGAGCACCCCAGCTGTAGTAGCCACCTCCTGCCATACCCCTGACTTAGAACTGCTGCAGACCAGGGGAATCTGACTGTTTAATTAAAGCAGACCATCACGAAGACCCAAGGTGGATACTGATGTGATATGATTTATATTGACTACTCTGAATGTCAAAATTAAGAAATTCATAAAAGAGTGCATAAACAGCAGGAGTAACTAGGACTTGATGGCCATAACTATGACTCTTCGAGTCTCTTCTCAGTCATAGCAGCGTTTATCTCAAAGTGGTCCTGCTGATAAATCTATTCCTCTCACTGTGCTTATCCTGTTTTAATATTCCAGACTACAATTCTGGATATCATGAGGGGTCTGATAGAGGTAGGCCAAACAAGGTAGTTATCATGATTGTGACTAGGATAGATAGAAATGGCATGGCTAATGAAGCTGACTCCAGATGGGGTACTTCCTACATTTAACAATAAACCCAACTCCAACAACACAGTTAACACCAATGAAGTGAATCTCAACATTTCACCATGTTTATTTTCCATGCAACTTGAAAATGAGGAATACATTGTGAAAAGCACATCCAAACTTCAACTTCAAAAACTGCCATACATCAATGATGTTGCTGATAAACGCAATGCCAGAAAGGCCACCTTTTGGAAATATTTCAACAAAAAATATAATTGCAATCTACAAGTAGATATGAAGGGAACTTTACAAATAAGTATATTTGAAAACATATTCTTAGAAGTGTGTCAAGGAGGCCGAATACCACAACAGTGCATGTGATCATGCCAAATGTAAAGGTATAAAAACAAAGGGAAATCTACAATACCTGTGTAGTGTCTGTCACTTAAGATTTGCAACAAAATGTTGTGTCTCCCAACATGCAAGATATTTCATTCTAAAGCGCAAAAAGACTCTCGACCTTTGGTTGTTTTTTTCAGCAGACCATCAAAATTATGATTCCAATGGGGGCGTGGCTTAGACGGCAAAGCTAATGGCTGCCTGATCCCATTGCTCGGCGCGAGGAGGAGATAAATAGCCGCCGATCTGGAGCTAAAGTGAGCGGAGAAGAGAGGGAGAATATGCTATCCCTCTTTTAAGGAAAGCGGCGTATGGTGTGCTAATTGGAGACGGAGGGAAGCCTCTCCTTCGCCAGAAATTCATGTTTAAACCGGGCGTGGACTGACGACGCCGACTCCACAAAATGGCGACGACCCTGTCTCCTGATTGATGACACTGTAATAACTTCAGCTCAGCTGCAAGGGGGGCCACCAGCTGCCTGGAAAACGCCACCACCCAGCGCTCATCGTACTTGTAGGTGCGATTTACTATTAATACTTTTCTCTGCTGGCAAGTCCGGTATAACACTGTAACAGCGCGACGATTATGGTTTGCCTGACCCCAAGATGGCACTTGAACTGCTCGGCACGGAATGCTGAAATTTCGGTTCCTCAATGCGAGGAAGCGTATGTTGTTTAGCTAAACAGTCGCAGCTGTCTCTGGTTGCCTTGAGATGCTGTTAAACTGCATTGCCTGGTGTTGATTCCTATTTTGACGGTGTGGATTTTTCTTTAGAAGTATTGGCCTGACTTCAAAATGGCAGCGCATTCAACATAACCCGGGAAAAGCAGAGCGCGTCCGATCCTTCGCACCGCTGTGTCACCGCCACTTGCCTCCCAGGGGCAGAACAGAACTTTGGGAGATAGGGACTGCCTCGCTGCTTGAACACTGCATCAGAGGTACAGGCTGACTCTTGGAGGGCAAGATGTTCTAATGAGGCGCAGATTCTTTCCTCCACACTGTTGCCCATGCTACTAATACTGCCACTACTACTTTAAGGTTATATGCTGCCAATACCTACCTCTAAGTACCTCCTAGTACATGCCAATACCTCCTAGTACTTGCCAATATCTACCAATATCAACCTAATTCCTACCTAATAAGGCAGATTCCTACCTAATAATCCATCCACCAGTCGCAGGGTGACCACATGAGGGGATAATAAAACCTTCTCCTGTTGCTGCTTATGCTTATGCTGCCCACGCAGCCTACACAGCTTTTCTTACCAATCTTGCCAAAACTGACTGTACTGCCAATATTGCCGACATAGATGCCACTTCCTGCTGACTAACATTTGTCAGTAACTACCAATACCTGACGAATCCTACCTAACAAGCTACCGATACCTACTCACTCACAGGCTCAGATTCCTAGCGTCCTACGATTAACTTGCGGCCTAATGTGTACTGGTGCTGTCACATCTGCGATATCTCTGCTGCACGATGGCGGATAAAGAGTCCAGGGCGCAAAATACAAAATCTAAGGCGGAACCGACACTCTTTGACTCACCGATCAAAGCCAAATCGGACATAAACAGCACAATGGACATGATCCTAAATAAATTAGCCGATGTCCACGACTTGGCGAAATCAACAAAGCAGAACACTGATTCCATGCAACTAGAACTCACCGCCATACGTGCAGACATGAGCACAATTAACTCAAAAATTAATGACGCAGAGCAAAGAATAAGCGATATGGAAGACATTGCTTCTCAGGCCAACAAGAAAATAAAGTACCTTCTGGATACTACCAGCAACCTCAAAAGACATGCCGCTGAGTTGGAGGACCGCAATAGAAGAGGCAACATACGAATTTTGGGGATTCCGGAGGGCTCAGAAGACTCCGTTGGGTCTTGCGTGACATTTCTGGAATCCTGGATACGCATGATCACAGGAATAAAATTCCATAAAAACTTGGAATTGGACCGGGCACATAGAATTCCAACGTTTAACTCCTCAACCAGGAAACTGACTCACACTATAATCTGCAAACCGCTGCGTTACCAACACACGGAAGCCATCCTTAACTTTGCCAGGAAAAATCACCAGGTCTCCTGGGAAGGTCAAAAAATAACCTTTACGCAGGACTATTCAAAAACCACCGTAGATATGAGGAAGGGATTTCTTTTACTAAGGGACAAATTGAGAGACAAGAACATCCAATTTTCTTTTGCAGGTCCCGCAAAATTCAGAATCTTTGAAAATGGTAGACAACATTTCTTCACAGATCCAAAGGAACTGGCTAAGCACTTGGAGGCACCACCAATCCAAGAAATGGACCTTTCATCAGCAGCCTCGAATAAGAGGAAGACATGATATCCTTTAAGTTTTGTTAATGTTCCAAGCTGAGATTCAGCTCTGTCAGCATCCATGTGGGTTAATTGACATTATGCTTGCCGAGTATATTTTCTTAGTGCAAAATTATGACATATTGTCAGTATAATGATGCATTCTCTCCTGAGTGGGTTTCGACCTTGAAGTTCTGTTTCCAGACGTAAATGGATGACTCCATATACCTGGGCTCCGTGGTGATTTTGTTGCTCTGTTTTATGTCGATATACGCAGATTTACTTTAGTTTGGTAACACGATCAGATCTCTGTATATCACAGAAGTGAGTTTAGAATTAATACAGTTATTAAGCTATTAGGTTGTAAATGTAGTTTTTTGTATTGGTCAAAGTAGTTATTGTTGATCCTAGATGTAGCTGCCAGTACCTATATTCGTTGCAGATGGTGACCTCTATTGATTATAAGTCACAACTGAAAATGGTGTGCATTTAATATTTCAGCGATACTCCAGATTGTTAAGTACCATGTTACGATCCTCCATGCTGCCAGACCGACGCTCCTGTTGTAGCAGCTCCTACACTCGAATCTTTCAGGTAGGGGAGGGAGGGATGGGAGGGGGTAGAGGGATTGTGGGTAAGATTACTCTTGGTTGTTTTTGCTTTTTTTAATGTTTTCTTTATTTTTTCCCATGCTTTCTATTACGATTTTCTTGAATTGACAGGTACGCACTACTCTACATATGTTAGCAGGGACATAGATTTATCTAGGTTCAACAAGGGACTCCCATATCGGTCCAACACCCATATGGAACTAAACACACCAATATGTAGAATGCCGATGGGGATACACCAGTATCTTATGAGAACGGTTACTATTGCCAAGACTGCCTTAATTAAATGACTCAGGTTAGATGTAATAATATTGCGGAGGACCTTAATGTTGTTTCCTTAAATGTGAAGGGACTCAATCACCCAGTCAAGCGTAGGAAAGTCTTTGATTACTTAGCAAGAACAAAAGGCGATATCATACTTCTACAGGAGACGAAATTATCCGAGGAAGATGCAGCCTTTATCAAATACAACTGGGTCTCACACGTTTCTTGCTCACCGCAAGACCATAAAAAGAAGGGAGTTATTACTCTTATAGCTAGGAAGTCAAATATCTCCATTGAATCACAATCACATGATGATGAAGGAAGGATAGTAGTTACGCATCTGAAAAAGGGTGAAGATCTAATTCATGTGCTCAATGTATACGGCCCTAATGCCGATGAACCCAACTTCTGGGAAAACATTTCAAAAACCATAGAAAATTTTCCCCAGGACGATCTTATCATAGTTGGTGGCGACTTCAACCTGCCACTAGATCCTATAATTGACCACCAATCCAAGTGTAAATATCAATCCACTAGATCTCATGATATTGTTCAAAACATTTGCTCTAAATTCAATCTCAAGGATTCATGGCGTCTTCAACACCCGGACACGCGAGACTATATGTTTTACTCGGCCCCACATAACTCTTACACTAGGATAGGTTACATACTAATATCTGGTTCCTTCACACATCTAATTGATCAAACAAACATTGCACCCAAGCTAGTTTCGGACCATTCTTGTATCAACACCAAACTAGCTGGTACCCACACCACGCCTTCTCCTAAAAGATGGCGTTTTAATGAAGATGTTCTCTCAGATCCGGAAGACAAAAAGAGAATTGAAGACGCAATTCGAGACTATCTTAAGCATAATGATCTCCCTGAGACTGACGCTTTCACCCTTTGGGATGCACTGAAGGCAACCATTAGGGGGGTCATCATTGGGGTTAAATGGAAAATTAATAAAAAAACTTTATTCTTAATTAATTAATTTGGAACGTGAAATTACGCTTCTGGAGACCTCACACGCTAAGGCACTGGACAACAACACTACCCTTAACCAATTAGTACAGAAGAAATATGAATATAATAAAATTGTAAGTAACCGGGCGGGTGTGTGGATCAACAAGTTTAAGGCCCTTAAAATTTGTGAAGCCAATAGAGCAGGCAAACTTTTAGCTTCTTACCTCAAACATAAACAGAGACAACATAATATCTCATCAATAAAAGACTCCAATAATAAAACACAGACTAAACAAAAAGAGATTTTGAACACATTTAAGTCCTTCTATGAAGATCTGTATAAGAGCAAACAAATCCTTCAATCGGAAGAACGTGTCAGATACCTGGATACATTAAATCTTCCTCGGCTGTCTGATGCAGACAACTCGGCAATAGGGAAACCTATCTCTGACATGGAAATAATCAACTCCATCAAATCACTGAAAAATAATAAGGCTCCGGGCCCGGATGGCTTCTCAGCAGCATTTTATAAGCCATTCGGAGGGTCAATCGAACCAACCATGCTAAAGGTATTCAATAATATAGCTCAGGAAGGACATACATCCAACTCGATGAAGGAAGCCAACATTATAGTTATACCCAAGGACGGGAAGGATCCTCTACTGCCAAACAATTATAGGCCAATATCTCTAATTAATGTCGACTGTAAAATGTACGTAAAAATACTTGCCACGAGACTAAATGTAGTTCTTCCGCAGCTGATAAGTAGCTCACAAGTTGGATTCCTTAAAAATCGAATGTCTAATGATAACACCCGCTTGTTATGTCATGTCCTAGAACAAGCAAAGTTGAAGACAAACCCAACTATAGCAATCACTCTAGACGCTGAGAAGGCGTTTGACAGAGTATCATGGCTGTTTTTAAAACATTGCATGCAATCCTTCAATCTCGGGGGTTCATACATTAACATGGTCATGGCTTTGTATTCATCGCCTACTGCCCGCATTGCGATTAATGGGACACTTTCGGAAGCCTTTACTCTTGAACAAGGTACAAGACAGGGTTGTCCTCTTTCCCCATCACTTTTTCTACTAGCCCTTGAGCCCTTAATACAGGACATCAAAAGTAACAAAGAGATAAAAGGTATACGATTTAAGGACACTCTTGTTAAACTATGCGGATGATATACTTATAGTTATGGAAGACTCGAGTCCTTCAATTAGAGCCCTGATGCTATCCATAGAAAAATACTCGATTTACTTGGGATACAAATTAAATAGGGATAAATCAGAAGTAAAGCCCCTAAATGTCCATTGTACTAGAGAAGTTTTAAATGACTCAGGCCTTGCGTGGCAACCTGGCTACATAAAATATCTAGGTTTAGAGTTTGGCAGTAATATAATTGATACTCTACATCAAAATGAAACCTCCACACTGGAGAAGATTAAAAATCTCTTAGAGACATGGTCACCAAAATTTATCACATGGTTGGGTAGAATTGAGACCATTAAGATGATGATCACGCCCTTAGTGAATTATCTAATTACCATGCTCCCTCTTTTATTAACCGAGGATTTTCACCGTAAATTAGATCTCCTTATATCTAAATTTGTATGGCAAGGTAAAAAAGCCAGAATTGGACTAAAAAAATGAAGACTGCACAAATCTCTCGGCGGGGTCAACTTAGCCGACTTCAAAGCATTACCAAACAGCTTTCTTGGCAAAACAAGGCTTGTATTGGATTTCACCTCCTGTTAATTATACTCCAGTATGGCTAGAGGTTGAAAAATCCTTACTTAATAACCTTGACCCGGTAGCCCTACTCACCTCAAATCACACGAACCTCAGATGCTCAAAATCTATTTTTAAAAATACAAAAGCAGCTCTATTGAAAATAGATAAGAAACTGGACATCAGCATGAGACGCTCTAAATCTGAATCGTTATGGGACAATCACAATATTTTATATAAGGGGAAAACAATACATTACGATACCTGGATTGATAAATGGATTTTTTTCCCTTATCAACTAGAAAACTTAGCATACCCGATCACTTTTAAAGATCTCCAAGCTAAACATAACTTGGACAATCTAGAGTTTTATAATTTTCTAAAGGTTAAGACAGTGCTGACAAAGGCTAAATTACATACTTCAGCCCCCTCCCTACCAAACTTTGTAATGAAGATCAATAAGTTAGGTCACCAAGTCTCTTGGATCTATAAACTAATTCGCCCAAAGAATTCAACCCTTAATAAGAAGCTTATATCCTTCTGGGAATCACACTCCTCTAACCCGATCTCTGAATCCGATTGGTCACAAATATGGAGTTCTGTCTCCAGAAATAAAATATCCCCAGTCTTACCACAGACAAAATTTTGGCTTTTACATTAGGCTTATTGGACGCCGGCCCGCCTGCATCTGCAAAATATACGGGATGATCCTAGTTGCTGGAATTGCAAAGAGGAAACAGGAGACTTGGCCCACCTGATACTACACTGTAAAAGTGATGCGTCATATTGGGACAAGGTATTTGACTTTATTTTCAAATTATTTTCTTGTACCCTTAAAAGAGAACTATCCACTCTGACAACCGGCTTTTTAGGTGTGGATACACTAAATGATGATGATAAAGCCCTACTGGACCTTCTGCTTACGTCTGCTGTTAAGATTATCCTGAATAACTGGAAAGACACCCAAAAGGCGACATTTAAATGCTGGTTGAACTGGATTATTCACCTCAGGGGCGCTGACAATATTGCTCTCCAAAACTCCCCATGGAAAACCCCCACAAGACATATGTGGGATAGTCTAGATACATACTTCAATTCGCATAAACCTCCATGAACCTCCTGTGACAATGTGTCGATATGGCCCCTTCAATTATCGTTTTCTTAGGCTACCTGTCGTGATCGTGGTTCTCTTTTATTTACAGGAATATCATGTTAATTATTATTATACTGTTTATTGTATAATTTTGTTTTCACGCATTTTAAGTGACTTGTATCACATGGTTTTTAAAGACAACTGCTATTCACATCAACGTGATTTATTGTGTATCTCTCTGGACGATGTATAGAGTTACTGACACCATGTTATTCGCCTCGAACCACTGTAATTTTTATTTTCTATTTTTGTTTCTTTTCTGTTTTTCTTTGATTTTAAAAAACAACCAATAAAAATATTTGAAATAAAAATTATGATTCCAATAAGAAACACTGTTGGTAATAGAATTTGAAAAGTTATATGAAAAGACATTTTGAAAAAAAGAGGAGGCTTGAGAGAAAAGAACAAAAAACGTGAAACTAATATGTATTAAGCATCTGTTGAAGAAAAAGACTCTAATTATGAAACTGCCTAAAATAATGAACTTTCGTGATGATAAAGATACAAATTTCCTCCAAAAATCCCAGACACCCTAAAGCTAGTAGATATGGAAGAAATAATTCTATATATCACAAAAAAAAACAGAAACATTCATTTAAGCTGGTGGTCAAGAGTAATGTTGTAAAGATATGCCTTGCAGGGCTCCTGCCCTGAGGCCTAAAATCCAACAAATATCCGGCATTTAAACTCATCGGATATTACTAGTGACGTTAAATGAAAACTGCTGCATAGCTCTGGCACACACATGCCCTGTGCGCAGACATAGTTTGGTGCAGAGGGCCGAAAAAAGAAAACTCCTGCTGCTGCTTGACACAACGCGATGGGCTTCCAGGATGGCCACACAACAGATCGAAAACAGAGCTGAATAGGTAGAGTGCACTGAAGACGGCTGAGTGGCGGATTGACACTGCGATTCAAAGCGTAACCGCACAAAGTCGGGACAGCCAAGGTTGGAGGAGGCAGGGGGATCAAACAGCACAATCGATGCAGCTCTGCTCGGAAGCGCGGATGGGCCTGGAAGGTCCGGTTCCTCGGTCCTGGAACCTGGGCCAGAGACGGTGAGCACTGCATGAGTGGGGAGGCCTGCTGGCGGGACCTCGGGGTGGGCAGGAAGCAGATCCTGAATATAGCATCGAGCCTCACTCCCTCACCAGAATAATCTATGCGTGGATCAGAAGAACGCAGTGATAGAAGATTGGAAGCCAAAACGAGGGGGGGCAGACACTGCGGCTGACTGTTAAAAGCCTCAAAGAGAAGCCTCCACTGAATGATCAGCAGAAGCTGCATAGAACAAGTCCACAATCCTGAATACCCCTCCCGTAAATGAAAAGAAATAAAACAAACAAGCATTTGCAATGCAAACCCTCCCGTAAATGAAACGAAATAAAACAAACAAGCATTTGCAATGCAATAGCTCTCTCATATGCGAGAGTTAGTGCTATTGGCGTTTTTAAATGACAATGTCTTTTACCTATGTGTTTTGGTTTGGAGTGTAGTGGATGCATGTGGTGGTGTGGAGTGGAATTATGTGGTTTGTGTTGGAATTGTTAGTTGTGGAATTGTGTGGGGTGGAATTGGGTGGTGTGGAGTGTATTTGTGTAGTGGGATTATGTGGCATGATGAATAGAAAGGGATGAAAGCTGCACAGAATAGATATCAAGGAAGACAAAGAGGGAAATGTAGTTTGTGCAGGAAGTGGTGAATGAACTCGATACAGAGGAGCCGAAAGAGTGTGTGAGAAAGAGAGGAAGAAGGATACATTGGCATACCTACTGAAATTAATTGACATAATCAGCAGTAAGCCTCAAAACTTTAACCTGGCCCATCTGGACTTAAGTTGGACACCCTTACTCGAGGGCATAGAAACTGTATATTCATTAGAAGGTGTGATAAGTGGGTTATGGTGGTGGTGGAGTGGGAAGGAGGAGACCAGAGCTCTGATCAAGGGATTGCCTCTTTGGGAGCGCTTAGGAACCGAACCTCCAGTATTAAGCACTATATAACTTAAAGGACATGCAATCTAGTGACTTTTCTCAGTTTAAAGCAGAAGGCCAGTGAAGCATTTGCTTGGGCTTCCTTGGGAAGCTTACTGTTTTAACATCTTCATTTGTTACAGCAGTAGGATAGCCTATTCTACACCCAGTCATTAGGACATGTCCCCCTCCGAAGACCAGGAGATTCAGCCAGGCTATACAATCTGTCTCTCAAAATCTTGAGCTTTACCTTTTCTTTTTGCCTGCTCCTTAATGAGCAAATCCAATACTGCAGACCCATCTATGTGGTGTGAGCTATGTAAATTCAGTCAGTCAGTAAAAATATCAAAGTCAAATGAACATGAATGTATCTATTAATAAAAGCCCCTTACAATGGAGGGGACAAGTCACACAATTAGCATTGAATGGAGCTTTAATAGAATGCAAACATCCATTTCTCTCCTCACTGGTCCGAACAGCGCCTCCCCACATATCCCATCCAGTTATGTTTCATGTCTGGGAATTGAAATACTCATACCTTGCAAAGCAAGGGTATAAAAGTATCCTTGACGTTCTCAGCAATAAATGACTTGATCTCAAGATAAAATACATGTGGTGTCTATACAGTAACATTGTTCAACTATGGTATGAACCATCTGTCTACAAATGACAATTTGCCACTAAAAAACACTTGATGATGCTAAAATACACATAACATACAATCATAAGCACTCGCTTTTACATGATCTCAACATACACAGAGCAAGCTGCATTTCCTTTCCTACATGATTACTTATTTGAATCACGATGCTTGACAGCAGTCAGAGCTTTTGTCAATCAATATATATCCAACCCCCATGTAGGTGTTAGTGATTAACTTATATTTATTTTATATTCTGTTCCTTTGGATTTTGCAGTGTGAATGTGATCATGTGACCCAACCTCAATGCCATAAGGTAGGTGGTATGAACAACTTTGCACGTTCTGAATCACTTATATAATTCATGAGACATTCTTTCGAAAAGGAGATCCCAGCCCCCCAGGATACCAGGATGTTCCATTGGTGACGGAGTAGCCCCAAGAAGTTGGTACTTGGTATTCACTTAGACTTACCGCATACAGTATGGGATGAATTCCAGGTGCAGATCTCCACCAATGTGGAAAAGTGAGAACACTTATTTGCAATGAAGATTGCCAAAACCTACACCTAGGACGATAGGCAAGATGGCTGCCGACTGACATCAGTGAGAGTGGCTCCTGACCCTCTCTCCCGGAGACCCATCGAAGCTAATAATGTGGTGATCCATAGCTAAAGGCTGCTATGCGGATCCAGGTTCACCTGACGGAGTACGTGGTAAAGCTGAAGCGGGCGATTTGCCGAGGCTCTCCGTGCAAAATTGGCGATCAGCTCGCACTCGTGGTTGTGGTGCCCTGGGCGATTCTACGGGAGTGCGGCATCCGACGGAAAAACAGTGTTGCAATGGGGCCGAAAAGTCAGCGTGCCGCTAAGGATGCCGCGCTGAAAGAAATACAGAAGGAGAACCCGAGCCTCCCTGGCCCGGGAAAGCATGGTGGGCTGTCACGGCGGGTGCTGAATCCGGCGAAGAAAGATGGTGATCTCGTCAACAAAGGAACGAGCGGGGCCGGTGAGGGACGCGGTAAATCAAGGATTGTGGGGCCGGCGTTGACGGGGATGGAGAGCTCCCTGCGCCAACCGACCCTGGTCGAAACTTTTGCGGCGGTAGCAGCCACAGAAAAAGCTGCTCTGGAGAAAGCTGCAGCCGGGGGGCCAGAGATCTGGAATAGTGAAGCCGGATTGGACCCGCACGCAACAACAACAACAACAGCAACACCGAGGCAATCAGATCACGGCCTGACGGAGTATCAGGCATTGGTGGCGGCAGAGGTGGTTGAACTCGACCTGCAAGTGGAAACAGGAGCACAGGAGATCATTGATTGTCCTGAGGTGCGCTTCGTGAAGGAAAAAGGAGAAGGTGATCGGCAAGTGTCTGCCCTTCTTGGTGAACTGCTGGGAGAATCGGATATAACTCATTTGCAAGGGATAATGAAAGTACAGACTATGTCTATATCAGATTCAGAGATGGGTGCGGCGAAAGTGAGTACTGCTGGTTTGGTCATAAATCCTGCGCAACTGAAAACACTATTAGGCTCCCTGAAGGGGATAAGTTCTTTTCATTAAATGATGATACTGATTGGTCACTCAGTAGGGGAGAAAACTCCGAGGAGGGTACAGAGACAGACTCGGGTGATTCACCTACATTTCATGGGGATATCCGGCTCCAAAACCCGCAGGCCCAAACGTAGATCCAAAGAGGTACTCTTTCGAGCAGAGACAGCACGTAAATTAGTTTGGGACTATTCAGCTACAAGTCAGACTTACCAAGATGAGGCTAGGGGGATGCATTGGGGGGCTCTGGTGGTTTGATCAGGGATACACCTTCAACTACATCTATACCTTCGTTAGAACTTGTATATGCTACCTTGAAGCAGATGCAAGGGAGAAGCTAGAGTAGAAGAGCCGGCGGGCCCAGGTGTCCACAAAAAAATTACAAGGGTGTCTACGGAGAATGAACAAGCTACACTCAGAGATGGTGGAAAGAGTTGTTCATGTCGAGCAAAGGACAGAAGCTCTTGAGGAGGATGTAGGAAGGCTGCAAAACTTTAAAGGTGCGCATGATAAGATATCAGAAGACATGATGTGGAAGATGGAGGACTTCGAAAATCGGCAACGCCGCAATAATGTGAGGTTGCTGGGTATTGCCGAAAAAGGTGAAGGGGAGAACATTATGTCTTTTGTAGTGGCTCTCTTAAAGGGTGTGTTCCCGGATTTAGCACAGTGGAATTGGGAGGCTGAAATTCAGAGAGCGCATCGTTTTCCCTTCACCCAGAAGAAGAACAAGGGCGCTGGCCAAGAAGAGCGACCAAGAGCTATCTTGATTTATGTGGGCAATTTTCTTCTTAGACAGGCGCTCATAGACAAGGCAAAGCCAGACTCCAAGAGGTCTTATGATGGACATACATTTTCACTAGGCCGGATTTTTGCCATGTCACTGTTGAGAGGAGGTGGCGACTCCGACAATTAATTGCACCCTTTCAAGAGGCTGGTTGTGAAGCTTATCTGCTGTTTCCTTCGCGACTTAAGGTCATAAAGAATGGGCGGGTCAGAATGTTTTTCTGAAATTAAGGCACAAGAATATCTGGGGGAGGTAAAGGAGGCTAAAGGGAAGGTTTGAGTGGGATAAGTTAACGCTTCCCAACTCAGCACTGGTGCACATCCCTTCCCAGCGCTTACCGTGCTGTTCTCTTTATTTGGCTTTAACGTATGTCTTTGGCTATTAGCGGTTACCACAGTATATTAAGTAGAATTATTTTGAAAGAAGGGTTGATGGTGGGGGAATCAGGGACCACTCGAGGTGTTAGATTTGGTCGCCACACATGGGTCCGTCGGACCTATGTTGCCTGTGTGGGATGGTGGGAGGAGTTGGGGGTGGTGGGGGGGCCTCAGTGGGTTGGGGAAGTGGGAGGTGGGAGGGGGAAGGTGAGGGTAAAAGTAATGCACAGCTTGATATGAAACAAAAAAATGGGGGCAGACTCAATAAACAATATTGCACAAAGGAAAGTTTAAGGAAAGCTTTAAAGATGTTAAAAGTTGAATTCGAATTGAATATAAGTAAACATAAATAACACTTGATGAATTTGCGTGTTGCATCTTTGAATATATGTGGCTTAAACGACTTAACTAAGAGACAGAGAGTCGCTATAACTTTGAGGGCACTCCACATCGATATGCTTTGCCTTCAGGAAACTCATATTGAAGGTAGCAGCGGCAAGGTTTTAGAACAGCTAGGTTTTGAGTTAGTAGTTAATACCAATCAAGGCACCAAAACAAGAGGGGTGGCTATTATGTCCCGGCGGCAAGGTGTTATGTTTCGAAGGAAAGCGGCGGATAAATGGGGCCGGTGGGCTTTGGCTGAAGGTTGGATAAATGGGGTTGCTTTCACAATCTGTTCTGTCTATGGTTCAACGGGAGATGATCCAGAACTATTTGAATTCTTGGATGTGGAGCTAGCCTCCTGGCCCGCCCCGGTGATAATGTGCGGTGACTATAATATTAATGGTATGGGTGGTCTTTGGGGGGAAAATGGGGGAGGTTATAGGGGCAGAAAGAAGAGGGTATATAAGGTGCTTACTAATTTGGTGCAGAACAACGCACTCCGGGATGTATGGGTATCCCTCCACCCTAAAGATCCGGGTAGTACATATTTTCGGCGCCTCATCAGGTATTGGTGAGATTGGACTATTTTTTGTCACATATTCTTTAATATCTAGGTGTAAAATCGAGAAATACCCCGATTGCTCTCGGACCATAATCCGCTAGTGCTTACAGTTAATCTGGGGAAACCTAAGCAAGCGAGGCCTTGGACATTCGAGAGAGGCTTATTAAAGGATCCTGAATATATAAGGCATATAACCGAATGGATTCAGATATTCTGGGAGATTAATAGGGCAAGCGCTAGCACCGGGGTCGTATGGGACACCTTCAAGGCTGGAGTCAGGGGTGAAACAATGAGCTATAGCCTATTTAGACGTAAGAAGGAAAAACAGAGGGAGAAGGCGCTGATTAACAGATTGAAGGAGCTAGAGGAGGATCTGGCAGTGGGGGTTAGTAGGAACGACTCTTTGGATGGGATTTTATTTAACTTAGCTCTGTGAAAGCTGAATTGGGAGATTTAGCTACGGTTAAAGCGGCAGAAAGGTTTTTAACTAGAAGAGAGCATTGTTATGAGTACAATGAAAGAATTGGGCATACTCTGGCAGTGCGATTGAGGCAAAGAGTCTAGCGGCTGAGATTAGAGGGTTTTAGATGCCACTGGGAGATTAGTAGAAGACCCGCAGGAGATTCGGGAGGTTTTTCGCCTCTATTATGAAAAACTTTACTCTGAAGATAAGAGTAAACAATTGGTCTACAAGCAGGCGCACAGCAAGAATTATTTGAGTACAGCAGGTTTGCAAGGTGTAGATGTTAGTGATAGAGACGTACTGGCGAGAACACTAACCCTAGATGAGACTTTGGAGGCACTCCGAAGTCTTCCCTCCGGGAAAGCAGCAGGACCCGATCTGATTCCAGTCGAGTTTTATAAAGTTTTTGCTGAAACAATTGGGCGGATTTACTGGAAACAATGTGTCAGGCTCAGCAGGGAGCTCAATCCCTGATTCATGGGGAGGGGCAGATATCATAGTATTCTTAAAGGGAAGCCCCGGAAGAACCCGGTTCTTACCGGCCAATAACACTTATGAATAGTGATGTTAAAGTGTATTCTAAGGTATTGGCAACCCGGTTGAATAAAATAATCGGGAACTTAGTTCATCCGAATCAGCATGGCTTCATACCCGGCCGAGGGACTACGGAACATATTCGCAAGGTTATTACACTGTTTGATGTAGCTGAGATCTCAGGAGACCCTATGGCACTGATTTTACTTGATGCCGAAAAAGCATTTGATAGGGTCTCCTGGGATTACCTCTGGGAGGTACTGAACATGTTTGGTTTGGGTTCTGACTTTATTAAGGCAGTGCAGGCCTTGTATAAAGCTCCAATGGCTCAATTGAGAGTTAATGGGGGATATACACTACCTATGAGAATTAACCGTGGTACACGGCAAGGGTGCCCATGTTCACCCCTCCTGTTTGCTTTATATATTGATCCCCTGATTAGGAAATTGGAAACTAATAATAGTATTAGACCAATTAGATTTCATGAGCTAGATGCTAAGATAATGGCATACGCAGATGATGTTGCCGTGGTAACCCCAGACCCAGCTGCCGCTTTAATTGGTTTAGAGCGTGAAGCAGAAGTTTTTGGCTTAATATCTGGATACAAGCTAAACCGGGCTAAGACCCAAATTGTTCTAAACAAGGAGGTTCAATTTGATGACCCACGGGTAGTTGACTCAGTAATATACTTAGGTATCAATATAATGCCTGATTTGGGGAAAATAGTTGGGGAAAATATTGGCCCAATTATTAACAAGGCTAAGAAAGACTTTGATCGTATAAACAATCTGCATATGTCGATCATGGGACGCTGCAACGTGGTTAAGATGGTGTTCTTGCCTAAAATATTGTATGTGTTTAGAGCTATACCGTTAGAATTTGAGAAACATTGGTTTGGGCTCCTGGAACATATGGTGAATAGGTTTATTTGGGCGCATGGCAAAACCAGAAGAGCTCTGAGATTTATGACCTTGCCGCGAGACAGGGGGCTGGGCAGTCCCTGATTTCAGATTGTATTATTGGGCGGTGGCTTTACAAAATATGATTAGTTTGCTGGGTGGATGCAAGGTTGATTGCTGGACTAAAACAGAGTCCTCCGATCCGTTACCAATACTTGCTAGGAAAAAAAGCTAAGAATTGTTTTATGAAATTTAACGAACCTAGCTATTTTAAAAAGACAAGGTTTAAGACGTTAAACGCTGCATTTATAATCTGGACGGCACTCAAGAAGAGTCTGGGCCTTGGGCGAATCCACTTCTACACTCAGTTATATAAGAACCCTTCCTTCCCGGGGATTTTTGCAGATACAATTATGAGGGAATGGGATGAGTGTGGAATACGGATGATTGGGGATCTGCTGGGGCAAGATGGGTTAAAAACATTTAATGAACTACAAAGTGTGTATGGCTTAAGCAGGAGGAGCTTTTAAGTATTTGCAATTAGCTAGCTTTGTAAAAGGGAAAAAGGGGGACCATATCATTTTGGAAGAATCAGAATTATGGATAATATTCGATCAGGGAGAACTGCACTATTAGGGGGATATATGCGGAACTGAATCTGCTTAAATCAGATGATCTAGATAAGCATGGGGGAAAGTGGGCTGAGAAGCTTGATATTGATCCCGATGATTTTCTCAATTCCCTTGAGCTAGGTAACACCATTTTGTGCTCAGCGGGACTCCAGGCGCAGCACTATAAGACTCTCTTCTCTCTGTATATCACACCAGCTAAAATTGCGCAATGGGGGGGGCAAGAGGGGATTAGATGTTCCTGGTGCGGAAGTTTAGCAGCAGATGCGATACATATGTTTGCGACCTGTCCGCAACTGGAGACGTTGATTAAGGAGATAGAAACATTTATTAATCAAACTCTGAAATTAAGAGGTTCCCTATTGCCTGCTCTAATGGTGTTAGGGGTGAGAAATTCTGGTTTTCAAGACCCAATGAGGTATTTCTGGTTCGTTGCCATGGCTGTTTTACGTATATGTATTTCTTCAGCATGGTTGGATCGGGTTGCTCCTACTTTTCAGCAATGGCTAGCCAAACTACTGTTTATTTATAATCTTGAGAAAGGAATATATGAGAGGAGAGGTAAAAGAGGTAGGAAGCTTGGTAGGACAATATGGGCCCCTATCTATAATTGGAAAAATGAAATGAGCAATTAATGATGTCCCAGTTTGCAGAATGAGCTGTATATTATTATGCTATGGCTATTATAATGAATTTTTGTTGTATTAATTAACTGGGTTGGCCCCTAAGTATCATAACGTGTAATGTATTTTGACTCTGTACATTTAAAAATTTAATAAAAATATTTTTAAATTTTTTTTAAAAAAAACCTACACCTGGATGTAGGAAAACTGGGACTATCCCCGATATACATTAAACAGGTAATAGGTGCAATCAGGGGGTTACACTTTCCAAACATACACTTTATAGTCGTATGTTTTAGAAACACCTCCCATCCCAGTGAAAAACAAACATGGAGGAAGATGTTGGGTTGTCTTGTCTTTGGCATATCTGGTCCAGCTGGTATATCTGGTCCAGCTGGTCCATCTCAAGAAGAGATGAAGAGGTTGGTGGGCATGGGAACAGATGGGAGCCAGTCAACACCTTGCCATTTTGACTGAAAGCTTACCTAAAAAGTATGGGGCAGATTTACAAGCCCCTTGCATCACCAGTGTGTCACTTTTTGTGACGCACCGGCGGCGCATTTCACTACTGCATATTTACAAGGACAGGAAAAGCCACCCTGCGTGACTTTTCCTGTCTTTGTAAATATCGCCCCTTTACACGCAACACTTTGCGTGAAAGGGGCGTTCCATGGGTGTTGCTGTGGGTGTTCCCACGCAACACCATGGAACCTGACACATTTCCAGATTTACGAGGAATCGTAAACCTGGAAATGCGTCAGTATGCTACACCACCCTAGGGGTGGCGTAGCGAGGCGCAACAAGGAGAAATGCTGCAGGCTTGCAGTGCCGCGCTGCAGCACTTTCTTGTAAATCTGCCCCTATGTCCTTAATATTTCCTTACTCTCATAAAATGATATTCGACTCAGGGTTTGAGCGCAGACATGGGCCAGTATTATATTTATGAGATTGGGAATAGGAGAGACAGGAACAGGGTAAAATGCTTTGCACAATCCAAAAAGGTTACCGTTTTACCAGTCCAATCTCTGGTTCTCATATTTAAAAAATATATTATAATAAAAAAGAAAAGAAAACCAAGATCAAAAGCATGCCTTTTTTATTTTCCCTACATTCTCCCTTTGGCACTGCTTTTATCTTCTTTCTCCATGTTTCTTCCCCATGTTTTTGTGTTTTCGCTCTACTGCTCTAGATGAAAGTCTAAGGAAAAAAATAAGGCCAGTCCTAAAAATTAGTACTGATGAGCCCCGCCTGCACAAATTAAGCAGTTGTAAAGAAAAAAGTGAAAAGACCCAAAATGCTGAAAAAAATCAAACTGGTTTAAAGTCACGCTCATTATTGACATAGCTTTATAAAGCACACAATGCTTCACAAACAAAACAAAACAATTTTAGTAGCAGGAGCCTCCCAGATATGAGGTAGCAAGAACAGAAACGTTTTTGGGGTCTCCATGAAACCAGATAGCAGACAGCAGGATATAACTGGGAGGGAGGTAGGAACATGCATGGAGGGTAGTTCCAGTAGGATCAGGTACATGATGTTTACACTACTCACATTTATAATGAATGACAAAAGGAAAATATAATGACATGTCCAGATCCATATAAATACTAAGTCAAGTGTCAAATGTGGCAGTGGAACATAGGCCACAAATTAGTCACAATACTACATTACCCTGGAAAAGACTATTTACCAGTGCAAATATCACAGAATTTCCATATATGTGGATGCGCTCTGTGAGCAAGTGATATTTTGCATTTTTGAGGGAGGGGGCACAGAAAAGCATAGCAGTTCTGAATGGAGAAGTTGCTTCCATGCTCTCCCTCAAGGTGCACTCATTCCAAATATTCAAGAGTGATCTGCACATGATTTATGGTCTGTGTTCTTTCAAACGCCTGATCTACAGAAAAGATACTGCCCCAAAGAGAAAACCGGTGTGCAAATATGTATGTAACGAGTGATTAAGCATAGAAACATTAACTGCCAAAAGTAAGCCATACATGTACAGTTGCATGTCTATTTCTTACAGAACGGTGCTACGGAGCTGAAGCCATCTGCATAATAATTTCAGTCAACAAGAGCGCCTGGAGGCCAAGCCAATAAAGAATACAGAGCTAGAACAAACCTGAATAAAGAGACACAAAATAATTGATGTATGCCAGTTCATAGCCACCCGACTACAGATCATGCCGAGTTTTTGAAAACATGAGCCACAAGCAAATAAAAACAAGCAACTTCAGACTTGCACATTTACATAAAGCAGATTGGTCAGATATCACAATTTATATATTCTGTTTGGTAATCAATAGTTTAGATGTTTGCTCGTACATGGTTTTCTTTATGTTTTTTAGCAGTATAGTACAAACGTACTGTGCAAAACACACGTTGTTTTGCACAGTAAAAGCATCACAATATATGCCGCTGTTTTTGCAAAGGAACACTTCATCGTTGTTCACCAACTGCTTGCAAAACAATTGCGCACCGGGTGCAATAGAATGTGAAAACAAACAAGCATGCATTCACAACAGCAACAATATTTCCCTCAGCTTTTCTGTAGCCTCCTACCAACTTGCCTCGGCGCTCGCTGTCCGGTCCGGTGTTTTGGAATACGGCTGCACTAGGCGAAAATTATTGCAGCAGGACCAATAGTCCACATCATCTGCTCAGGCTTCTAGTGTTTTTGTCCTGTGTTCTAGGACATCAATCTTTTCCTTCATGCTTGGCAATGAAGATTGTGTCTCCTCGACCTGAACTTCCATTTGCATGACTTAGACGTTTGTCCTGGTCAGACCTAATCAGATCTAGGTCTATGGCCACCACGTCCACTTTAGACTCCAGCAACACCTTTGTTTCTTCTATTACCTTCATTACATCCGATAGTGTGAGGGTTGTAAGGGTTGTCTGTGCCTGATCCATTTATTGTCTGATATGCAGGTTCAGTGAGGGTGAGGACCCTTATGTATTTCTCAATGTTCAATTGCACAATTGTCATTTTCTATGCCTTATCCTTCACCATTATGGTCTTGTATTTAGATCTGCCGAGTTGTGTGAGATCAGGCATATAGTTTGCTTTGTCCCTTCAAATATAGAGTTGCACACTACTAATCAGCACCTAGATCCCCATTGCTATGACAAGGACAGTCAGACAATTCAGTGTTTTTGTTTGCATAACATTTTAATGGGAGTGTCTCTAAATTCCTGCTGCAGGTCACTTATCTGCTTTGGACTGTTCTTTCCATGCATCACTGTTCTCTGCGGCGTTTGGTAGTCTCATGGCACAAGTCTCTTTTTAGGTCTTGCCTAGGGAGTACATGCGCTATCTCTTCGAGACATGTTGTAGCTACTGTATGGGATACATCCCGCCCATAGTTGTTGATTGGTTTGTTTCCTTGTCATTATAAAAAGCTTGTGTGTATGTGCTAATGTTGATTTGTTGTCCCTCCTTTTGTGTACGCCTACGGAGCAGTGACCTATTACTAGTCTTCTCGCTCTTTCGCTTATTTACGTTGGTGCACAGACATTTTTTTAGTTGCTTTCCAACATTGCCGGTAAAAAGAGTCGCATAAAACTCTATCTGTTCCTCTAGTCCCTGCTTGGATTTATCAGACTCCTGGCTCCTTCCTCCCCCTGCTGGAATGTGACTTTAACTGGTGGTTATTTGAAGTACTCCTATACCTTTGGGTCGAGTTTGCTCAAAATACAACTGCCCAAAAAAATGCTTTTGAAGCCTGTACTGCCGAGTTGGTATATCTAAACCCCACCCGAGCATTTTCGCAGCGTAGTCTCTCCAGTCCCTGCGTGTGTTCACCAGGCTTCTCACTCTTTCCTCCCCCCTGCTGGAATGTGACTTGTAAATAAAACGTATTTGCTTTCCGATCAGCCAGGCTGTGGCTCCTTCCTCCTCCCCCTTGCTTGTCTGGCTCTTTCCTCTCCAGCAGCCCGCGTGGGCATTGATGATCCCCTCCCCTTGCTGCAGCAGGCACTGCCGGAGCTCTCTCATGTTTCTAAATGTTGGCATCCTTGCACTTATTCTCCTTTGTTTTATATTAAGCTAATATCTTGAGGCTGTCATTTCAAATAGAGGTCACAGCAGGATAAACAAATGGAACAGTTAAGCACTTTATTGAGACCCTTTCTGAATGTCCTCGTACAGCAGCCACGCCCATTTCAGGAGAGCCTGCTTGATAAGACCAAGGGGGAATATTTTCAGCTGTATCAGGATGAGTAGATCACCACAGAGCTAAAACCAAGAGGACTATCAAATTGTTTTCCCAGAGAGACAGCACGCAGTGTAACAGCACATTCATCCCCCCCCCCAAGTGCACCCACACTAACTGTCATATCCAGCTGCTAAGCTACAGGGACAGAGATGTATTGCTGCAACACTTGTGGTGAAGGATGGTAATAAAAATGGAGGGCACAGAAGTAATGCTATTTCCGGATTATACCATCCAGGTGGTAAAAATTAGATTACCCTTTGAAGCAGTCAAAAGGAGATGCCACAAGCAGCAGCTCAAGTGAATGATGTTCTTCCCGGCTGAATTAAGGATTATACAGGGCAACACATCTAATTTCTTCACACATCCTGGACAGGCTTGGGATTGGTTAGACAAACTTGACAAACAGGCTGGCATATTGCATAAAGCTGCAACTAGACCTTTGCTGGGGTCTAATAAACATCAGGATGAGAAGGAAACATATCATTGACATGACAATGTGCCAGGAGCAAGCATTTGAGAAGAGCTGAGGGCAGGTAGACCCAAAATGGCTAATGTAGCTGATAGTATACAACTGCAGCCCATTTCTTGTGAGCCACAAAGGGATCTACCCTGACCAGTGCAGGGCCCCCATCCCAGATATTGGATCAGCCAATGCAAAAAGACTGGTACTGTAGAATACTATATGTATATAATCTGGTTTGTTTAGTTAGAAATGTTAGACTGCAGCGCCACAGTCAGCATGAATATATATATCCTTCTGATTAGAGGGCAATCTGATGGTACATGCTTAGGCCTAACCGTGGAGACCTTGGTGTTGATGTTGTTTACAGTTACATTTATACCACCTATATGACAAAAATGGGGATCCCTAGAGTTAAAGATGCCAAGGAAAAAACAACATGTAGACTGCCAGCACAAAGACAATGATAAGTGGTACTCATGCGAGACACAATAGCACTTTTAACGTGCCGAGGTTTGAATAATTATGTCAAGAGGGCCTTAGTGAGAGCATATTTATGCAAAATGGGAATCCATATAGCCAGTTTCAAGGAAACCTATCTACAACTGAGCAGGCCGACAAACTGATGCAAAAATGGAAGGGGAGCTTTATCACTAGAGCTATGTTACACATGCTAGAAGCATGGGTGTATGGATAGTGCCATGAACACTGTTTGAAGTGATCAGCATAGAAAGTGACAGTGAAGGGCGATCTATAATAGTAAGCTGTGAATTAAATGGCAGAGACCTCACAGTAATAGGCCTGTATGTTCTAAATACAGATGACACAGAATTCTACCCAAGACTGAGCGTTATGAGCCCCAATGTACCCCAATATAGGCCTAGGTAGTTGGACAACCTTTTACCTACATTCATCCTACGTTGCTCTACATAACGGTTCTGGCGATGACCTTTTACCTAGTTATGTGTTGAATAAATGTTGTGTGGTTTTCTTTGAAAATTAGCCTCATTTATTATGCATGACGATTCTTAGTATCATATCTTAATCCCCTGCCTAGGACAGGCGCAGCAGGATTACCATCTTCCGTATAATAACTCTGTACAAAAGTCACCACTTTCATCATCCTTGAACGACAGACCCACAGTACCATTACACATCTAGGTAGAACCCCTGAGGGTACTTTTCGGGTATAAAAGAAACACATCTTCACTGAGCAACCAGAGGAGAAGCTTCCATGCTGGCACGAGACGCTGAAGTCCCTGCACGCAGAAACTCCAGCACGCAGTGGTCTGACATCTCTTGTGGGGTGTCCAACTCTAGACCAAGACGGGGTCCTTCGCTCTCTCCCATCAGGTAATGGGGTTTGCTCTTTCCTAGGGGATTCTTGGTTCTACGCCTACATACATGCTAGGTACACTTAGGTAAACTTAGACAGGGTTTGCATCGTAGGAGCATGCTTGATTACTGCCGTGCATCGATATGCCTGCATATATTTATTGTTTTAGCACCATGAAGAATTCTACCTTTTATGTACTTTGTAATCTTATATATCTGTTTCTAACATGTTTTATACTAGAATGATGCTGATTCAATAAATGTTTATTGAAAACGTCCCGTTCGTTTATTCTGTGTATCTCTCTGAGACTATTTGAGGTGACGGAGGGAAAAGTGCTCTACTGTTTCCACGATCCTGAAGGATCAAGGGTTGTCATGTTTGATAGTTGCCAGAAACTATTCACCCCTTGGTAAGGTTAGGGGGCTTATGGAGGCACTGTGAGCTAGCTGGTCTAAAGCCATACATATCCTTTGGACACCAATCCCTTAGTTTATGTTGTCTAAACGCGCATATCCTATATATTTGTAGGAACTGCACGACATGGCGCCACCAACGTTGGTTAGGCTCTTATTTAATGGTCAAATCTGAGTAGTTCAGTCATGCTTTCTCAGAGAACCCTACTCACATTTACCCAGAGACGTCTGGGGTGCGAAGGGAAAAATCCGCCACAGCTGAGTAGGTCTATCCTATGTATTGGCTGTAGGTTTGTTAAGCTTGAAGGATTACAGTTCCCTACATTGTGCATAAACCTTATCTCTTTTTCGTAAATACTTCCCATCATAAATTCTCAAAATGGAGACGCTGGTACTAGTGGTGCTGGTGCGGAGGAAGCAGAGCTTGAAGGAGCTCTTAAAATTTCAGTAAATTGCAGAAATCCCATTACTATAACATTAGCAAATTATCCTCTATCATCATTAGGTTGGACCATTACCTTCGTGATTGAGGCACACGAAGCGTACAGGACAGAGGTGTTCTATTCTTGGGTTAAGTTCCCAACTGCAGATGCAAACACACAAGTATTCCATAGTTACATCCCAGATGAAATACCGGAAGAATACTCTCCATATGACATAGATGTCCTGTTAACTTACCGAGAACATATAAATTAGTTTAAAGGCGCCCTACCCCATACCATAGAAAAAGTGAGACTCGGTCCGCTCAGCAGAGATGGAGCGACCTGGCCGGTCCTAGCTGCTTACACACCGCATCCAGAGATTGATACATTGCCAGCAGCAGACTTACGTCCACTTTACAAAACTATACAGAAATCTTATACAGTTCGTAATGCGAACACTTACAATTCAACCATCAAGGATCACTCAAGCTGGTCAACTACAAGGGACTGCAACAAAAATCACTCCACAAACGCTGAAAGCAATTATGGGCAGTTTTTCCACACACAGGCCTGCAAGAAAAACACAGAATACTGACAATTTGCTTGCCAATGGGGATAGCTCCCCCAATAGAGGATTGTACAACTTGGGGTACAGTTTTTGCTGTTATTTATATCAGAACTCAGGGTACCCCCTCAATAGCAGTCATACCAGAAGTACTGAAACAAATACAGAATGAGTACGGGGCAGAACCTGCCCTGGACTTCGGGATGAAATTGATAGGCAATTTTGCCCAGGTATCAACAATTATGTTAGCAAACATAAAAGGGGAGGCAGCAGCGGTGGCTATACGCCAGCGCTTGAGGGAATGCACTCCTGCACAACACCAGTGAGAATTACCTAAAATTCTCAAAGATACCTATGCTTCGCTGGGTAGAGATAACTTGGGAGCTAGACCTGTGAAACCACAATTGACGTGTAATCCGGAAAAGGATAACACAAATCAATTCCCCGATTCTTCTAAAAAGAAATGGGATAATAAACAATCAAAAAGAATGCATCAGGATCAAGGTGTGGGTCTCCTCAACAGGAGCCCTTTGAAAAACAATATAACCTTAGAAACCGTAACAACAGTAAAAAACCTGACAGGTATCAGGATACTGATACACGTTCCTCTCGTTCCTTTCAGAGCTCATTCAAAAACTCAGAGAGGGAAGGACGGTCAGAAGGCAGATCAGAAGAGTGAGTCAAGCCAAGAGACACACATCGCACTTCAGAAGAACATCAAACAAGAAGATAAACAAAAAGCTAAACCTCAATTTAAAAAGAAGAAGGTAGCTGGCATTAAAATAAGAAATGCCCTGGCTACTGAGGACTCAACTCCTGAACGGGGAATGGGCTCAGACGATGCTAGACAGTGCAGTAGAAGTAACAATAGCTCACCAGAACCTGATGGAATTTCTGGTGATAGCAGCGTTGAATGAACATATCACCGTGGAAACACTTGATACAAGGGTAAGTTTATAGGAAATAACACTCCAAACGGAGGGGGACATACCCAGAAAAGTGAAAGGTCTCTTTTGGGAGAATTTGACTTTTGGATACGATATCCTTTTGGCTGAAAGAGATTGGCCGCCTGAGTTCGTCATGGATTGCCCAAAGGGGGAAGAGGTCATTTTACTGCCTTTCTCCGACCTTGTTCCAGAATCCTTAAAACACACATACGCACAGGAGTGGGCAGTAGCGCTAGCCCCTGCATTATACCGCAATCATGTAAGGTGGGATGCTGAGTCACTTCACCATGAAATCCCAGTCAAAACTACTCCTACACCTCAGTGGCAGTACCCAATAAAACATGACGCGAAGAAGCAGGCCAGGAAGATCTTAGATCAACTTGAATACCAAGGCGTGATTGAGAATTGCACCTCCTCCATGAATAATCCTTTGGTTCCGGTAAAGAAATCCGACAATTCATACCGTCTAGTTTTAGATTATAGGCATTTGAACTCATGCACGAAAAAATACAAAATGATACTAGATATCTAATATGGATTCTTTTGCTAAAATATAGCACCTGAAAGCAGATGTTTGACAGCATTTTCAGCCCTAGGCTCTCATGCCAATTCTGTAGACTGCCCCAAGGGTATAAGAATAGCCCTGGGTCATTCTCAGCAAGAGTAACAGAGTTACTTCAAAATTGTGATGAGGAGGCATCCTCCTATGTAGATGATATTTATTTGACAGACTATGAGTTATTGGATCACTTGCACAGGGTGAACAACATAATTCAGGGGTTCGCCGCTGAGGGCTACAAATTTCACTTTAAAAAATCACAAATTGCCCTCCTCAATGTCTTATTTTTAGGATATGAGCTCTCAAGTGAAGGGAAAAGCCTGGAAGCTAATTTTGTATAAAAATATGTGCTGCCCCAGCCTCCAAAAACTCTGAAAAACTTACAATCCATTTTAGGATTCCTAAATTTTGGCAGAACATACATTTTAGATTACGCAGAAAAAGTAAAATCTTTCTACGACTTAATCAGACCTGATTTTTCAGTTCGACATTGGACACAGGAACACACAGAAATTATCCGTTCCTTACAAGCAGACATGATAGCTTCTAAACACTTACACACACGTGTGAACACTACGAACTTGGTGATCTGTGTAATAGCGGGTCAATCTGGGTACACATACCTAAGCTTCAATGAAGGCAAAACGGTACACATTGCATACAAATCTCATTTGTACACAAATGCTGAAATGCGCTTTGCATTCACTGAAAAAATACTGACAGCAGTACAAACTGCTGTAGGGAGAGAAGAGCACTAGCTCAGGAGAAACGCATAATTGTTGTGACTCCAGTACCAACCCTAGAGGCTGTTACCAAAGCAAGTGTTCCAAACGCAAAAGCACTGCATTCACGATGGATACAATGGGCAAATTCTCTAGCTGCAACAGATGTAGACTACAAATTTGATTCTACTTTAAAAACAAGCATTTCTTCAGTATGAACAAGAATATCCTCTCCCAAATTAAATAATGCTTCTAGATCAGTATGAATACATCATTTACACTGACGGATCTGCCCAGCCTGCTGTAGGTAGTACACAGCAATACAGCGCAGCATGTGCGATTGTAAAGGGATGTATGCGGGACGGCAAGTTCCATCCTAGCAATATGCAGACACAATCTATGGGAGATTGCATGGCAGAACTAAAAGCCCTGATAAAGGCACTAAAAAATACGGATTGGGAATCCCCCACACTTATTGTCTGCGATTTGTTTTACTGTGTCCAGTCATTCAAAGAATAACTACACTATTGGGGCCAGAATGGGTTTAAACAAAGGTTGCACAATAAAGCACAAGTTGCTTTGGGAACAAGTGGCAGAGCTAAAAAAAGGCTTGCCATGGGCTCATGTAATTCACACATTGAGTCATCAGCATGTTGGCGTACACGTTGAAGGGAATTCACTGGCTGATGAAGCCGCCAAGGCGACAGTGAGAACTACTGCCGTTGCTGCAATCACTCGTTCTAGTACAAGGATAGACGGACAGATGATAGCTGTGAACGCTACCCGCAATAACAGCTCAGCCGTGCCAAAAGGTTTTCCACTCAAGTACTCCTACAAGTTAGATGCACAAAACATTCTTTATGCTCAAATTCCAGGAGTGGTGGATAGAGTAATACCAAACATGGATCGCAGATTAGGTTTAATTCTAGCTGCACACGAGGGTCTGGGTTCAGCACATGCAGGTATTACTGCAACGATTTCACTACTGAAACAACGTTATTGGTGGCCAGGTCTTACTAAACAGACCAAAGGCTTGGGGGCGTGGCCGGATGCCGATGGAGACGGGAGCCTGAAACCGAGCTCCCGCCGGTGATCCCGCATCCAGTGCCATCCTGCCCGCTACAGAGGGGCCCCAGACACAGGCACCGTCCCCCCTAACGCCGGAAACACTGGGGGTAATGCGGAGCCGGGGCACAAGCCGGTGAGGACCGGGAAAAGACAAGAAAACGTGCCTGGCTGTGTGGCCGCGAGGACGAACAAAGTGGCGACTGCAGTCTGACTGCTGGGGCCGCCGGGGCCGCCAAGGCGAGGAAAGCGCCGCGGACACCTACTGTGAGTGCACGGGGGCAACGCTACCTCGACGACCAAACGGCCCGGAACCTGGAGGGGAAGCAGTGCGGGCGACGCTAGGGCCGGGAAGGCCGCAGAGACGAGGTTGCGGCCTAGTGCCACGGCCTGGTGAGTGCCCTGCAGCGAGAAGATTGCACCCCGGAGTGGGAGCAGAGAGCGCGGAGGCCCGATCTTTGTTGAGCCCTGCTCCTGGGCTGGCCGCCAAACGAGTGCGGGGAACAGCCACGAAGAGAGAGACGCGAAAGAAGGTACGGGCGCTTGGGGCACACTGGCGGCTTCGGAGGCACAGCGGATCCTTCCCCCAGCTGAAGCGAGGGCTGTAGTGACTTGGTACGACCGCAGGCCACGGGCCGGGTCAGATGATAATCGGCAACAGGCCGGAGGGACCGGGAGGCCTCAATTGGGAACGTACAGCACCGAGGCTCCCGGGACGGGTCCGGGCCACAGCGTGCTCACTGCCCAGTCCCCAGTACATAAGCGGTGTGGAGTAGCAGAGAGGGAGAGGAGGTTGCGGACTGGGTCGCACGCCTAGAAGAACCGCGCTGCTCCTGAGGAGCTGCACACAATGACCTCGGAGCGCTGGGGTGTACACCAGACAGAGGGCAGTCTTGATCTCCTCAGAAGGCCAAAGGTACGCTGCGCAATTTCAGAGGAGACCCACCGGAATTGAGCAGCACACATTGGGTGGGAGAGCGAATTAAACACAGTGGAGAGTGCTCGTGATCACCGACGACCAGGGCTCCATTATTGGGAGCACAGCCACTGCACACTGAGCAGGGTGCCCATAGCAGCCACGAAGCGCTGACAGGGAGGCCCACGAGGCAAGGGAGGACCACAGCGGGCAGGGCCCGGCGAAGGCGGTAACGGACTAAGAGCCCTAGTAAGCAGGCGCAGCGACAGGCCAGAGGGGATTGCGACTGAGGCCTCTCGAGCTGGTGAGGAGAGGGTCACAACAGGAGCCTTCAGTCCCGTGATACGGGAGAAGCACATAGGGAATCGTCCGCAGCGACTATAAGGAAGGCGCTGAAGGAGGACACACCATTGGGCAAGCCCCAGACAGCAACGGCTATAAGCACTACTCAACGCTGGAGTAAGAGCAGGGCCTCACGGCTAAGATCTACCAGGCGACACTGGGGCGCAGAGAACCCCAAGCCAGGAGCGACTGCCACCATGGGGAAAGTATCTAAACGGTGGGATGTGGGGCAACAACAGGAACCGGCAGGAGAGGACGCAGGGGACACTCGCCCCGGAACAGAGACACGCACGGATCAAAAGGAGACACCAGCGGACCCATCCCTCTACGATATACTGCAGGCAATAGAGGCGTCGAGAGCAGCGGTGGAAACCAAAATTGACACGCTAAGAGAAGACCTGGGCTTGCTCAGAGCGGATCATAGGAAGCTGGCGGAACGAGTTACGGCAACGGAGGGGGAGATCCACGACCTGAAGCCCCAGGCGACCACATCTGCTCAGAGGCTTACCGAGATAGAAAAAAGAGTGCAGGTCTTGGAACTCAGAGCGGAAGATGCAGAAGATAGAGCATGACGCAACAACCTGCGAATCATAGGCCTGCCAGAGAAAATAGAAGGGAATAATATGGTCGCCTACCTGGAAAACTGGATCCGCACTGAGGTGGCAGAAGAAGGCCTGTCCCCCTACTTCGCTCTGGAGCGAGCGCATAGAGTCCCTGCTAGAGCGCTTCCGCCTTGACTGCCCCCAAGACCGGTAGTGGCCCAGCTCTTATTCTACAAGGACAGAGATCATATGTTGGTCAGAGCTCGGATTAAAGGCCCTCTCCAAATTGCAAACAGCATTGTGAGAATTTTCCCAGACTTCTCCAGAGACGTGCAGAAGCAAAGAGCATCTTACACTGCAGTCAAGTGAAAGCTCAGTCAGATGGGAATTCAGTACTCCATGGTGTTCCCGGCCAAGCTTAGATTGGTCTCGGAGGGGGGAACCAAATTCTTCGCCACCCCACAGGATGTGTGGGACTCGGTCGACGAACAAACACCAGAGGAGAGGAGGGAGACGAGACGAGAGCAATCCGGACGCGCCTCTGCACGGCCTGCGGACAAGGAGGGACTTCCAGGAGCCTACCCACAGCAGAGGAGACACGACAGGCCAGAGAGAGAGCAGTGGCAGCAGTGGCCTCGCTCAGTACACAAACGACATGGGACACTTCCTCTCTGTCCGGAGAGGACCCGAGGGAATCGGACTCGGACACCAGCACTAGTACAGTGGGGGAGTCCAGCCAGACTCTCCCTGAAAGGACTCCCAAACTGGCGGACGATATCGTCTGAAGGCTACCAAGGCACGCAAGTATCAATAGAATACTGAAGAAGGGGGGCTCATTACACACTGAATATGCGTTATATGAGGTGAAGGGGGCTCTAGTCAAGGGAGGTTCTTGGGCAACGTAACACGCATTGGGTGGGGGGAACCCGGGGGGGGGGAGGACACGGCTCTCCTCCAGGTGGACACTGGCCTAGCCGCTACCCGAATTCTGGACAATTGTTGCACTGGCACACGAGTGCTTTGTTTGGATGGGAGAGATTTTCTCACTTGTCCTGGGGAGGGGGTGTTGGGATGTTAAAATTGTTTTAAGTTGGAAACTGGGGGCGCTGCTGTCAACAAAAGAAGGGCAAGAGGCATGGCAGCAAACGCTGCAGAGTTTTGAGACGCTCATTGGGGGCCTGTTCCATAGAGGGCAGGGTGGGGGAGACCGCTAACTACTAATGGCGAAAAGGACAACATAAAGTTTATTATCCTGGAACGTCAGGGGTATGCACTCCATGCACAAAAGATATAAAATATTCTCACACTTGAACCGGCGGGTGGTCCATATAGCCATGCTCCGGGAGACTCACACACTGGCCTCTGAAGGTGCTGAACTACATCGAAGATGGAGAGGGCAAGCTTATTATACGTCGTACTCGGCGTTTGCAAGGGGGGTGCTAATCTGGGTACGAGCTGGGGTCCCCTTTCAGCACATAGAACACAAAGTATACCCGGAGGGTCGCTACGTGATCGTTCTGGGGCAACTGGATGGGCAAGACATTACGTTAATTAACATATATGGCCCGAACGTCGACTGTCTGGAGTCTTGGCACCCTACATTACCGGCTCAATCATCATGGGGGTGAATTCAACTGTATTGCGGATCCTGACCTAGATCGGTCGCACCCCCCGCTCCGAGACTCCCCAATTCATAATGTAGCCAGAACTTTTAGGGAGTGGCAGACCTGATGGGGAATAATAGACACATGGAGACGAACACATCCACTCGATAGAGAGTACTCTCACCTTTCGCATGTCCATGACTTACACGTCAGACTAGACACATTCCTATGTTCGCCCGACATACACACATTACTCCAGGGGCGGAATACCTGACCAGAACTGTTTCGGGCCATAGCCCGCTATTGGTCAGATTACAGTGGGGCGCACAGCCACAGCCTATCCCTACCTGGCGCCTCAAGCCGGAGGCGTTAGAGGACCAGGTTTTCTTACAGGAGATTAGGGGCCACATCGCAACATATTTCTCCGATAATGCCTTGTCCACTGATTCTAGGGGAACGTAGAAGGAGGCCTTTAAGGCAGTCATCAGAGGACGGTGTATGGCGGCATCCATTGGGGTACGACGGACATTGGTCACGGACGTGGAGAGGGCGGACTGAGCACTTAGGGAAATAGAGTTGAGAAGGCCTGAACACCCTGAGCTGCGACAAGAGCTCTTAGACGCTAAAGAAGAGGTAGCTGTGCAAGAGGAGCGGCTGCGGTGCTTTGACTTCAAAGCCTACACTGATAGGACCCATGCAGAGAGAGATAAAGCAGGGCGACTGCTGGCATGGTTAGCCAACCCGACCCGCCGGGGAAACAACATTCTAGAAATTGCGGACCAGGCGGAGAGACCATTACATAGGCAGGAAGAAATAAATAATAGATTCTGAGACTATTATGAGCGCCTTTACAGGGCTCCGGACCCAGGGGATGGGAGAGATAGCTGAGTACCTGACGGGACTCCCATTGCACACGCTCTCAGAGGAAGACGCAGAACAGCTGGGGGCGGAAGTCTCCGAACTTGAAGTAAGGGTGGCCATAAAGGAGTTAGCAAGAGGTAAGACCCCGGGCACAGATGGGCTTCCTCAGGAATTCTATGCTCCCTATGTAGAAGAGTTAGCCCCCAGGGTTGGTAGAATTTTACGCAGAGGCTGGGGAAGGAGGAGTACTACCACAGACTACACGGGAAGCAGTGGTGATCCCGCTACTTAAGCCGGATAAGTCCCCTCTTGAGTGCACAGCATATAGACCCCTGTCCATGCTCAATCTAGATTTTAAAATCCTAAGCAAATTGCTGGCAACCAGGCTCCTGCCACACATGACTTCACTGGTCCATCAGGATGAGGCAGGGTTCATACCAAGCAGGAACACAACTCTCAATATAAAATACGCCTTCTTGCCATTCTCGAACTGAGCAAAGAGGAGGAACCCAATGGAGCTGTCTTCGCTATCGACATAGAGAAAGCGTTCAACAGCCTGGAGTGGGAGTTTCTGTATGCCGTGTTGGCAAGAATGGGGATTGGGCAGGGATTCATAAGATGGGTGAAGCTGCTTTACGAGGGCCCAGTGGCTAGGGTCCGCACGCGTCGTACGATATCGGCACAGTACCGGGTGGAGCGGGGTACGCATCAGGGGTGCCCCCTGTCCCCCCTTTTATTCGCCCTGGCTATAGAGCCGCTGGCGTGCAGGGCACGGTCCGGGAGCGCATACCAGGGGCTGCAGCTGGGCGGACACACACATCATATAGCGCTGTACGCGGATGACCTCCTACTCTTTTTAAAGGATACAGACGGGGACCTGAGGGGGGCTAAGAATATGATGGGAGTGTTTGGCGCACTATCGGGACTCCAAGTGAATTGGCAGAAATCCCGGCTGTTCCCGGTGACGGTGGACACTCCACCTCCTGAAGAATTGGGAGAGCTGCGGTTGGAGCCCCGGTGCTTCAGATACCTGGGAGTGAAGATTTTTCACTCCATATCGGATGTGCAGCAGGGGAATGTGGGGGGAGCCTTAAGATCACTAAGGGGCAATATGGTCTTTTGAGGGGGATTGCCCCTGTCTGTGGCAGGGAGGATTTCCCTGCTGAAGATGGTGGCTCTCCCCAGGCTGCTGTACTTCTTCACCACACTACCGGTGTGGATACCGGGGGCATGGTTCAGGGAGTTGGATTCAAGTATCTCAGCTTCTATATGGGATATGAGCAGAAGGAGAGTGGCCCTTTCCACGTTAAGGTGGACGCAACCCGAGGGGGGCTTGGCGGTCCCAGACATGGAGGCATACTACCTAGCGGGCAACTGCAGCGGTTCACACAGTGGGTGGCGGGAAGTCTGGACCCGGAATGAAGGAGGCCTCCCTTTACCCCAGAGAGGGCAGAGGTGCTTGGCACCCTGATGGGCACAATGAAACCGCAGCATGTTCGTACCAATGAACACAAGGTGATACGGCATTGCTGGGGTAGATGTCTCCAAAAGACGAGGACAAAATGCCCATACTCACCAGAGTTGTCGATTGCACTGCTCGAGGCACTCCCAAACGGGGGACAGTGGAGGAGGATAGAGGAATGGAAACAAGCAGGGGTTACCAAAGTAGGAGACCTATACAGAGACGGGGAATTATTCACCTTTGAGGCATTCCGCACAGAATGGGATATCCCGCAGGGGCACTTCTTGCTCTACTGGGCAATCACGGGGGCACTGCACAGACATTGGGGGGTGGGGACGACGGAACCACTGACTCACTCTACTTGTGAATACATAGGCCTGGCAGGGGGTATAATAAATGCTGTCAAATGCCTATACAGGGCCATCAGACGTGACTCTTCACAACCGCTGGAGGGGCTGCGGACCAAATGGGAGACTGACCTGGACAGACCCTTAAAGGACAAAGATTGGAAAAACATACTACAAAGGGCCACTAAATTCTCTCACAATGCGACATTTAGCCTGATCAGCTTCTATACATTACATAGGACATGCATCACACCGGACAGAATCAATCGGTTCTTCCACAGGGAGGATGCGGAATGCCCGCGATGCAGAGAAAAGGGAGCTGATTTCATGCACATGATGTGGAGCTGTCCTCCGTTAGTGAATTACTGGCAGGAAGTGGCTAGGGAAATGGCGAGAGTTATAGGGCGGATGGTGCCATGCACGCCAGCACACGTGCTACTAAATATGTTTCCTCACTCAGCTAAGACTAAGGTTACTGCTAAATTTCAAGACCTAGCCTTTATACTGGCGAAGCGGGAAATAACCAGCAAGTGGAAAGCACCAAATGGCCCCAGTATCCATAGATGGAAACAAGAGCTGGAGAAATGGGCAAGCTGCGAGGGCAGAATACTGCTCAGGAATGCGAGAAGGGGGATAGGCAGAGTTGAGAGGGCGCAAGCTTGGGAGGCGTTGGTCGAGGACATGAAAAATGCTGGCCAAGGGTCAGGAACCAATACCCCCATGGGACCATCCAGGTACGGGAGCCCCGGGGTTCGGGAGCAAGACGAGAGAAGGGAGCAATCGTCGAGGGAGGGAAGCGTCTAACGCCTACGAAGCACAGGGAGGGTTGGGCGGCCCCACGCACCAATGATACTCCACATATCTGCTCATGGCAAAGCTCGGAGGAAGGTAGTGCAATACTCTAGTTGGCAGCAGCACGGGGGGTGGGGGTAGTTGGGGAAAGTTAGGGGCAGGGGGCATGACGACACACATATAGATTGGGGAATGCTCGTAGAATAGTGCGTTAAATGATACTGAATCAATGGTACTGTCTTACAGACACAAGGGATGTAACTATGGTAAAGGCACATGTATTAAGTAACATGTTGGTATGTTGGACATATGCACATAATGCTGTATACAAAGGACAATAAAATATGTTTTTAAAAAAACAGACCAACGGCTTTGTCCTTAAGTGCGACATCTGTCAGCAGATGAAGGGTTCCACCATAGCACGTCCACCAAACACCACTACTGATATCATACAGACCACTTGCATGTGTCTATTTGGATCACTGCAGCCCCTTACAATCTGACTGGGCTTACAGGCACATCCTGGTGCCAGTGGATACATGCTCTAGATTCCTGTGGGTTTGGCCCCAGTGCTCGGCTGACGCTTGAACTGTTATAAAGGATTTAAGAGTCTTTATAGGGACATACGCAATCGGCACATTACATTCTGACTCTGGACCTGCATTTAGCTCATTGGTTTACAAAGAAGCCATGGGAGGTTTGGGTGTTGCATTGCCATACTCCTCTCCATATCATCCTGGGGGAAATTCAATTGTGGAGAGGAAAAACTGGGACTTAAAGCAATCCTTAACAGCAAGGGTATTAGGCTCGGGTAGCAGTTGGGTCAATCACCTATATCGGGTCCAGAGAGCACTTAATAACATGCCAAGAAGTTCCCTAGGGGGCGGTACTCCAAATGTATTCCTGTTTGGGACTAGAATGTGGGTACCTGACATCGACTGTGGCAGCACAGTGGCGGATGAAAAACCATTTGACATCAATGATCGTTTGGCTGTTTTACAGGAACTAAATGAATTCCGGACATTACAAAGCAACATCCAATTAGAATGCACCGCCACTGGAGAAGTGAAAGCTGTACCGGCAAGACCTGCCTGGATCCCGAAGATTGGGGATCTGGTCAGAGAAAAGATTGTGGACAAAAAATAATTTGGACCATCATACAGAGCGCCTGTACCTGTCCTGGCTGTCGAAGGAACAAGAACAGTACTTCTTCCACTTCTTGCAGGCAAGAAAGAAAAGAGATTAGTCTCAATTGATTTGATCAAACCACACTATGTGGCTGATACTCAATGGTAGGCCGCGTGGCTCCTGGGTAGCCTCTGATCTCCTCTCGCTACCATACAGGAAGTTCAGACAGAAAGATTAATAACGTTTGAAGATTCTGCTCTACAAAGTGAAGGAGTTACCAACAATGGAATGGAACTCGTGCCTGTTGAAATTGAACAACAACAAAATACACATGAAACACAGATCTGAATTTGGCCTAATACCGACATCTATGTGAATATATCTCAAAACGAGTCATCTGCCAGTTCTACAAAACCTGCTGAGCTACCAGAGATAATTTGAACTGGATCTGGCTACTTCATCGACTTTGATACTTTCTCTCTGGATCCAAGTTAGCCCAAGTTACCTCCACCGCCTGTTTCCCACAAACAACAAATTCTTGATTTCTTCCTTTGGCTGAAAAAAGACTCACCTTGTTTCTCCCTGGCTACTGCTGTGGATTGCTATAGGTCTACTGTTCCTAGGCCTTTGGATAGGTATAGTGATTGTCTTTTTCCTGATCCTGAATGGACATTACCTCCCAGAACACTCCGCAGTACGAAATGTGAACTTGGTCCTGAAATCGCATGCATCATCACACCATGAACAAAGAGACCTGTCCTTAGTGAACATTGCAGCAGTTGCAGTTCCTGAAGGAATAGTTTCCCAAAGGGTTTCATATGATGTATATAGTCCAACTGAACTTTTAAAAATACCACACCAGTTTAAAAATTCTTTAAGTGATATCATCACCTCCAGTACTGTCTCTGATGATTGGGATTTTGAAACTGTAAATACTATGCTGTCTGATTTAGGATAATCTGCTGCATTTTCAAGTAATGAATTGTTTGAAGATACATCTGATTTTGACACCATGTATTGTTAGCAACATTATGGTCATCATTTCTTACACAAAGCAAGTATCCTACATAATGTTTTCTCTTACCTTCAATGGGAACATTGCCCAACCCCACCAAAAGGTAGTTCAACAACATTTGCACAAAAGTTTGCTTATTTTTCTGGGTTTAATACTTCAGACCCGAGATCTTATTATTATAAGCTTGCACCTACATCAGCAAAGAAAAATATGCTCATCAATACGAAACAGATGTACTCCGCTTCCTTTATTTCCCAACTGTCTTTACAGGGTTTCGACTTTTGGAGGTACACCATAGACACAAAATCTGTCTGGGGGACTAAAGATTGGCAAATTCAGGGAACTGAGGCCTTATTTAGAGCATGCTTCATACCACAGCAAATTATCTTCCTGAACGACACAATGTAACAGACTTCTGGCCAGATGTATCCACATTGGATTTTGCAAGTCTATAATAGCGAATTTTACGATTCCTACGCATTCCTTAATTGCAACTCGCAAATTGCGAGTCGCAAATAAGGAATGGCTTCCCATTCATTTCTATGGGCCTAGAGGCCCATATGAATGAATGGGAATTGCATGCACAATTGGCGAGTACCCAATAGGTACTCGCAAATTGTGCATGCAATTGCAAGGGTGCCAAAAAGACACCCTGTTGCACCCCTGAAATATGCATGTGTGCACATGTGGTGCACATACATGCCCTAAGGGCATGTATGCGCGCCACATGGCACTTAGAAAAATGCAAAAAAGTTGGTGGTAATTTGCGATTCCTTAATGCTAATTCGCAATTTGTGATAGCTACGAGAATTGTATATAGGGAATCGCAAATTGCGATTCCCTAACTGCATTCGCAATTCAGGTAATAGCAAATAATTGCGATTACCCATATTGAGAATTCAAAATGTTTCATACATTGCCAAACGCATTTTTGCGTTCGCAAACGGGTCGGTTCTGCGAACCGGCCCGTTTGTGATCGCAAAAAGCGTTGATACATCTGGCCCTTCATGTCTTGGTCTAGCCAAGATCAAGCACTTGAACACACCTCGGATTCCCTTGCTTTCACACTTTGAGGGTTGGCAAAATTATACACAACTGAGTGAGGATACATTGCATGCCATGCTACACAATGGTTCCTACAATGAATCTGACCTTAATTGGAAGAAATAGTTGGTTAGGCCTATCGACACAAATAGGTGTCAGTCAAGATTCAGGGGTGCCACCAAAGAGTTTAGAATCCATTGGCCTGACCAACGCTACATAAAACGAGACCACTCAGGGGTGGTGACATCCTACAGTGTTGGGAAGTTATGCCTAGAGTGGCTGAATACCTCAACATTGTCCCAGGTGAAAAAACACTTGTCCTTACTCTCAGATGACATGGATCTTAGGTATTTTTTGTTAGGTCCCCAGAAACCACATCAGAAGCACTTCCTTTAAGCTATTTACAAAGGGGTATGGAAAATCTCCCAGCAGGAGGCTGCTGAGAGATTGCGTGAACTTCACAGGGTTAACCTAGAAAAGGCTTTGACAGTGGTTGGTAATGGCATGCCCACACTGTCATCCAGGATTTATTCACTGGGCAACATTGTGTCTTCTGTAATAGACATAATAGAACAGGATTTGTCTATTCTTCAAAATGGGCAGATCCATTCTATTATGAAGCTGGACGCTGCAATCACTGCGTTCTGGTCACGTGCCCTGGCGGTATATCAACAGTACGTCTCCGTTTTCTGCATTCAATCTGCCAGTCACAACATTAGCATTAGTTCATATTATTGTCTTTCGGATGAGGAGTGGTTGTTATGAGCCCCTATGCACCCCAATATAGGCCTAGGTAGCTGCACAACCTTTTACCTACATTCGTCCTACCTCGCTCTACATAACGGTTCTGGCACTGACCTTCTACCTGGTTATGTGCCGAATAAATGTTGTGTGGTTTTCTTTGAAAGCTAGCCGAATTTATTACGCATGAGGATTCTTAGTATCAGATCTTAATCCCTTGCCTAGGATATGCACAGCAGGATTACCATCTTCTGTAAAATAACAAAAGTCACCGCTATCGTCATCCTTGAACGACAGACCCACAGTACCATTACACATCTAGGTAGAACCCCTGAGGTTACTTTTCGGGTATAAAAGAAGCACATCCTCACTGGGCAACCAGAGGAGAAGCTTCCATACTGGCACGAGAAATTGAAGTCCCTGCATGCAGAAACTCTAGTACGCAGTGGTCTGACATCCCTTGCGGGGTGTCCAACTCGAGACCAAGACGCGGTCCTTCGTTCTCTCCCATCAGGTAATGGGGTTGTCCTCTTTCCTAGGGGATTCTTGACTCTACACCTACATACATGCTTAGTACACTTAGGTACACTTAGACAGGGTTTGCATCGTAGGAGTACACTTGATTACTGCCTTGTATCGATATGCCTGCATATATTTACTGTTTTAGCACCATGATAGAATTCCACCTTTTATGTACTTTGTTGGTGCTTGTAATCTTATATATCTGTTTCTGTCTAATGATTGTCGCAGCAAACATGCTTTATACCAGAATTACGGTTGTTCAATAAATGCTTATTGAAAACGTCCCCATCGTTTATTCTGTGTATCTCTCTGAGACTAAGTGAGCACGAGTGACTGACGGAAAAGTGCTGTACTGTTTCCACGATCACTGAAGGATCAAGAGTTCACATGTTCGATAGTTTCCAAACTATTCGCCCCTTGGTAAGGTTAATGGAGCTTATGGAGGCACTGTGAGCTAGCTGATCTAAAGGCTAACATATCCTTTGGGGGTGTCTGGAATCAGTCTGGGCACCAATCCCTTAGTTTATGTTGTCTGAACGTGCAGATCTATTATATTTGTAGGAACTACACAACATGAGAAAGGGTGTGGACCAATATTTGGGCACCCCAATGCTTTCACTGGGGGACTTCAACTTCATATTTGATGGTAACATGGATAGAACACCTTCCGACAGTCCATCCCTTCCACTTTCTCCATCTTAAAAAACGCACAAGGAGCTCAAGGTGTTAAAAACTCTGTCCCACTAACGCGTATGGCTCCCCAGATGAGCTATTCTGGAGCAATAAGTGCTTGCAGAGCAAATGGCCCCAGGAAAACCGATTGGGACTGGCTGCCAAATGCCCTCCAGGCAAGGAAATCTCTGTAACAAAGCAACAAAAGTTATGCCAATCAATCGCCAACCAGGGCTAAACTCAGCCCATTCTCATGGAATATTCTTAGACTTATGCAAAAACTGGAAGACAACGAAGTCGCAACACTATGGAGTGGCTTTGACCTCATCATCTTACAAGGAACTTGGGCTCAAACTACAATCCCTCTGACCGGCTATGTCAAGTACCAGCAAGCTACCATCAAAATCAATAGACATGGTCATCCAATGGGAGGACTAGCCATTCACATTTCTACATTGTTGCATTTTTCAGCGGAGGAGATTGCTCTGGAAGTACCATGGGACCAACAATTCACCTCAGTATATACCACACTTACAGAAAGTATCTGCTCCTGATCATCAACGTCTACATTAACCCCACCAAGTCAGGAAAGAAGAAGAAACTCAGGAATTTAGGGGGTCATTAGGATGGCGGGCGGACTTGAGTCCGCCCGCCATCCCAGCGGAAACGGGACCGTGCGCCTATCATGCGGCGGACCCGCACCCCTAATTATGATGCAACTGCGGCGGTCGCATCTGCCAATTTAACATTGTGGCGGGTGCTGCTGGCTGCAGCACCACTGCAATGTCAAATGGCCATGTTGTGCATTTCCATGCACAACATGGCAGGCACTACGTGGTGCCTGCCACCTTGTGCATGGATATGGAGGGGGGTACCATGGCACAACTGCCCCCACAGAGGGCCCGCAATGGGCCCCAAGCCAGTCTTCGCCTGTCTTTTGCGGCGGGATATCCGCCGCAAGAAGACAAGCGGAAAGCCTCGTCCTAATCACTATGGCGGTGCCTGCACGGCACCGCCACACTGATGCCCTGGTTCCGGGTTCCGCAAGGCGGGCGGAAAAGGACCGCCTTGCAGGATAATGGCGGACGGACTTTCCGTCCGCCGTGGTACTGTCGTGATTCCCACCGCCATCCTAATTTGGCGGTGGGTGGATCCATTGTGATGGCGGAGGATCGCCACCGCCGGCCCGGCGGTGGCAATCCTCCCGCCATCATAATGAGCCCCTTAGTGTCCATCATAAATGAAGTTAAACTAAAATTTCCAATGGTAAATGTTCTGTTATCTGGTGATTTTAATACCAACCCATTTGGGGGGGTCGATAGATCACGAGGCTAACAACCTGGACATCGTGCATGACATTGCAGCCCAAAATCTACCTGCTGCAGCGCGTAGGAGCAAACTGGCGGAGTCCTTCCTGACAGAATGTGAGCCCCTAGGCCTCAGACTCCTCAATGGGCACTTCACCACAAGGCTGGACGAGAGCAGCAGGGAAATTCACCTCCTTCGTTGACTTTACCCTAGGAACAGTCGGTCTTTTCAAGTCCACTTTGACAGTGACCATAGACCGCAGCAAATGTATTTCTCTATCTGCCCATCGAAACTGGAAGCTCTTCCTATCACCAGCACTAGAGTGCACACAGAAAATCTCAAACAACTAAAATGAGACAACTAGATCAGCCAGGAATCTCTGCCATAGGTGAGAGCTCAATACAATGCATCCACCGCCTTAAGATTTTCTCCGATAAGACAGTGGACGCTCTTCATTGACCAAATCCTCCAGAAATTTCAAGCTAACCTCCCTTCACATGTCAAGCCATGCTACCCTTCTTCTTTTAAACCTAAACTTAAACTGACAGTATCCCAGAAGATTCTGAAAGGTGAAGTCAACCGCAATATGCAAATTCTTGTCCAACGGCCCTTCTCACCAACCACAAAATCAAATCTAAGTAAATCTAGGTCCCTCTTCAGGAAATCAAAGCGGCTCTCCAAAAAGGAAAGAAATTAGGACTTCTGGGCCCGACTGCTGTTTGCTATTAAGGAAAAGAACACAAAACAATTCTGGTCAATTGTCAATCAAGTTACCACCGGAAGTAAGAGGGGCTCTAATGCAAATATTCCAGAATCTGCTTGAGTCGCATTCTTGACAGCACACTTCTCACTGAATGCCCGACCATACAATATCCTCATTGTCCTCCAAGTGATCCCCTCACAGTCCTAGAAACTGCAAAACTGCCTGCAGTGAACATGCTCAACAATGAACCACCCACCGATTACCATATCTGCGGAAAGATGGGGTGCCTGGACCTAACAGTCTCCCCACACCTTTCTCTACATCTGACCCAGAATTTTGGGTCAAGGCACTAACGCTCCTGTTTTAACATTTTTTTGCAACTAACAGCATCCTGGACTCCTGGAGAGGCTCCATTATTCAGCCAATCTTTAAAGGGGGCACAAAATCAGATCCTTGCCATTATCAACTCATTGCTCTAATCAATAATGATGCTAAACTCTACACCAGCCTGCTCCTTGATGATCTAAGAGCCTGAGTAGAGGAAAGCCAGGTCATTCCGATAAAACAATGCGGCTTCAGGTAAAAAGGCGGCACCACCTCCAGTCTGATGGCGCTGGCCCTCATACGTGACAAAGCCTCCAGAAACAAATGGGTGCTTTACTCCTGCTTTGTGGTCTTCAAAGCTGCTTTTGATAGCGTATCAAAGGGCCCTTTATGGGGCAAGCTGTGGGCCTGGGGCCTGCCACCGGCCCTGTTTAGATCAATTGAGCAACTGTATACTAACACCTGGGTGAGGGTCAAACTTGGATATGGCTTCCGGATCTCAAAAAAGATTCACACAAATCTGGGTTGAGGAAAGGATGCCTGCTCATTCCCCTACTCTTCAATTTATATATTGCTGATATGTCGAAGTCACTTGACGAGGCAAACTGTCACCCGCCCAAACTGGGAGACCCTATCATGACCCACCTGCTATACGCAGATGACCTTGTTCTCCTTAGCCAGACAAAAATTGGCCTTCAGGACCAACTGTCCATCTTAAATGACTATACCACCAGGAACAAAAACTTCGAAGGTCACATTCGGTTGTAAACCAACTTGACAAGGCAGGTGGCAGCTTAATGGCGCCGGGCTCCATCATAGCAGCGGATACAAATATTTGAGCATTCACTTAGACAGCAAAGGATTCACCTAAATCTCACTTCAGCTATCTGTACAGTAAAGGCTCCAACTTAATGTTCGCTCTTCCAGGTGCGGCTCAGAACCTGCTAGGACCAAGTCTTGACCCCCTTCTCCAGGTGATGAAAGCAAAGGTCACCCCAGCACTAACTTACGGGAGCAGGATATGGCGGCACTGAGCAAGCTCTCCCACGCATGGTGAGTAAGCAACTCCTATTTCTCCGGTAAGCAGCAGAATTACATTTCCTGCACATTTCCCTTGTGGATTAAGGCTAGATTAGTGCCACTAAGACTGGGTGAGTGGAACTTGCGAGCTCACCTTTCGGCATGGCGTTGCTCAGATCCCAACGATATAAGATGCCGTCTTTATGGCCTGGGAAAAGAAACCTTAATACACATCCTATGCCCTTGCCCCTTCTGGCTGCAGCAAAGGAAAATCCTTCTCCACACAGACTTCATTCGCTTAGGAGTTCGCACCAGCAAACTTCATTTTAATCGTTAAAACTGTTAAGCCAAACTGGACAATGCTAATTCCAACCGTGATGCTAACAATCTAATGTCCAATACTGCAGTCTATGCACCCTCTCTATTTTATCTTGCGCATTGCACCCTTTTTCCTCAAAATCCTAACACGCATGCAGCCTTATTCTGCTGTTCTCTGATTGCAAAATGTTTTGATACAAATGCCACTCTCCAAAATTTCATTGAACATGGCAGTGCCTTAAATGGGCCTGCCACTGCCTATGTTGTCAATACAATCTTGTACATAGATTCTAAATAATCAAACATGCTGTGAGACCTGCACTTTTATTTTAATAATGGCTTAAAGTAATGCAGTTGTGCCTCAAAGTGCCTGGTTTTGTATCTGCTGCTATTTGCTATCTTGCACACTATCTTTCAGTAATCAAATATGCTGCAAATCCTGTTTTCTGTTTTAAACTTGGTTCAGCCTAACATTCATGCCGAGCTCAGACCTGCTTGTTCTTATGGGACGTTTTAAATTTACATGCTGCTATTTGCAATCTTGCACACTGTTTTTTAGTAAAAAAATACGCTGCAAGTCCTCTTTTTCTGTTTCAACATTGGTGCAGCTCAATCTTCAGCTCAGACCTGCTTGTTCTTATGGGATTTTTTAACTTTGCATCCTGAATGCTTTTAATTTGTATGTCTGTTTGTTAAGGTTTTTATTAACGGTACAATAAACTTAAGCCAGTGGATAGAACACCACAATGCATGACATACAAACAAGAGAGCAAAGGGTTGCTGCATCAGGTAATGGCAAGCCTTGACATAGTAGATGTTTAAGAGACCAGCCCCTAGATGTTTACACACTATGCTTGTGCATCAAACTCACACTCTAGACTAGATTACATACTGATGGGTAGGGCAGATGCACACAAAATCCAAGACATGGTATACAAAAGCAGGGTACTCTCTCGGATCACTCCCTGTTTTATTTGAGCACTGCACCAGTGGTACAAAACTCCTATCCCAACCTGGAAATTATTGGTGGATAGCTTACAAGACAGGGCTCACTGTGAGAAAGATGTCCTTTTTGCCCTGATCAACCAATTTTTGACTGATACTGGTGTTAACTGACTCTGACTGCGCCGTGGGCTCTGCTAACCAGGCCCCAAGCCAGTGCTCTGATTAAAAATGTGTATGGTAATCAGGTGTAATTACAATTCGCACTGACAACCTACCTGTAAGTCCCTAGTATATGGTAGGGCATTTAGGTTTAGAGGCCCAGCAGCTTTGAGGCACTAAAGTGTGTACTGTTGTGTCGCCTGCTATCATTTTAAAAGTCAGCCCTGATTTGCAAGCTGCTTTTAAATAGCATGAAAATTCAACTTTGGATTTAAAGGTACCTCCAACGTATTAAACTACCTTATTTTACATATAAGTCACCTCTGAGGTCTACCCTAGGTTCCCCCAGGGTAGAGTGCCATATAAAAATAAGCAGAGACTTTTTAAAATATGTTTTATATGCCCTGGTGAGTGAAAAACAACCAATTTCGTTTTTCCCCATCATAGCTTTTTAGCTCCATAGGCTAGCATGGAAATACTGTAATATAGTGTAACTATTGACTGGAGTGAGCTAAAATAATATTTCAAGTACTTAAAAGATTGGTAAGGATAAAACCAACAACTTGCCACTGTTGCATCATAACTAACACAGAACAAAAGTTATAGGACTTTCTTTTCTGTGAGCCAAAATCCAGCCTTGATAGCACCCACTCCTGATTGGCCAGCCTTAACAGGCTTAGCCAAACTGCTTTGATGAGGTGATAAGGTGCCTGCATAGAGGCAGAGGTTATCTGATGGGGAAGCCCTGCAGCTGCAGAGAACAGACCAGGAAGGGGGCTGGGTACATCAAATTGGGAATCAAAGAGTGCAGGACAGTAGGGAATGCTAGGCTGGCCTACCCCCTATTCCTGTACCCCCAAGCCATATGGCAGCCAGATGGAATTTGCAGGAGGTCTGGAAAGGGAGTGTTACAGGAAATGTGCCACACCAGTAGGTTGGTTTAGCCTGCTCTTACTCCCAAGGAGAGAAAATCTCCATCTTGAATTTTAAAGTACAGTAATCCTAAACATCTAAGGACCATCACTGAGCTTCTAGACCCTTGGATTTGTGTTTTGGACACTTTGAACCCTCAAGATGAACTTCCAGAATAAGGTTCAGAAGTTTGAACAAGTTTGGAGCAACTTTTGGAAAAACCTCCAGAAGGTGACAACCCATCAACGAGAATTAAGCCACCGACGTCGAACCGTGACCCTACCTGGATTTCAGGTTTGTCCCGCTGATAGCTCCAGGGCTCAAGACTTCCAGGATTTCACAGAGGCCGCACCTGAGCCCAACCACCAATCTCTACTTGAATCCCGGCCTGAAGAGGAGCCTCGCTCGACCACAAGAGAAAATACGCCAGAAAAGTTTCAAATTTTGACCAATCCCTCACCCTTAGTGTATCCAACGAGGGCTCCATCGTGGTCAGCCTCAAACTTTCACTTTGTCTAGGTCAAGCACGACCAGATGTACAAGTTGGCCCTATATGTTTTTAAGCACTAGAAAGTGTTTATTCTTTAAAAATTAATATCTTCGGTTCAATTTATTGGATCTTTGTCATTTAGTGATCATTTTAATAATACAAATATTTCCTATTTTTATAAATTGGCTGTGAAATTTTATTGTGTGCTGGGACTTACTTATTTAATGTATTGGTATTTTTAGATGTTTCACACACCTGTCTCCTAAGTTAAACCTGCCTGCTTGTTGCCAGCTACCAAAGTTTGAGCAAGGGAATCATTTATTGAGACCTTGTCTGGACCTTATATTGCATTGGTGACCTTATTGCAATGGGACACCTCAATGCTGATGGATATCTACTGGCAATGCAGTGACCTTGCCTACACCCAGCTCATCCCTGGATGGCAGGGCCTCTGTTCCCTCATGACTATACACACCCCAACCCTGGTCACCCCTGAGAAGATCTGTTTGAGTTGTCTCAGCAGACGTTACAGAAGAAAACAACTCTGTTGCATCAGGCCTGAAGGAGAAGAACTGCTGATTATTTTAGCTGGGCTCAGTACAAGGACATTCCAAAAGTATTCAGACTGTTCACCGAAGCTCAAGTAAACGCCAGAGGGTCAATACCCTTCTTCACCATGCAAACAAAAGCCAACGCCCGCTGGTTGAAAATAACAAGATGGCAGTTGATGGCAGTTGATGCGAATGATAAAAAATGCTGAGATCAGCCTAAACGATATCAAGGTAGAACTGCTAGACATCCCCCTTATGGTGATGCAACATCACTACATACACACAGACACTTTCAAATAACTGTCATGACACACGAGGAGGATAAAGTAGTCTATGACTCAAATAGAGGGTGGGAATGTTGGGGTGGGTGAATACAATGTCAATAAATGTCATGATATGTGCAAGCCTGACAACGGCCAAATCTGTGAATGCAATATGAACGTATGCCACAGCCTGTGCCCACATAACCTCGACAATGCCCGTCAATGCAATGTCAATGTTTATCATAACTTGTGTCCGCACAGCAGCACCGACATTAGCAATAATGATACCAATGTATGTCATAATCCATTCTTGTAAGATATTATTATTTTTGCCAATAAGAACAATGCCAATTTATGTTCAGACCAAAGCAAACATACCTTCGACAACACCAGTAAGAACAATTTCAATGTGCAAGATGACCACTGTATGCACAATGTTGGTAATGTCAATAAAAATGATACCAGTGGCTGCCATATTATTGCTGTTGGCTTCACCCAAGGTGACCTCCCCATCAACCCAGAGTCAGAGATACATGGTCAGGCAGGTCCGGTGACCCATGCCCACGCTTATCGAGTAACGGGTGGGGTCCCCCAAATTTTACACCCAGGAATTCCCAGCTTGATTCTACTGATAGATAGTTGCACCAATCAAATTAATCATCTGCACCTGTTCCTTGCTATAAGCAATTAGAACACAACATTTGTGAACATTCTAAAGCACCTTCTAGAAGGCAGCCTCATCAAGTTAGTTATCTGCACCTGTTCATTGTTACAAACAATTAGAATGTGACCTTTATAAACTTTCTAAAGCAGTCTTATTTAAAGGTACATTTTAAAAGATGTTTTATATGCACTGGAGAGAGAAAAACTACCAGCTTTGTTTTTCCCTATTGTAGCACATTGGCTCCATAGGCTAACATGGGAATACTTTAATAAAGCATAACTATTGATAGGAGTGAGCTGAAAATGTACATCAAAGTATTAAAATGATAGAATAAATCCAACAACTTGCCAAGGTTGGATTTAATATAACTATCTCATAAAAAAGGAGTTATAGAACTTGCTTTTCTGATGAACCAAAATCCAGCCCTCCAGCAGCCTCTCCTGATTGGCCAGCCTTTGACAGGCTGAGCTAAATTGTTTTGATGAGGTGTGAAGTGGCCTGCAAAGAAACAAAGGACATCTGGTGGGAGAAGATCTGCATCTGCAGAACAAAAGTTAGGATGAGAGTGGAGTAGCCAAACTGGTCTTCAAAGAGGGAATGACAGTTAAGGCAGGACACAGGCTCACCCCCACATCCTGCACCCCCAGCCAGACTGGAGCCCCAGTAACTGAATTCACAGAGGGGCTGGAAGGGGAGTGTTAGGGAATCCTAGCCACTCCAGTGGGTTCACTTAGCCAGATCTTAACCTCCAGGAGAGAGTTTCTCCATTTTGGATTTTAAGAGAATAGTGCTTTCTGGGACAACAATAGGCCACCCCTGCTTGTCACCCAAGAACACTGGATAAATATGGGAGAGCTGCCCAGAAACTCGATCCCTGCCTGAAACTACAAGAAGAAGAAGGACTTCCCTGTTGGAACTCTGACCTGCACCGAGAGGATTGCACTCTGAATGACTGCACTTACTGCACACTTTGGAACTGCAGCCCTAACGACTTTGCCTTGCTTTGAAAAGTGAAGGAGTGGACTTCCTGAAAGCAACAGGTTAAAGGAACTCCACCTGCATCATTTCCAGCAAGAAGAAACTAGCTGACGACTTTCAGATGGACTTCAAAGGATTTGGCCAGGTGCACTGTGGGAGATGTAGTCCCAAATTTCCAAGGAGCAACTCAGAGCTTCTGGGACCTTGGATTGGTATTGTGGACACTTTGTAACCCCAAAATCTAGAACTTTGAGAAGATTTGTAGGTTTTTTTGTCAAAAATCACCTTAAGGTAACCAACTCGTCAACGAGAGTCAAGCAGGCAACTACGAACAGCAACTCGCTCTGAGATTCAGCTGAAGCTCCGGAACTTTTCGCCGTCAACGAGGCTTCCAGAAGTTGACCGAGGCATTGCGCTACCACAAGCAGCCATCGTCGAAACCAAAGCTGGCTTGACGAGTAGCCTCACTTGATGTCGAGAGAAGAAGCTCCAAAAAGTGACTAGACCAGAAAGTAAAAACTTTACTGAGCCCTACCACTAAGTGTATCCGACCCACACTCCATCGTGGTTGGCCTGAGACAATACGAGGTCGGCTATAAATACACTGGGCTGTTTTGTAAGTACGGTAAACCAAGTTACATTGATACCTAAAACCTTTCCGAGTACACCAATGGGACAAAACAATATAGGCGGACAAAGAAGTTATTGCACACTAGTGCTATCACACCTAGTGCCTCCAGTATACCCACTTTTGCTTAAAGCTTACTGGAATTTTCCCTCCTGTTACCTCAGGCCTGCCCACCTGGTACCTCCCTCTCCTAGGGGGAGTGCAAAATGTAAGGGTACCCACCAAAATGCCAAGCATAATCTTCATTTAGGGAACACTTAAGAAAATGCAAAGGAGGGACGCTAGAGAGCCAGCGAGCAAGATGGCCTCACTAACACAAGGCTCCTGTCACCTGGGACAACAATCCGACATCTATTCTGTTCCCCGCAGAGCAAATCAGGTCATAAGAACCACAATTTAATGGCTGTTGCTGTTTAGACGCCTGCACACGGTGAATAAAAGGCATATCGGTCCCACAGAGAGGGGACAAGCAGCAGGATCAGCAGAGGCTGCTCCTCGTAAGAAAATGGCGGCGTGCACCGATTAATAGCGGTGTCTCATCCCCAAGAGCAGCAGAGGATCGTGACAGGCCGAATCACCCTTTCACTTGCTGTGGTGACGTGCGTGGCCCGTCAAAGTTGGAAACAACGCGGGACAGACAAAACGGCACAGAGCCACGCTGCACAGACCCCCATGCAGAGAACGTTGGGGACGGACGAGATGCCGGGAGAAGACCGCTGAGAAGGTAAACGCTGAGGTAGATGACAGATTGCAGAAGACAGCGGCCTGGTAGGAGCTGAGAGGCTCAATTTTTTGTGTATTCAGCCGGGCGGAGAAGGGGTGGGAGGTGAGAGCTGCGGCAGGTAGCACAGCAAGCTAAGTGTGAGCAGGGTCTCCCGCGGAGGCGGCCCAGCTAGGCCTGAGTGCGGCTTGCAGGTGGCTCAGGAAGCTCCTGCTTGCCTCCCTGCCCGAACCCCCAACACGAAAACCGGGCACGGCAAGCTGGCTTTACATCGCGACCCTGCCCGCCCTGAATAAAGAGCCTGCATCGGGCAAACTCCCTGGAAAAATAAAAAGAAAGGGAAAAAACTAAAGAAAACACGAAGTATTGCTGCAGGGAGGGCAAAAGACACACAGCGGCCGGTGGCCTACATTTTAGATAATTGAAGATATGATGAAGACTCCTCTCCTTTACTAAAAGGCTAGCTGAGGGAACAGTGCATATTTAGCAAAAGGAAGCAAGGCCAGAATATCCCCATTAAAATTAAGGGGCACATACCAACTTAAACAACAACAGAATGAAGATACAGGAGACTTGTGAAAAGCCATCAGTAGCAGCAATCAGACCTACACCCTACGGCCTACCAGAATAAGGCACTTCACAAACCCACGTCGGCTGCGCATCTATATAAGCCAATAGATCTCCCCCCCTGGGCAAACAACACGTAAAGGAGTGAGAAACTCCGCTTCACTCCCATTGTGATTGCAGCAATCCACACAGCCGTGCAGGGAGGCACACGAAACACACCATAGTTAATGACACGGCTGCACCTGGGAGGAACAAAAAAAAAACACTCAGACTGACACAAAAGCAGGTAGTCTAGAGGGACATGGCTTGAAGGAAGCCCGAGCCGAACAACTGCTTCTGGAACAACTAAAAGCAAGCAATGCTCCAGACTGGGCCTGTAATGGCGTACCACTAGCGACGCAGTGAACAGTATTTAATCTCAGCCCTAATCTCCCGCACTGCTGGACTGAACGGACAGACCTACTCCCCTCCCTCTTCTCTCCAGCTGGTTGAAGCCCTGACCCACCCTACGCCACCCATACCAATAGAAGAAATGGGACGAACAGATCGGAAGCAATCCAAACTGTCCTTTGAAGCGTGCAAATCGATGATAGGGCCGGCAGGGGAGGCCACCACAGACATGGCAGAAGCCCTAAAATCGCAACCCACTCCTGAAGACAGCTTGAACTCCATAGAAGCCAAAATGGATGGACACCATGAGTATGCGCATGGACTTTATCACCCAGAGACTGGAGAAACAGGATGGGTGCATAAGTGAAGCTGAACAACGCATATCCAACATTGAGGACACTTCTACGCAGCGGGGGATCAAATGCAACAAATGGAACGCCTCCTATGCACTATAGCCACTAAGAATGAAGACTTGGAGGTAAGATCGAGGAGGAACAACCTCCGCATACTGGGACTTCCTGAATCCACAGCCATGGGACGAATGGAGGATTACGTGGAGACCATGCACACAACACTGTTTGATGCCTCTGCGCTGTCCAAGCAACTGATTGTGGAAAGAGCACACAGATCTCTGGCAGCAAGACCCCCACCAGGTGCACCGACTAGGCCCATCATAGCCCGGCTGCTAAATTATCAAGACCACTATACGTACGGTGCTGCAGATGGCCAGGGAACGGGGATGCCTCACATATGACGGAAATTAAATAGCCTTCTACCCAGACTTAACAATGGCGGTGCAGGAATCGCGCAGACAATACCTCCCAGTGAAGCGAAAATTGCAACAAGCGAATATTCCTAATGCCACGCTCTATCCATCCAAACTATGCATCACAGTGCAGGGCAAACACCACATCTTCAATAACCCTCAGCAAGCTCAGGAGTATCTGCGGCGGGACAGAAGACGGCGAGCCTCTGGAGCAGGAGGGAGTCCAAACCCGAGGCCTGCAAGCCCACTATCTGGAAATGACTGAGCAAATCTAGAAAACCCATCCAATCACCCCAGAACTATTTGCAGACTGATGACTTGGCTACCGAACCTATAAGAACTGGGAGTAATACGCAACTATGAACCCACTTACTACCAGGGCTGGGCGTAGATCGTAGAGACAAAAAAACTCTGCGGAGTTCTGCAAGTGGCGGAGTGCAGTGCAAACTGCCATTCGCACTGGTCTTCCTGCTGCTCAGGTAGAAATTCTACCCGAGCTGCAGCTCGTGCTCGCAAACTTACCATTCGTGAGCAAGAGCAGGGAAAAAACTCAGCGGAGTGCAGAAAACTGCGCAAACTCCGCGAACGGAGCAGAGTTCACCCCCCAGGCCTACTCACTACATGATGGTGTGAGACCCAGAAAAACGGACTGCAAAGATTGCACAACATGCAGATGTTATTGTCAAACCACAGCCCATACAAGCTAAGGTCAGAACCCTGGAAATGTGAAAATTTACTGCGAGGAACCGACGAATCCTAGAAAATATTAGCAACGAGTCTTCTCCCGGTTACCCTTGTTTGCTCGAGGGCGAGAGCCCGGACCTCTGGCGATACCCCCAAGAGGGAATTCCCAATTGAACTGAGACACCTGCAGGAACTGCGGAATGAGTGTTATGACTTTCTGCTATCTCCTTTCCTATCATTTTGTTTTTCTCCTTCTTTACTCTTTTATAGTTCTATTATGATTGGCACCCCGCGGCCTGTTGGAGGTGCGCCTTGACAGGGTGGGATTCGCTCATGGGATTGGGCCATTGGTGTGGGTGGGGGAACAAGGAAGTGGGAAAATGTTATTGTTTTCACATTGACTAGACTATCACTCCTACACAAAATGCAGAACTCAGCTGAGGACCTGAAGACCCACGTACATTCACGATGTACACACATAGCACAGCGATCCAATGAGTGCACCACAAACCACGAAGAGACCACACTACAACTTCCTGTCCTGGAATGTGCGGGGGTTGGGCAATCCTCATAAGCACAGGCACATTATACACTACTTGGACAGCCACAACATCCACGTCGCGATGCTACAGGAAACACACTTTGACCCTGGTAGGTTGCACAACTTTGCAGCAAGGTGGGGAGCACACATCTGTTATGCGTCCTACTCCACGTATTCTAGAGGCACTGTCACACTGATTAAACGTGGGATACCATATCATCATGGAGGCTCCCAACAGGACCCGCAAGGGCGATATTGCCTGATGTGGGGGAGGATTGCCACCCACACCCCATCACATTGGTCAATTGCTATGGACCTAACATAGCCTCGTTTTATGACAATCTATGGGGCACCATTATACATTTCTGCTCCACACAACTCATTTGGGGGGGGGACTTCAATCTGACGCTAGGCCCGAGCAAAGACAGGTCACGTAGGTGAGTCAATGCATCCTAAGAGGCATTATACAAGACCATCTTTTGATAGACACGTGGAGAACATTGCACCCAACGTGCTGAGAGTGCACATTTCATTCCAGTGTGCATGCCAGCCGGTCCCGAATTGACTACTGGATAATCTCCAGAGGCCAGGGCACATGGCTCACTAGCATGGAGCATTTAGCTCGCACATATTCCGACCATTCTCCTGTACTGATGCAGCTGCAGCACCCAGCGGCCATCTCCCCTTATCAGTCATTGAGATTATCTCCCATACACCTACTAGACACATGTTTCAGAGAAGAGGTCAGACAGGAAATCAATGAATTCTTTGAACAGTAGCGGCCCGTGGTGGGAGTGCTGCCGGGCGGTGACGTGGGGCGGGGAGGGTTAGGGTGGGGGGTAGTAAACTACGGAATACGGCCGAATAGAGGTAAGTAGACATATAAATAAATAAAACGGATTACATTGCGCCCGCTGCATCGCCATTTGCGATGCAGCACGCGCAATGTCATTCGTTTTATTTATTTATTTAGTTACTTAAATCTGTTCGGCCGTACCCGTAGTTTACTACCCCCCACCCTGCCCCTCCCCCGCCCCGCCCCACTGCCCCGCAGCAGTCCCTGGAGGAGCCGCCACTGTTCACAGCTTGCTACACAGACCTATACACAACACATAGGGAACAACCAGGAGACTCTGGCACATATTTAGAAGATACTGCATTAGTGTGGATCGACGGGGCCCACAGGGAGTTCTTAGTGGCTGAAATAGAAGAGGATGAAATAAGAGCAGCCATAATGCAGCTCAGATGAGGAAAGGCCCCAGGCCCTGAAGGTTTACCATCTGATTTTCAAAATGTTACATAGGAGTCCTGGTGCCCATACTCAAAACAGTTTATACAGAGGCCAACAAGACCGGTACATTACTGCCAACATGCGCAAAGCCATGATCCTCCCCCTTTTGCAACCAGGGAAATCAGTGACTAAATGCTAAGCATATAGGCCGCTTTCACTTATATACTGTGGTGCCAAAATACTGGCTAAAATACTAGCCAACAGACTTAGTCTATTGATGGACAAATTGATTCTGCCTGATCAATCGGGATTTGTACCGGGGCGGGCCACCTCTCATAGTCTGCGAACCCTATTTGCAGTAATACAGGACATAGATCCCGAGCTCGCTGCGGTGGCTGTTTTTTTAGACGCCACCAAAGCGTTTGACTCCCTGCAGTGGGATTACCTATTTGCGGTGCTGAAATGAATGGGCTTTCACCCCTCTTTCCTCTCACGGGCTTCTTATCATATAATCAACCGCGAGGGATTGTACAAATCACTAGCTTCTGCTCACCTCCCATTACGGTATTACAAGGCACCAGACAAGTATGTCCACTCTCGCCCTTGTTATTTGCTCTCGCGGTCGAGCCTCTGGCAGCAAAACTGCAGCAGCACCACAGGGAATACGCATTGAGGTGTCCAGAATGGCACCTACTGATGTCCATGTACGTGGACGATATAACATTATACCTCCGTGAACCGCACATAAGTTTGAACCCTATTCTCTGAGAGTTTATATGATTCAGGAGGCTGTCAGGAGTTACTATTAACTGGGATAATTCACAGATGTTCCCTCTCACACCAAACACGCATCAATTTTCCTTGGACTACCCCCTGAAATGGTGCAACTCTGACCTTAGATACTTGGGGATAGTAATCACCAGAGACAAAGAAACAACGCTGAGGGCCAACTATGGCACTGCAATAGATAATATCACAGAGTCAGTGGCATGCTGGATTGCACTACCGTTAACACTTGCAGGGTGCATCTCCCTAATTAAAATGATTGTCCTGCCGAAACTGCTTTACCTATTTATGAATGTACCATACTCACCGGGGCGCCAATTCTTCGGCACGCTGCAGACACAACTATTCAAACTCACATGGGGGGTAAACAACCCAGAATACGATGGACCACGCTGACCCAACCTTTTAGTAAGGGCAGACATGGAGCTTTACTACCTCTGTGCACAAGCAAAACTTCGCCGTGTATTGGTTCCAACCACTACATTATATGCCACACTTAGCAATTGAAAAGGGCTACATGGCCCCACTTCCCACCACAGCATTCTTGGGGGCCACACCTCCTTGCGCTGGGCATTCACACATGACAGTGGGATGCACAGGGTCGGCTTGGAAAAAACTAGGGGAGAAATTACATAAGCCATTATTATATTCCCTGCTGCTGCCTTTGCCATACCACCCATGCATACCAGTCACTCACGAAGCGGCCTGCAGAACCATGCTACAAAACAAGGGTGTCACAACATGGGGAGACTTCTACCACGATGGCGAGTTTAAAGATCGTACATTGTTTTTCTGAGACAGCCCGTACGCTCAACTTGAGACTTTCATGTACATTAGGATCAGACACAATGTAAAAGCGGCCTCACCCACATTCCCGAAGAAACCCCTACATTAAATACGCTACATGTACTATTACAAGATCCACATCCCATCCACACAGTGTCCCGACTATACAAGGCGGCGCTAATAAAACGCCAGGCGGAAGTGAGAGGAGCACGTGCGGGGTGGGACTCGGACTTTGACACCCCAATACCAGACAAGCAATGGACTTACTGCTGCAATCAAACAGAGACAATAACAGCCAGTAGCCGCCTCAGAATCATACATTATAAATATTTGCAATGGGTTTTCTACACCCCAGTAAGACTGTTTAAATACCAGCTGCGACAAGACGATCGATGTGTGCAATGCCGGAGGGAAGGGGCGGACTTCCTACACATAGCTTGGGAGTGTAGATTAATACAAGATTACTGGCTGTAGGTATTCAGTGCCCTATCACTTATGATGGAGCAACACATACACCCAGACCCCGTAATCGAACTTATAGGCTAAACTGAGGAGATAGCTATATCATACAGAAAGCTCATATCACTAGGACTGTTATTAGCGAAAAGGCGGGTGGCTTGTAGATGGGGGAGAGGGCGAGCCCCCAAATTCAAGGAATGGATAAACGACATGACTCTCTGCAAAGACTAAATCACTATGTATGCTGAGTTGCTACCACCCACCTCGACACACCGAGATATATGGGAGCTGCTGCAACGATATCTGTTAGAACAGGATAGCACGGCTGCAGACACCAGCACATTCTAGGAAATTAAGGGCAAAACACATGGCGGGCATGACAGGGTATACACGAAAAGGGATGGGGGAGGTACCGAACAGACACTCGGGAGAAGTAATGAATAAATACAGGAGCTAACTACCTGCTGAGAGTGTACAAAATAAATGTGTGTCGACGGATTATACAATGATGATACAAATGTAAAATGGCCTGCAATTTAGGAAATATGTATTAATATCATGATAAGTCAGAGCAATGTAATGTTTGATTGTTTTATGATGAAAAACCAATAAATAAAAAAAATAAAAAAAATGCAAAGGCGTTTTTAAGGTTTAAACCTGACAAACGAGCACCATCTATACAGGAGGACACCATTTTCCGCATCCGATCTTACTTACACCCCGACTGTTGAGTAGGTAGTCCAGTATATGTTACAAATGATGTAACTAACGACTGACGTTGTTTCAAAGGAATGGCTGTTGCCCGAACATTCAATAACAATTGATTTAAAATATTCACAAATTTAGCACATCTCCCCAGCACCCCAGATGATCTGCTACTGAAGGAAAAGGAGGATGCCTGTACACAAGAAAGAACTCCCTCTGCCAGAAAAATAGTCTTTAGCAATATTCGCCTTTGATAATCTAAAGCAGGGCAACAGCATAACAAATGAAACTATGATTCTGGCATAACCTGCAGTTATTGTCAACACCTGAGCCAGGCAAACACAAGGAGATGATGGACGGCACCCTGAAACTTTTCAGACACTCACCCCAAGTCACAGATCTGGGTTGAATCCATCATCATTCTTTAGCTCACTTTGCTACCCCAGTTCAGGCCCAGCTATATGCAAATCAGTCTTGACCCTGTGCCTCATAGGAACAGTCCAGCCCGAACTGCCAAGCTAGGTCTTCCCTGGACCGGAAACAAGCATCCTGGGACCGGTTTTGGGGTAACACCCCTCATCACCCAGGCTAGCTTTAATCCAGTGGCAAAGTGAGCAAGGGACTCACGTCTGGGCATACCCTGCCAACTTAGGGCGAACAATGCGAACACAAGGAGATGATGGACGGAGCGCTGAAACATTACAGACACTCACCCCCAGTCACAGATCTGGGTTGAATCAATCATCGTTCTTTATCTCACTTTGCCACCCAAGTTCACCTGAGCCAGCCCAGCGCGGGTTAAAATCCCTTACTGGTAGCGCTAGAACTCTCATATAAAGGATTTGAGCCTGAGTAGTTGCATTGATGAGCTCCCAAAAATATTTTTGTGGCTTCCCAACATTATAAGAATCATTTAGAGGCTGCGCCAACCCTCGGCTATGAACGGTGAGTAAATCCTGTTCCCAGGAAATCACTTTCATTTGCTTGTTAATAGCTGTCTTCCATGCAAGATATGGGATGTCACCATCCTCCAAGGCAGAAACTTCAATCTTGAGTAACTAAATTGCTTCGTTAAGTTGATTGGACCAAGGGTTGCCTGGTTTTTCATTAATGGTTTTAAAAAGATATTTTACCGAATTCTTGGGAGCCGTCCTGCACTTGATGTCGTATTTTAGGATGCCTTACACTCGATTGATTGAGTTACTAACCCTAGCTCAAGTCTTAATTCGGAGCGTCAGACATGTCATGATTGATGGAATGGTTTTTTGTATGCTCTGATGTGACATAGCTCCAATGTAGCGTTCAATGCGCCAGGATAGGCAAAATGACCATACTGCAGGGCTGGGGTTAAGGTTGCCTTTGTTACTCTTAAGATAGGGCAAATGGAAGCGCTACTTAATACGCAATTCAATTGTCCATTTCCATAAGATGGATGCCGCCTTCTTGTTAAGGTCTTTAACTTGGGCAACAGTTGAGCCAGTTTCGCTGAACCACACACCCAGATATTTATAATGCCTTGCTGTAGTAATGGTTTTACCTTCCAGTTGCCAAGTTGCCATCTTCTTCCTTCGGTAACCACCAAATACCAGGACTTTGGTTTTGGACTGATTCACCAGTAGATGGTTAGCCTTGTTAAATATACTCAAGGCATCCAAAGCTGTTTGCAAACCCGACGTGGTATGATCCATAACCACAATATCGTCAGCGTATTGAATTATTTGTAAGCGGACTGAGCTTAGCTTAGGAGGGAACAAACTGCAGGCATTCAGTGCTTTCCCTAAATCAGCCGTATACAAATTAAACAGCATGGGTGTCAAAACACAACCCTGTTTTAGCCCGCGGTTTGTTTTTACTTTCTGTGTTACCGTTGTTGAGCTAGTTTACACCCGAACCCAGGTCTCTGTATGTAATGAGATGATAGATCTTGGCAGATTTGATGGTATACCCAAAGCCGCAAGCTTCCTCCAGAGGGTGACCCTGTCCACCTTATCAAAAGCTGCACTGTAATCTATAAAACAGCACAGGAGAGGTGGTCTAATCCTCTGGAGGGCATGGTACCTGAGGACAGAGAGTGCTTGAATATTGTCTACTGTGGATGCCCCCGCCCTAAACCCTGTTTGAATGAATGGCAAAATGTGTGGGTAGGCCTAGTACCTGTGACAGGAAACGGCCCAAAACGCAACATGGATACATCACATTTTTGCACTGAAACAGACTTCTTTCTGCAACGTGGGCAGCTGTGGAATTTTAGCCCTAGCTCAGCCGGCACCAAGGCAAACCTAGCAAATGGCAAATTTTTTAAAACTAGACAACCAGGGTATCCAGGGGTGTTTGACTTACATGACTTTTACTAGGTAATTTAAACCAAAAGCCTTTGCAAATATCAAACTTTGATAAGAAACACAATTTTTTTTAATATTTCTGTGATAGAAAGTTCTGGAATCTGCAGGAAGCCACAAATTTCCCACACATCTTCCCATAATAACGGTACCCCAACTGAACTGTGTGGGTGGGTCAGGAGACCACAACACAAAAGGCACTAAAGCGCAACATTGAGAAATAAGCAATAGGGGTAGCTGCTGCATTTGGGGATGTGCTGTGGCGCCACCCATGCAAACCTACAAACCACAGATATTGTTGAAAAGTAGTCAACCAGAAAAGTCCAAGATGGTGTGCCTTGCATGGATCCCACAAGATTCCCATATCCAAAATGCCCTGCAAACCTCAAACTCTGCCTGAAACAATGCATTTTCCATCTATTTCTGTGATGGAAATGTCCGAAATCCACAGGAGTCTACAAAGTTCCTACCACCCAGCATTACCCCACTTGAAGTGATGAAAACAGAGCCCAACTTGTGTGGCTGGACCTAGTGCTCGTGACAGAAGCGGATAAAACCAAGGTCAATGGAAGTCCCCTGGTGAGGGCTCCTACCCATTCATGTCTCTGTTGTCATCAAAGTCCTGACTAATCCTGTATACTTGCCAAGTGAACCTATATTACCGCCTTCCATCACAAGCTAGTTGAAGCTCAAGAAAACATGTCTTTCATGCGCCTTCAGCGCACTCACTGTACTAAATCCAACTCCTTTCAGTTTCTGGATGCAAGTTGGGGGTGTCCGAGAATGCTTTCCAAGGCCTAAATTCCTAGGACTGAGTGAGCAAATCTACCTTTGAAACTAAGGCAATCATGCTGGGGAATACTGCTTAAGTTCTTTAAAGTAATAAACCAAACAAATGTCCCATGGGACTCATTCATGGACACTTCTACTTTTGCTTTGGAAGTGTGCAAACTTAATTGGTAACTTGTATCATATTTAATGGTATTGAAAAAGGGTACAAAAAAAAAAATTTGTATGATGATGATTTTCACATTTTTAGTAGCAGACAAGGTAGTGTACAGACAGTGACCAAATAAATATACAACAACATAGTAAAAGACACTGGAGAGATCGGAAGGTTTCATAGGATATCTGTTAATATATGGTATCTCCTGGTGAATCATAACATGATTTGAAAGCAGCTTGAGGAGGGTATGTCAATGTTTCAACTCTTAGTTACTTTTTGGATCTCATCATGATAAGAGTCACCTGTCTAGAGTTCTCTAAAAAAAAGAATGTGCAGGGGGGCGAGGTCAGCCCTTGTGGCAACAGTGACATATATCCCTGGGGGCCTAATGGGTTTTCTAGGCTAGTTCACATTATTGATGTGCTAATGGACCATCAGTATTAGAAATTCCAGCAGTGTGGTAAATATTAGACAAGGTTACATATGTTAAAGACAAGGTTATATATGGAATAAACAAGGTTATAAAGGTGATTTGTGTTCCGCAAGTTCAAATTCAATTTGTAGTTGCGCTCAGGAACAATTATTGTGGTTTTGGAAGCAAGATCAATTTGATGCTGATAAGCAGCAATAATAACCCAGAATGAGACACTTGTTGGTGGTACAAATAACCAAATGCTCGTCATCTAATTAGCGATGCATATGAATGGACGAAGGAGAGTCCTTTTTTTCTTACATACTATCTAGCGAAACCAAGGCACAGGGAACGGGCTTGTAAGAATCAGTGGGGAAAGAAGTCCGTGATGAGCTTGACTCTAGTCTGGCACTGTGAAGAGACATGAGAGATGAGGGAAAGCTCTGAATGTCTCTGGTCGTTGGTGAAATACCACTACTCCTATTGTTTTTCATGAGGGGGATGATTCGCACAATCACATGATTGGTGACAGCAACAAAGTGAGTCTCATTGCACTAAAGGTACCTTATGAGTAGGGAAAGTTTAAAACTGTTAACTTGCTGGACTTGTCACAAGTCTTGGACAAGTGCATTAATCTCTTGATCTATTTTTCTAGTTATTCACATTAAATAGGCTTACATAATATTGTAATGCAAGGTAGTGATGGCATGACGAGGACTCAGTTCTTAGTATTCACTGCCAACTGTTGGAGTAAATCACACTATCCAAGGTATTGTGCTCTGATGTTTCAATTGCAAAAGCATGAGAAATGAAAGTACATCACAGCTTTTACTTTAAATCTTACCTCACTTGTACTGTATAAAGCCAATAAAAAGAGTTCATTAAATGTTCCTGCCTTAGGAAATGTTTCCCATTAACCCCAAATCAGCAGAAGCACATTCTGGTTAAGGGTGGCCTTGCATTGCTCTTTAGTTGCATCATAAGAGTCTCTTGACTATAGTCTATTTGTAATAAAACCTTAAATATGAATGACTCATAGGTGAAATAGGTGGTTGAAATTGTTTTATACAAGAACACAGTGTACTGGAAATGTCAAAAGAAACTGTCTTGGTGGCCATGAGAAACTTCATTACAGAGGTATAGCAAATTGTCCTCTTCTAATAGTTCCTCTGTTTCAACCCACTTTTGAAAGATGGGCTCCTCTTAATGTGCAGCACTGGATCTCATGAACACAATGTTGTTCCTTTCAGGGACAGCATTTAGAACGTTTTCCCTGAATGCAGCCAAGGAACTGTTCCAAATGATGCTCGCTGCGGAATATAAACTGGCTGAATCATCCATATAATTTGGAAACAAATGTTTAACTGAAAGTTCCCCAATTGCGCCTTCTTGTGAAATGAAGCAGAAAGCAACAACGTGTAACTGAACAGAGCACTAAATTGATTTGTCAATCAACAACCTCCTATGTTTCAGATGTAATGCTGAATTGCAAAATAATCCGCAGTGGAACGAACTGCATTGAGAAAATCCTTCCAAAAAACACACATTTTAAAATCCAGCTCAGTGTTGTAAGCATATCGTAGAGTCGGTGTGAGGCAAAGGCCATGCATGTTACTAGAGAACATTATGCAAATTCTATAGGGTCTGCAGTCTTCGGTTATTACGGCATTGTGTGGCGTAAATGGTGGACACCATCTGGGGCAAGGAAGGGACTGAATCTGGGATCACAAAGACAGCAAGCAAGTATGAGGCCTGATCATTATCCACTCCTACCCCAGTACTGACTCCTGAATCTAGGCCATTTTATGTATGATGTGGGTTATTTTATAGATGTATTATATAAATGTATGTTTTCTCTTGCTCATTGTCCTTACTAAACTTCCTCAACATCATCAACCTCACTGCTTTATGTAACCACCAATGCAATCTTGTCTGTTAGGTACCATCTATTGTGCTATTGCACTGTTGTGTGTTTCTCACATGGCCAATTGTCATTTTCCCTATGTTAGCCCATTCATGCACGTTGTGGGCCGCTTTGGTTTTGCACGTTACTAAATATCATGCTTGCTTTGTGCCACGTTGTATTGTCACACAGAACCAGCACATGTTTTTGAATTTTATTCTTTTCCTGGGGTTTAGTCTGAAGAGCCTAAGCAAGGTCAAACAACATTGCCCCTTGTTATTTTCTCTGTTCAGAAACTAGCACCTAAAAATAATAGGAGAATGCAGCTGCTGTTTTGAATACACATATCTTGTCATATAACTAGGGACAGGGGTTCTGGAAAAAAACAGACTCACAGAGCGAAGGTCATGAGACAAGAGCACTGCCTCAGCCGAGATGGAGAGCATCCACCTATGTATGCTAAGGTACGGGGTCCGCCACTGAACCCAGAGATCTATAATATATAACTGCTTACCTTCAGTACTGGGGGAGGATTTAGGTAGATCTGTCAGATAACATGGCATGGCTCTTTATTTTATATGGTTTATTAACCATGTTGATGATTTTATTGACCTGTATCTGTTTAATAATTGTGGCGCAAATATTGCATCTTAGAGCACGATAGTTTAAATAAGCATTGTAAACTTACTTTGTGTCTCTTTTCTATCTTATTGTGAACAAATACGAGTGAGAGAGCGAAAGGATGTGTCCTGTTACCGCGACCCCTGAAAGGGTTGAGTATGTTGAGCTCTGGGGTGCCAAATCATCTGTCTCACTATAAATGTTAGGAGGGCAAGTGAGGCACTATAGCTAGTCGGACTCAGGCTCATAGATACTGAGGTTTTATGTTTACTCAGTCCCCTGCATTTTGCTTTTCTATGGTCACAAGCATAGTTCTGTTCCTGAGCAGAATCCCTGCAACAGCGCTCAATCCAACATCATCCCTTAAAAGTGTGAAATAAAGTTGGTGAGCATATGATTAAAAGGATTGAAGCCAACAATAACCATTAATTTACCACAAATCATTGAGCAGACTTGTTTTATTGCTGACAGAAGCCTTAGGTGATTCATTCCTGTGACCCCTCCCTTTATATACTGGCTATGATCTACTTTTTACAGCAGAGCGTCAACTGTACAGTGTTTTTTGATCTCGCCTTTAAACAGCTGTAGCTGTTTGTTGGAAATCTCATGTTAGCAATAGACATGCACATACACACCTACAGTACAGAAGAGTGAGCTTGCCATCAGCCCCTTCAGTCACTGGCTGCTGCACAAGATCTCCCTGGTCCGTGTCTCCCACCGCAAAGATGTCAATGCACTGAAGCTTAGCAATACTTAGCAGAGCATTCAAACATGAGCTTAGGTGATGTTTTTCATTTTAAACCATTTATTTCCTTCTAAAGTCAACCCAGTTCAAATGAATATAATTCCAATCAATAAAAGTCCCCCAATCAGTCCAGGCTCTAATGCATTACAAGGTTCTCCGTTCGTCCGGGGGGCAATGCGTAGAATTAATGCCCTAGGGCAGTAAAGTAGTTTAAGTAATCAAATGTAACAACAAGCACAGGTAATCAATTGCACATCTTTGCAGCACTCAGATATAGATTCTCATGTTCAATGGGAATAAATGGGCAAATAGCAATTAAAACAGTTTGTACAGTGCAAATCATTGCCCTAAATGATCAGTCTGTTACCTAGGATGCCCAGCGCTGTCCGTACATTTATACATGAAGCTCGACTATGTACTTAAGAAATGAAGTACCTATTTACATATTACAATTTAGTGGAAACATTTCAAAAAGTGAAAAATCAGCTGCATGGTAATTGAATACATAGACTACATTCATATAAAAAGTTACTGGATTTGACAAGTGTCCCAAATTGTATCTATACACCATCCAGAGATATTCATTAGGTGGGGGGTGGGTGAGGTGATGGAGTGCTCTAAACGCGGAGATAAAAAAACATATAAGACAACAATATAACAGACATTGAAGCAGGACATGTGGACCCACGTAAGTTCCTGACATCTGTGCAGGGGGAGACACGAACCAGTGGAGGTCTTGTGTACCATTCAGTTTTAGTATGCTCACAGGCTGAAGTGACCATTTGTCAATTGCACACTAAACTGCACGCTAAACTTTATGAGAATGGACTCTCAAAAAAGTTGCTCTTTCCAAATAGTGTGAGCAAATTTACAGAAATTTCAATTTCCATTTCTTTTAAAGTTGCCATAGAGCAAGTAAGCTGATGTGAATGCCTTTGTATTCAATGGGATTTTACATGGGACATTTAGTAGTTCCCTTTGGTAACCTCCTTACTGTGCTGCTACACCACCCCGCTGCCTCTTTAGCCCACTCCTATCCTCCTAACTCCCCCCCTCCATCTCAGTGCAGTATGTTTCTCCACTGCCTCCCACTATGTTGAGCTGGTATTTTGACTCTGCCAATGCTTGTTGAATTGCTTCACAAGGATTGCAAAGCCAAGCCATGCTAAAATGGACACTATGCATGTGTGCACATATACCGCAGCCTTCGTTTAGTGGAATTTCTAAAAAAATATAACAAACTCTGTTAGAAGGTGTCTGACCTGACTCCCAACTGCACCAATATAACTACGGACGTGTCAATGTGCAAACATAGCAAAAAAACATAGGTTATGTTATATGTTATGCAGATTTGTAGAGTGCACTGTCACCTGGGACGGTATCCTGGTGCTGAGCAGGTGTGAGTCTAGCCACACCTAAGACCTAATGGACTACTAAAAAAGATAGGTTTTCAGCTTCGTGCAAAAGTCAAAAAGTGAGGAAGAGGCTCTCATGTGTAGCGGGAGATCATTCCACACTTTAGGAGCAATGTAGGAGAAGGCTCGACCGCCGGAACAGGTTTTTCGTATGCATGGGATTTGTGCAAGTAGGAGTCTGCCGAGCGGAGGTGTCTGGAAAGTTTGTGTTAAAGGATGTGATTGTTGAGGTATGTTTGGCCAGTTTATGTAGCGCCTTGAAAGTGTGGGTGAGGGGTTTGTATTGTGTGTGTTGATAAATAGGGAGCCAGTGGTCCTCCTTTATGTGTGGTGTAATGTGAGTGCGGCACGTGAGGTAAAAGAGGGATTCTGGCTGCCAAGTTCTCAATGCTCTGCAGCCTTCTGGTGAGTTTTTTGTTGATCCCAGCATAGAGGGTGATCCTGTAGTCTAGCTTGCTTGTGACCAGGGCGTGCATGACAATTTTCCGGGTGCTGAGTGGGAACCATTTGAAAATCTTCCTCAGCATCTTCAGGGTATGGAAGCATGAGGCAGTGAAAGTGACTTGGACTGCCATGTCAAGTTTTCTGTCAATGATGATTCCAAGATGTTTTCGCATGGGTGGTGAGAGTGGGTGTTGGTCCCAGCTCTGTTGGCCACCAGGTAGAGTCCCACAGTGATGTGCTCTCTCGGAAGATCAAGATTTCGGTCTTGTCTGTGTTCAACTTTAGATAGTTGGCCTTCATCCAGTGGGTGATTTCAGTCATGCAGGCATTGAACTTGATCCGGGTCCTGGATGTCTTTTTCATGAGAGAATGAGTTGTGTGTCATCGGCGTAGGAGAGGACGTTGATGTCATAAGAATGAATTATGCTACCCAGGGGGTTCATGTATGCATTGAAGAAGGTTGGGCTCAAGGAAGATCCTTGTGGAAATCCACAGATGAGGTTGTGGGGGTCCGGGGTGCATGGTGCCAGACTGACTGCCTGGGTCCTTCCAGTCAGAATGTAGCAGATCCATTGAGGTGTCTGTCCTTGGACTCTGATCCTGTGTAGGGATTGGATGAGGATGGGACTGTGTCAAATGATGTAGAGTGGTCCAAGAGGATGAGGACTGCCACATCTCTGTCCAGAGTCATTTGGATGTCATCCATTGCGGTGATGAGGGCAGTTTCTGTGCTATTGGTGGGTCTCAAACCAGACTGAGTAGTGTCGAGGAGATGATGGTTGATGAGGTATTCATTGAGGTGCCTGTTAATGATTTTCTCTAAGACCTTGGCCAGGAATGGTAGCGGGGAGATTGGTCTGTAGTTGGCAAGCATTGAAGGGCCCTCAGAGGTTATCTTATGCAATATCAGGACGCCTGCGTGTTTGCGGAGAGGTGGAGGGATTTAGAATGGATGTGAACATGGCGCGGATGGGTTGCAGTCCTCTGGAGTAGTTGTAGTGTGGGCCGGGGGCCGATGGGGCACCTGAGTGAATGGACTTCACGGTAGCTGAGGTTTTCTTCTAGGGTTATGACAGGCCATGTGGTTAGCATTGATTCTTGGGATAAGATCAGGAGGTGCTTGGCGAGGTCTGTTGGGTCTGGTAGCAGACTGAAGTTGCTGTAAATGGCTGTGATCTTGTTGCTGAAGAATTGAGAGAGATTGTTGCAGAGGTCCTGCGAGGTAGTGACTGAGTTGGAGGCTTCTGATGGTGAGGTGAATTCTTTCACAATAGTGAAGATTTGTTTAAAAAAAAAACATATGGTATTAGAATCTGAAATTCAATTTCCCAGCAGAAGCTTGAAAAGATATTGCAGTTCTGTGCCGAAATAAATCAAACAGAATCTGTTTGAGTATTGCTTTACCTTGATGAAGGTGCTGTTGTCACTGAAATCAGTGATCCCTTTCCTGAAAATCTTTTAAGAATTTCAACCAAAGCACCATGTATGAGCTCTTACCTCAGTTAAAATCTTATTTGTGCTGTCTAAAACTGTGGAAATCTATTCCCCTATTAAATTCATGGAGTCTTATTTCCATTTGCTCAGATGGACTGTAGCTCATTCCCATAACACAACTGGAAATTAGTAAAATCAATTCAATTGCCAAACTACTTAAAGCACCTAGTAATTCATCTGACATAAAAAGAAACTGTACTAAGGGAGCAGTGCAAACATTTACTATATTTAGCAGCTCATAAAATTGTCTATGTTGGAATGTGCAATTGCACACCGCGTGGTTGGTGAATGAGAATGGAATCTGTAATGCAACCTATGCCTATGTTGGAATGTGCAATTGCACACCAACTTTGTTTGTGAATGGGACTGCAATCTGTAATGCAACCTATGTCCATTCACATGGGGAGCTAAATGACCTAATGAATATTAATTAGGCAGGTTGCAATTTGTAACCCTCTGTGGTTGTCTGTGTTGGACCTGGACCTTTCTACAGGGTCACCCCAGATTTTTGCCTTCCCCTGCCTTCCTTTGCAGACCACATTTTTGTTGGCTTTTGGGACTCTGTGCACTTTTTCTCTGCAAACCAATGGTAAAGTACTTGTGCTCTCTCTCTACAGTATGGTCAAATTGGCCTGCAACTGACTGGTACATTCACTTTACTTGCAAGTCCCTAGTATAGGGCACTACATGTACCCAGTGCCTGTAAATTAAATGCTACAAATGGGCTGCAGCACTCATTCTGTTACCAACTAAATTAGACAGTTAAACTATTTCTGAGGTCCGCCACTGTAGCCTTTAGTGGAGTTTCAAACTGTCATATCGACCTGGCAAAATAAATCTTTTGTCAGGCCTAAATCTTCATTTTTATTACTTAGAAGTCACCCTTAAGGTAGAACCTAAAGGCTTATAGGACAGAATGCATTGTATTTAAAAAGTAGGACATGTGTACTTACGTTTTACATGTTATGACAGTGAAAATGCCCTAAAGTTGTTTTTTACTGCTGTAAGGACTACCTCTCCCATAGACTGGGTTACCTTATTATATTTAATAAGTGCTAACTTCAGATTGGGAGCAGATAGGGAAATGATGTTAACATTCAAGTGAATTGTATTTTAAAATCCTCTTTGATACTGGAGTTGGATTTTAAATTACAATTTTGAAAATGCCACTTTTAGAAATTTAGCTTTTTCCTGCCAAAACTACCTGTGCCTGTCAGGATCCTAAGCCGGTACGCACTATCTGCCCTCCATACGAGGAAACAATCGAGAGGACACCCGCGCTATGGAACTACAATCACCGGCATGCAACGCGAGTCGCGTAACACGTGACTCGGACGTTACGCAGGAAAGGAATAAGGGCGGCGACGGCCTGGAAACGCCGCCGATTATTCTTCCGGGATCACTGATGTGGATTCCTCCGGCTACACTTCGGATTTAGTCAGGCGGTAAGAGTGCTCCCGCACTAATCTGTGACTAC